>CM067377.1:21472037-21934537 GCA_034510155.1 Eucriotettix oculatus | reverse complement strand
TGCGTACTCCGTCATCGAACCGGGCGTTGATCACAACGAAATGACCTGAAGCCTGCGTGTGTATTACTGTCAGCCCCATTCCCCCTCCACAAGCAACGTGATTACAAAGTACTTGAAGGAGGAGGTAGGGGGTTCCGGGAAGGAGGTAGCCGGGAAATTCTTAAGAAGCAACAGGCGCCGAACTTCCTTATTCCGAGGCAGTTCACCCCAGCCTTGGGCGGGGGGGAATTTCCGTAATTAAAATGACGCGGCACTTAGTGTCAATGTATTTCCTCCTGCCGTTAGGTGCACTCGTGGCGATGATATTTGAAATAATAAAATAGTATTCTCTCATAAATATTTACTAATGTTTCACAATGTTACAATCAATACGGAGTACAAAGTAATGTGCTTCGTTCAATATTTTTTATTAATTATTCGCAGATTAAATATTTGACACGGTCGCTTGTATCAAGTTGAATGGATTTTGTTGAATTTGCTTCGATTGACCGCAACTGCAAAGAAACATAAAAATATATATATATATATATATATATATATATATATATATATAAGAAATTATTAAGTATTAAATGAGTTTCAGTTAAGGAGAACATAGGTTACAGTTCGTACGCCCTCTCAATTAGGGGAAGACCTCAGGACGATTGTGTTCATATTCAAAGCTTCAAATTTCCCGCAGGTACAGATCCACCTACCAGCAAAGAGAGGAACTGTTACAGAAGGGCATAACAAGGAACTTGACGCACTGTGCATGTACACGAGTGGTGAACACAAAGAGATATATAAACATCATAGAGAGGCTATGAGGACGTTACAGCGCCCTGCGTGGCAGCAACTAACAACAGGCACGATCAAAATGTCTACGGTCAAGAACTTTGACCGTATGTACTGTGTTCAATGACTGAGGTTGAACAATCGTGTATTTTTGTGATTAGAAAATATTGTTTCTCATGCATTTACATGTTACTTGTACAACGTACAATTGTATAACTGTAATGAATTAAAATTTTAGATATTGGGAGTAATCTTTATTATAGACTGATGAGCGAGATGCTTCATATCTCATCTAATAATTCGGCATTAATATCATAAATTACTGATTTAAAACAAAAATTATAAATTAACTATTATACAGTTTCCTGTTCATTAACTGTCAATGTTTACATGTTGTATTTAGCATTGAGATGATGTCAATGAGCCCCTATCCGTGTTAACTTTAATTTCGGCACGTTCCTTGTGTGACAACAGAAACAATTTACCATTTTTAAGTGATGTGTTATATATATATTATATGTAATGAAACCTTTCTAGCTGGTTTCCGCTCATTTGTAACTTTAATACATATGTATATATAGTTTTTAAATATTGATTTACGAGATACGCTTCCTGCACGTATTCGTAAGTCCACCTCATTTCAATGCCAGCAGACGACATGACACGCCCACCTTTCCGTTCAAAAAATGCCGCCTGAGCCTTCAATTTGCTTCAAATATGGCGGCGCCTTGTCCAGTCTGTGTTGTTTATATATGTCTTTGGGTGAACATGACGGCAATTCAAACCTTACTTACTGATTCGTTTTAATTTGAATACAAGTAACTGAGAGTACTAGTCCGTCGTAGAATTTAAATTAAGAACTAAGAAATTATCGTAACGGAATATTTACATTTCGGTTCAAACACTGCATGAACGGGAAATAATGGTACAAAGTGTGACAAGAAATAATGTCATTGTATGATGTGACTGAACGTAAGAAGGGGAAAGAAATTGTTAAAAAATAAAACATGCGTAAAGGAAATAAATTCCACAGTTTCTGCCATCCGACTTGTATCACCTATTCCGTCGTCTCAAATTAGACGCTAATGCCAGTGCTGCTACTCTTGACTACACAATATTTGTGAAACCTAATTGGACGTATCGTCTTTGTCGTTTGAAACATAAGCAAGTTCTAGTACGTCGCCACTTTTTGCTGGAGAAATTGTTAAAGTTAAATAAAGAAGATATATCACAGTATCGCCCCATATCACTGTTGCCAGTATTATCAATAATTTTAGAAAAAGTAGTATACAACAGAGTTATAAAACATCTGAACACACATAACTTACTCACCGATTCAAAGTTTGGGTTTAGAAAAGGATATTCAGGCGAGAAAGCAATCTTTACTCTTTTAGACGACATAATAGAACAATTAAATAAAAAAAATCGCCCAATACGTATATTCTGTGACTTAAGGAAAGCGTTTGATTGTGTACACCATAGCATATTGCTAGAAGAACTGAGGTACTATGGAATAACAGGAAATTTATTTTCTTGGTTTAATTCATACATGGAAAATAGAATGCAAAGAGTAGTGTTAAAAGACTTGTGCACAGGTGAAAATCATTAGAGCCATTATTATTCGTTATATGTATAAATGATGTTCCTAATACAATAGATTCAACTTGTAAAGCTATCGTGTTTGCACATGATACTGGTGCAATAGTAAAAAGTAAGAAAGACACAGTAGAGGAGGGAAGTGAAAATAATTTAAGTAACCTGCTGACATGGTTTAATGGGAACGGACTAGCAAATCACATTTACAATGTATAACACTTAAATGCAAGGAAAATGTAAATGAAACTTGCTCTGTTAAATTGTTAGGTCTGTTAGTAAATAATAAATTAAATTGGACTGATGAGATTAATCAATTACTTAAGAAACTCAGCTCAGCTGTCAGAGCAATGTCCACCTTCATTGATTTGAAAACAATAAAAGTAGTATAATTTGCATATTTTCATTCTATTTCATCATATGGTTTTATATTTTGGGGCAACTCAGTAGGCATAGATAAGATTTTTATTAGTCAAAAACGTGTTATTAGAGCAATATGTCAGGTTTCCTCACGAACTTCTTGCAGAAATATGTTCAAGAAGTTACGTATTTTGACTTTGACTTGCCAATACATTTATTCATTGATGTTAGTTTTAATCACAAATAGGCACTTCTTTTTGAATAATTCTGATATTCATCCCTTCAATACAAGGAACAAAATAAATCTGTATAAAAAATGTAAAACATTTTCAATTGCACAGAAAGGTCTGCATTATTCAGGAATATCCATCGTCAACAAACTGCCGCACAGAATTAAACAGTTGTACCATAATTTAGGTAAATTTAACTCTGAATTACGCTCATTTTTGCTTAGCCACTCCTTCTATTCAATGAAGGAATTTATAGAAGAATCGGAGAAGAGTAATTTAGTATAGTTTATAATACATAACTTTGTTTTAAGTATATTTTCTTTTATACAATAAAATAATGTAATAAATGTTCACCCCGACCCATTCCACATCCTTGAAGTTTAGCTTCTTTACAGGATCTACGGATTATTATTATTATTGTTTTTGTTATTATTATTATTATTTTATTATTATTATTATTTTTATTCTTTGACGGAACGAAACTGGTACGTAGTAGGCACTCGAAGGTGCCAATATAATTGTATAACAATATTTCCGCCGTTACGTTAGGTTAGGTTAGGTTAGGTTACGTTACGTTACGTTACTTTACGTCACGTTACGTTACGTTACGTTACGTTAGGTTAGGTTACGTCACGTTAGGTTAGGTTAGGTTAGGTTAGGTTAGGTTAGGTTAGGTTAGGTTAGGTTAGGTTAGGTTAGGTTAGGTTAGGGTCGAAAGGAATAATATTGCACGCGCTTGAACCATAGATGGAGGAAAAAAGCGTTGAAGAAGCTGCTGCTGCTGCCAACTTGTAAAATAGTAAACACCACATATCTTGAAAATATCACTTTATTCTGCTTCTTTGTTTCTTCGGTGTCTTCTTTTGTACGAATTGCATATCGATTACTGTTGCTCCATTCAATGTTTCAAATTGCTAGAATATACTTACTAGTTGAGGTTAAACTGTTTCCGCGTTCTAGGCCAATTCGTGAAGTAGTGATATTTCGAATTTTTTCCGGTAGGAGCGGTTTTTTCCAAGAATTTTTAACATTTAGAAGTGTTCAAAATCCATCCTAAGCTTGCAATTACATAATGAGGGGGTAGAAAAAAATAGTTTTAATTTTTTCATTTTTTTTTTTTTTTTTTTTTTTTTTTTTTTTGGGTGGGGGGGGGGCGCTGCGGTCTCTCCGTTCCCGCAAAAATGAAGGGGGGGAGTTGTCATTAAAAAGGGGGGGGGGTTCAAAAATAAGGGGGGGGGGTTCAAAAATCGGCGCGCGCGCTTACGCGCGCGCATTTTGGGGGGTTACGTGGTAGGGGGGGGCGGGTGGTGTGGGGGTTCCGGCGGCGGTGGCGAATGTCACGACACGTGACACACCGCTCGGAAGACGGAGGGGGACTATACTTAATTACAGATCCTAGGCGCAATGGCGAAGGATCAGAAAGCACAAAAAACACGGGCGACGTTAGCACTACAGAGGTCTGTGCCTCAATGCAGTGCATTTCATTGGAGGCGAAGATTTTGGCGACCATTTTATACTACTGACAATGCAAAGTACCCGCGACTTGTAAGAGGGAAAATGTCAGATGACACGGAAACCATTGCACTGGCCACTTGAAATACATACGTGCAATCTGACAAGAATAAATTTCGCGGCTATCAGCGGTATTCATCTGGTAATGGGACGTCGTTACGTAAAGAAAATAATGGTAATTATTCCATGCCTCTGCTGCAGTGATCGTCCACTTGACTACGACGTACAACGAGAAACAGGTAAAGTTTTGCAGAAATCATTGAACTGCGACGATGGGAAGGTCACCTGTAGGGAAATGTACGAAAATGTACTGCAAAATATCCTCGTTCGAGTGGTAGTGTATGACAAATACCTCGATATGATATGCAGATTGATGAGTTTTAAGTCTTTATTTTTTTTTGATACCAACGTCTCCACCTAGTATCGAGTCGATGAACTGCTAGTGGAAAAGTAGTCTTGCGTTTCACGGATCAATGATAAATTTTATACACCATCAATGATATGAAATAGGATGAGGGTACACAATATTAAAATGTGGAGGACTTGAAAAGCATTACATAGTGTTCCTATTAATTGAAATTGTACCTGCAGTTACACACACACACACACACACACACACACACACACACACACACACACACACACACACACACACACACACACACACACACACACACACACACACACACACACACACACACACACACACACACACACACACACACACACACACACACACACACACACACACACACACACACACACACACACACACACACACTACCAGTTGGGCAATACGTTCAAGTCCCCAAATGACCTATTTTGACACTGAGTGAAGGTAGTCTGCAGAAAGACTTTTAACTGGCAGGATATGAAGTACATCCTTCAAACATGACAACATACTCGGAATCATAAAAACATGTGCACTCTGTATGGTCGCAAGCCAACTGTGATCTTCTTACCACTTGTTTCATCATAAACACTCGTTTCTTTATGAATATCTGAGTCATGAAGTTAGTACAGCATCCGAACAAACTCGCTTCATTCTGTCTAAACAGCGTAATGTCTAGTTTCTACGCACGTACGAAAGAAGAATCCATTTATTTGAGTACAATGACTTGAGTAACTGCACAGATTCAACAAGATCACCATCGATGAGCAGGTTAAAACTTACGTATGGACGAGATCTAATACAACACTCGCAGCGCCTAATGCCAGAGCACAATAACAATCTGAGGTACGCGACAGGCGAGTGTATACTCTACAATCAATGTGGACAAAATCCACATTCAGCAGTCCAGTGTCTTCAAAATTCGCAATCAGCTTCGTGATGGCTTCTTCAAAGAAAATCAATGATTACAATGTAATTCAATAAAGCAAAAGAAAAAACATTAACAAAAACGAAACCATTACATGCAAACAAAGTTTGCGTCCGGGTCTCTCCATTGATTCTGATGCTCACTACGCGTGATGGGGGCGAGAATTAAAAATTAAAATATTTCGAAAATTTATGACTAATGCAGATTTATTAAAATTTGATATAACGGGGATCCTCGCTCACGCCGTCGGGAGCATAGCGAGAATCTCTATCACTCATGTACAAGATCAATCACTATAGGACAGATCTAGCCAACAATGCGCATCAAGAATCTGGTACACAATCTAGCGAGAGCAAGAGTCTCGACGCGGGGCGTGAGCGGATGAGGTGGAAGTGGACAATCGGGGGTGGGGGAGCTGCGCTGGGCGAGGCGCACGGGGCGCCGGGGGGGTGGGAGGAGGAATGGTATCCTCTCCGAGATAAATCAGTTTATTTTTCTCGTCTGCATTCGGCCCACTGATAAATAGGCTTATTCCGAGTCCTTGGGATAGAGGAACCCCAGCTGAAGGAAAAATCTCGAAGCGGGATACGTCCCCCACTGCCTTTAGACATAAGAATTTCAATGAACGGAAGTGTGTGTATGTGTAATGCATTAATTTATAGGTTTTAAACTTTAATGTAATACGTGGATGTTTTCTATAACTTTTATAAAATTGAAATACAGCTAACTCCATGACGGAGTTTTATCAATGAAAATTTGGGGCTTAGACGGAAAGATTTAAAATATATTTAATTTTAAGACGAATACTCTGCACTGTCACACATTTTTCTACTTGTTACGACAAGTAAATCTCCTTTAAAACATTTTTTTTATAAAATAAGAAACAAGTCCCTTGCTTAAATTGGAAGCCTTTCCAGTCTACTTAAAGCTTTAATATACCATAAACATTTCATTTTCTGTCTTATTTTATTTAAGGTAATTTTCCCACTAAATCATCTATATATATCCACGAAGTTTAGATCCACTGAATAATTCTTAGAAATATGTAAATGTTGATGTCAGGAATCCAGTATCGAAATTTAAAATATAAACAAATTTGTTCAGTACAAAGGTTATAAACTCTATATATTCTACTGAAATCAATCGAATTAATTTTTAATTTGTACCAAACCGCTCAATGTTTAAACGGTAAGCGGTTTTTTATGTATTTCTACGGAAATAAAGGAGGATGTCAGGAATCGATCATGAATATGGTCATTTGATTAATGGCATTGAATATTAATTGCGAATTTAAAAATTTCATGGGAAACAAATATTACGGGCTTTTTCGAAGGCTTTAAGAAACTTTTTACGTTTTGCAGTTATATTACTAGTTTCTTTTATGTATCCTTATGTCAGATTCCTTAGTCCTATGCTATTAAAGGGGAGTTGCCTGTTTCAGGATCATCCTCATGTATCCTGTTAACAAAAAAAAACGATGCGATTATAAGCTGGAAGGAGCAGGGATGGGTTTTTTTTGGGGGAGGGGGGGAATTGAAAAGGGGGGATGCGAAACGTAGAGCAAGATAGCCAAGGGTTGACTAAGGCCCGCAGGCTGTGGTTTAAGGGGATCCTACCCTGTGTTTTACCTAGAGAGATGCATGAAAACCCTAGAAAACCTGCATCAGGTAGGTCGGGCATTGGGTACTATTCTCACGCCCTTACGAATGACGGGAGACGAGTTTGCTGTGGGGTCGCAGCATTCCCTTCTCCATGTCTCCACCGTATGCCCAAGGTCTTCGACCCCTGTACATACACCTCCTAAAATAGGTGAAGGTGCCTCGGAATGTTAGAACTTTTCAAAAACCAGAGAGAGTACGAGGCATTCCGAACATAGTCAGGTGAGCCTCGCTGTCAATCTGGAGAGAAATATCTTCAACAGAAAACTCCCTGCTAGGCGAGGTGCCTGTGAGAGTTTCTCTTGCAGGAATTTCCCTCAGAGTGACTGCGGGACTTACCTGATTATGTTGGGAATGTCTCGTACTCTCTCTGTTTTTCTTATCAAAGTTCTCACATGCCGAGGCACCTTCACCTATTGTAGGTGTGTGTAGTGGGGTCGAAGACCTTGGGCATACTGTGAAAGTTGTCCCATTGGATCAGTCGGCCAACTGCCAAACTCGTCTCCAGTTATTCGGAAAGGCGTGAGAATAGTACCCAATGGCCCGACCTACCTGATGCAGGTATTCTAGGGTAGGATAGCCTGTGGGCCCTTGTCAACTCTTTGGCTACCTTGCTCTACCTTCCACATCCACCCTTTTCAATTCCCTTCCTGTGCTATTAGAGGGAGCTGCCTGTTTTAAGTTCACCATCATGCAATCTGTTAACCAAAAAAGAGAAAAAGATGTGACTATAAACAAAATACCGATGACGTCATAATACGTCACATATCCGAAATATAATTTCCAGTCTTTTTCGCAGGGTTAATACGTGGTTTCGCTGACAACCAAATAAACTACTATTCTACCATGAATTTTTATAAATAAATTAAACATCATCACATATCTATACTGTATACAAATAAACGTATTTACCCTTAGTGAAGTGATTGTTTTTTAACATTCACTGTCATAGTCTTCCCAACCAAAGTATTTCCATCAATCTCTGTCGCTTAAGACTAGTCTCTCTGCATATATTTTTATTTGAAATCAGGTAAGCTTCGTTACAATATCCGCCACCATATCATCTCCGGAGAATTCGCCTCACCGCCAAAGGTGATATACTTTTCATCCTCCGTGTTAGACAAAGATATTTCCTTTATACTCATACTACAACCCAAAGTGAATAAGTTTTTAGAAGAAAATTATATAACCTATAATTAATGTTTAGACTTTAAGAAAAAGGGGGCGCGAAACACAGCCATTTTACAATATTCCTGGGAATTCATAATTTACATAATTCGTGAGGGCGTTGGATCGTTTTGCCTCACTTCCCATTCTAGTTTAGTTTTCACCAGTAAAGATTAAAAAAGAAATGAAGTTTCATTAGAAAGCGAAGGAACGGGCGTTTTGAGTGGAGAAGAGCACTTGAAGGAAGGGCGTTTAATATTTCCTCCACCGTATTTTCCCAGGTTTTAATGCAGCGGTTCGCAATAGGATTCCTCTTAAATACCTTTGGCTCCCTCTTTTGTCTTCTAGATTACAATTCTCCGCCTCGTTTTCAATTCATTTGCGTCAAAAGATGACGGTAAAGAAGGGGATGGAATTTAATAACAAGGCCCGTAGCGCTCTAGGAAAATTGACGGTAAAAACTTCGACATAAAATTTATTAGCGAAAACTGGCACACGATAAAGTGAGGTCCCCTGCAGTAACAGATATACTGGACAAAAATTTTCTCTGAATTTTTAATGCCATAGAGCATTTTACCTTTCATAGGACCACCCTGTGTCACCAAGTGTTGTAAATTAATGTATGTAATACCACGGACACAATAAGAATATCTCCGGGACCACTAAAAATAATTATGTTAAATTTTAAAATCTGGTCGTCATAAGTAGTCCCAGCTCACTAAGGACCGCTTTTGAAATTCAAGATAGATTAGGGGGGGGGTGAGGGAAGAAGGTGTTCATAATATCCTAAATTAACAAGGTTTAAGGCCGATTTTATAACTTAGCGGAGTCACTAAGCTGATTAGTCCTGAAGGTCATTAGTTCTGACATTAGTCATAAATAGAAGGCTGGATGAGATGGAAGACAATGTAACTGAAGCTTCCATCTCAACACTAACTAATTAAAATTATGGGATATAAAGAATAAAAGTAAATATAAATAGTAGGATAGCACAGGCAAGGAAGGCTTTCACAAAAGGATAAATTTACTTACGGGTAATATAAGTGTGAATATTAGGAAATCATTGCTAAAAATGTTCGTATGGAGTGTGACGTTATCTGGGTTCTAAACGAGGTAGGAGTTGCAGGAAGGAAAATAATAGAAACTTTTGAAATATGGTGCCATAGGAGAGTGAGATGGGTGCATAGAATCACTAATGAGGAAGTTCTAAGCAGAATAACGGAAGAGTAAACAATATTTTGGAGAACGTTGATAGGGATAGATTAATAGGCCAATTTTTAAGATATGAGCGTCTTGTAAAATTATCGGTAATGGACAAACACATCTGCTCGGGTTTGGCGGCGCAGAATCAAAAGAAAGGAGACAGCAGTTGACACATTGGCAATAAATGTCACACCTAGTGTCGTGCTTTGGGAGTTCACAATGTTAGTGAGAATTGGCGGTATCATGTGGCGTATTTCCCCAATTAGAACCCTAAATATTATTGGTGGATATCCATCCCTGCCACCACTAAAGAAGTGAGGAGGAAGTTTTAAAAAGGTGTGCAAAGACATTTTGAAGGAGATTTTGGAGGAGATTTCCTGAGATTGTTCGAGAGGAGTGAGACGGGAGGGCTGGAGCTAAACTTCTCACTCATGACTGTTGTTGAAATTGCGGCAAGGGAATATTTTGTAATTCTTCCTTTAAACAGGAAGAATAGATGGTCGGCAGCTTTGATCTGGAGGGAGGACGAACCAGGAAGAAGCTGAAATCTGCATTAAGCCGAAACGATAAATCCATCTGTAACCCTTTTTGTTGGTTTCCTATACTGCCAAATCCGAGTTGATTAACATATCTCTGTACTATGAGAAGGCTCATAAATGCGACCCTGAGATTAGAGTTAAAATTGTTAGTTTTAAGAATTTAATGTAAATCATTTTTGTAAATATAAGTGTAGTTTTTAAAGACGAAAGAAGTGCCGGCATAAATATGTAAACATTAAAAATTGTAATTATTATTGTGAATATGTTCTTGTTACAGTAAACTATTTTGTTATTTTTATTATAAATTTTTATCATTTATATAATTATTAATTAATTTCCCTCTATATTCATTATATAGCATTATAGGGAAGTATGTGGGATAATAAAGGAAGAGGGAGGCCCTTAATGAAATAAATTTGGCTCATTATCAGTTATTTATTAACCTCATATATTTTGTGCTATTTGAATATTAATATTTATGCTACAAACAGAGCAGTTTAGTCAGGGTAACGAGGCAAATCTGATGATATTATTGTCCAAAATTTAAAGATTCCACCGTTAACGTTTCACTTGTTCACCTGGGTTTGTAGGTCCTCGGGGAGCCCTAAACAAGAACAGTAGGGATCCTTTGACAGGATTTCGATGGTCTTGACTTTGCTATCGAAGCTGGCATGGAAATTTTAAAGGAAATGAGGTATAAAGCTTATCTCAAAGGACTGTAAAGATTCAAGGAACGGATTTGGTAGTGTGAGTGAGTTCGCCTGAATCTGATCAGGTAAGAATCAGAAGGTTGAAGTGTTTACTAGTTAAACACAGGTATGTAGTTTAAATACATAACTGTATATTGTAACATGTAAAGTTACAGTCCCAGCCAAAAGCAATGCAAGTCGGGATGTAGCTTGCAAGCTGCGACTTGGTGGGCAAGTTGTGCGCCAAACCAACAACCGCAGAGGTATTGTTGTCTGGCTGACGTAAGCGAACGCGGCTGGGCAGTAGTTGGTGGGTTTCGTGGAGTTAAGGATGAGTGAGTGACCACACCCTGCTTCCATGATCTATTCTCATGCTCCGAATATGAATTAAAATCTGGAATTAATCTTTTGGTGTTTTTATGAATAAAACATAACTGGTTCCCTATGAAATTCCTAAAATTAAAAATCAACGCAGAGTTGAGATGAACGAGGAAACGACCGATCTGCTGCAATATAAATATATATATATATATATATATATATATATATATATCAGGAGCAGATCGGTCGTATATAATTACAGTCAATATTATACACTGTAAGAAAGAGGAAAGGAATAGAAGACTGTTAGATTAGAACAGGGGAAATAGACGTAACCATCTGGCAAGTTGTACGTCCTCGACTTCGCTGAAAAGGAGGAGTTTGAGGCTTTTAAAACGTGTGCTAGATGTCATTGCTCCGAAATATCGAGGACGGCTGATATATCCACATTCCTGCGTCGCTACCGGGTTTAATAACCTAAATTGCAAACGTGTAACGGAAAGCGTCCAGCCACAAAAGTAAATGACCTATGTCGATAACGATGATTTTTTTAAAAAACAAAATAGATCTACTCAAATATTTTAACTTTAAAATAGGTTTTCAACGTGATTTATATTCACCCAAATTATAACCATGCTATACTCACGATTGATATATTTCTGGTTTTCATTTCATCAATCCAAATTCTATTAATACACGTTGAACAAATAATATTTATTTAACATTGTATTTATTATACATAATACTTTTTCATAATCATCAGATACAAACTTTCGCCGTAGCACAATAACCAGTGAATCCTCTCTTTCCCCACATACTACTCTCTCTTGGACTTGAGCAGCAGCGAAGGTCTTTATTTAGGGCATCTTAAAACTGTCAGGCCCTGAATGATGCGAGGGTCTGTTGTTGTAGGATCCGCTGTCAGGGGTGAGCTCAGTAGCGAACTCATCATTTACGACGGTCATTGTCGCCGATGAAACAAAAGCGCGTCAGTGATTGGTTGGAATTCTGCTGAGCAGTTTTATTTTAAGAAATCCGATTGGTTTAAGAGAGTACTTGCGGGGAGGAATATCTGAAAAGCCAAGAAGAACAGGTACTAAAGACGATACGACAAAACGGATAAGACGTGCCAGCAGTCTTGGACTTTGAAAATCTGCTCAACCAATTGGAGGAGCGTCGACGCCACGGCTGCGACCATCACCATCACCATCGCCATCACACATCGCCATGGCCGGGCATCAACCAGCGAAACGTCCACAGACTTGACATGTATGTAAAGTGATTCCAACACCTTTTTAAATATTACAATAAATCAAATTTTCACTGTAAAGAAATTCTCCCCATCTTAACTCCCTGATGAGAAGGACCCTCATGTGACTGATGAAAGCCATGGAAATGATCTGAATTAAACCCAACCGCCCAATTGTGATTAAATTATTTTTACGAATCAAAATTCTTTGTCAATAATTTTTGTATTTAGCTGTAAATAAACTTACTGTAATTTGTTTTAAAATAGTTCCTTTTATTTCTAAAGTCCCCATCTATCAATTTATATTATTAAGACGAGAGTATTACAATATATATTATAAATTCATGTTCCGGTCACTATATGCTAGTTAGATGGTTGCTGTTGCGGTATTCATTCCAAATACTAGTCTGATGCAACCCCCATGCTAACCTATCTTGTGTGCAGCCTTTTCATGTCCTTATAACTAGCACAACCCACATCTCCCAAATCTGCTTAGCGTATACCATCCTTGCCTCCCTCTCTTGTTCTTACCCCACACACTTCCCTCTAATGCTAATTTTACAAGACCGTCGTGTCTTAAAACGTGGCTTATTAATCTATCCCTTTCTTAGTCAACGTCCTCCATATTGTTCGTTTTTCCCCTATTCTTCCTCTTTGTGTTTCTATCCACCCATCTGATTTTCAGAATTCGTCTATAGCATCACATTTCAATGGCTTCTACTCCTTTCCCCAACTTCTATCGTCCACGGCACGCTCCATACAAACATTTTGTGCAACGATTTCCTAATATTCACACTTATATTACCCACAAGTAAATCCCTCTTTTTCGCGAAAGCCTTCCTTGCCTGAGCTATCCTACTTTTTGTCTACTATACTTCTACCATCCCTAGTTATTACGCTTCAGAAGTATCAGAATTCCTTAACTTCATAATCTAACACCCTTTGTTAGATTGCAAATTATGATGTCCTTAATTTGCCTGTTTATTGAACCTAAAATATTGGCGCTTGGAAAGGACATTCTCCCGAGAAAATCCAATAGCTTCAAGTTTTGATGACCTTTTTTTGCCGTTGATTGCTGATTAAGCACTAAATATATTTGAAGTCCCTATGAGGTACCATGTTGTCTTTGGAACGGTATGTTGTGATTATTAGGCATATCCAGATATAGAGTTCTTACTATAGTACAGGTATGGAGTTACGCGTCCGTCAGCCGCGCCTTTGGTGAAACTGTAGGTCCATTTCCTGTCCTTTTCTGTGCACGTCCCTTAACTGGATACTTGTACATGTCCCCAACATATCACAGAGTAGCTATAGAGGTAAGTAAGGAAAGCACGGACCACGTAATGAGGGACAGACCGCCGCCTATCGCGGAATTTAATGCCGATAGAAACATTCCAGAAACGGACGTCACAATGGACAATCGTCGCTCTCTCTCTGCCTCGGTCAGGAGACAACAATGAGCAACAATGGAGTTGCGGTGCTCATTACG
Source organism: Eucriotettix oculatus (assembly GCA_034510155.1). Classification (NCBI taxonomy): domain Eukaryota; kingdom Metazoa; phylum Arthropoda; class Insecta; order Orthoptera; family Tetrigidae; genus Eucriotettix; species Eucriotettix oculatus. The sequence continues at coordinate 21,920,434 of CM067377.1, read as the reverse complement.
CGTGATTTATTGTTGGGGATCGACTGTCGCTGACCGTGGATTGTGTTCGGTTCGTCTCTCTGATTGAAACCTCAGCCTTCATTATCCGCCCACTTCGGAGTATTGGTCCGGTGTTGTTTGTCGCCAAGTACCTGGCTTACAAAAATGATGGTGCATTTCTTAGATTGTCAAATATATGAATACTGCACGGGCACTTGTCGCCAAATTTTTACTACCGAAAGTAACTCTTATTTAGGCCACTGATTTCGTCAATTTGTATAATTGCGATCAACTCTTGCGTGTAGAGCATAAAGGGACACAGTAATTTATATAGGTACATGAAGTCTGGTGCTTAAATAAAGTCTTGTATTATGCAATTCATTTTTCGGCTTAATTGATACACGTACTTCCCCCTCTTCTTCCAACATCGTGCAACCTGAAAGTCTGGCAGCTGATTCGGTCGCTAATGGTTCTCCATCCGTTTAAGTGATGCCTTAATCGTGAAATAAATTACTGCTGTAAATCGTGTTTTACATGTTTGGCGTACGACGGGAAGACAGCCTCGAGATATGTGAACAGTGTCAATTTTATTACTTCAGTCAGATGTCCATAAATTTTGTTTTCTCCGGCTTCCCCAAATTTCTAATGCGGAGGCCAGCGCCTCTTGGAAATATTAAAATGAATGTTGTATATATTCAATAATCTAAATAGACAGATACAATACTAAATTAATTTTTGCGGACATATACAGCCACACTAACATAAACAAAACATACATACAGAATTAGTCATTGAGACCGACGCTTAAGACACAATGATAGACGTTGAAAGGTGAAAAACACAAATTATATAGTAACGGAAAGCTTATAATATTTTTCTATTTCACAATATTATTTTATGCTATCAGACTTAGTTTATCTATTTATTTATAAAGTAATGAAATTAATCTGAGTACATAAAATACAATGAATGGCCAAAAGTCAGAAAGAGAAGAATTTTAATTTAAATTATGATTGAGAGATTTGGAAAATTATCCTCTTTATATTTCCAAACTCGTTTATTATCAAAGTGATATTTTTTGCATAGCTTCCAAATGTTGACCTCCTGTGGTCTAGTGTTAGCGTCGCTGTCTCCCAAGACAGAGGTCCCGGGTTCGAATCCTGTCTTGGGCTTGGATGTTTGTGCTGACAAAGCCACGGAGATTGGGATTAAGACTGCTGCAGAGTCGATACACTGGCCACAAATCACTCAAAACTTTGATTGTGTCATGTAAAATGACAGTCCGCAGTAGATCCGGGAACCTAACTGAATGGACTGAAGAGCCAAGAAGAATAGTTCCTAAATAAAAATTGAATACATGTGTTAATACTTTTGTAACAACAATTAACGTCTGCGAATAACATGTAAAAATGAAGAATTAAGGACTCTTATAACAGACATGCACACAATATTTTGAAGAATTTTTAACATAAACTAGATGTTTTGACTATTTATTGTGGTCCTTGCCAATATTTGAAAACAAACTATATTTTCTCGGTTGGTTTCAATTAATGAAAGGACCAAAATGGAAGGTCTAAACCAGTGATGGGCAAACTACGGCCTGCGGGCCAGATGCGGCCCCTGAAATGTTCTATCCGGCCCGCGGGACATTATTCCTAATCTGACGAATAAAAGAAGAATACTGGCTGTAAAAAAAATATTTTCCTCTTTAACCTTCTCTTTCGTTTTGTATCAGTGACGACATACAAATTTATTGTCATAACCTAGACATTGGAATGCTGCTGGTAAGTTTGTAGCAAAGAGTAATATTGGCAACGGAGCCTCCTCGCAGTGGCTACCCCCTCCACCGTGGCTAAAAATCGAAAAATGTTTCTTGATTCAGACCTGTCTTGGTGTTGTTGGCTTTCTAGTTTTACTCTGCATATTGTAAAAAATTTATACCTAAGACGTTATCTAAGTAACGTAAATTTGATTCTTATTGGCGTGTTTTCAAAGATGAATGAAGTTTGAAGTACTTTTACATAGTTTTTTATGGATAAAAAACTGTAGCGCGACTTATTATTGCACGGAATAATGGTAAGATTAATAAACATGGGAAATAGGAATGCGCAGCAGTTAGACACGTGCGAATGGCTCATATCATTTCTCGGTTTAAAAATAAACCATAGACAATGGAATAGGCTGCGTCCCGTCCGTTAACGGTGCAAAGGTACTTGGAAAACAGTCACAGTTCTCCCTACGCTGACGTGACGTAGAAGAATAAAGCTTTGCTGACTGGTTCTCCCATAAAAGCGTGGGAACCAATCTGAACCTTTTGACGATCACTGATCCAGGGAGAGGTTAGGTGATCAGACATTCTGTGGTTGATGATGAAGAAAGAGGACATCTGGTGCTGTAGTAAGTAGCCTGAGTGCACGAACGGGCCACGTGGTAGTGGTAAGACTGTTCTGCGACGATCAATCTGAGCAGAATTCGTTGATAACCTATTTACCCCACGGTAAACGTTGAGTGTAGAGAACTTTTGTATATTTAGCTTGCTAGGAAATAATATTTTGTCAATATTTTGTAAATCAATTATTGTGTTTTTAAAATAAATAGATATTTGATATCATAAAACCTTAAATATTTCTTAAATACCAATAGATATTGTCTCATCTGTAATGAATCTGTAACATTCTACATAAAGAATAACGTTTCTAAATTACATTGGCCCACCTGAAGTTTTTTTTCCTTTCCTGTGGTCCCCTCTTTTAAAAGTTTGCCCATCACTGGTCTAAACGTCTAGTTTTTGTTAATATTGTTAAAAAATTTTGTCAATGTCTGTTATAAGAGTCGTTAATTCTTCATTTGTATATGTTAATAATTTTCTTAACTTTCACCCTAATTATAATTCATTTATGAATTATAACATATACTATTCAACAATCAATTACCTGATATTATGTATAATTTCATAAAAATACAGACAATTCTTGTGTAAATTTTTTTAAATAAATGTAATTACGACGTTTCGTCCCTATTTGAGAACTTCATCCGGCAAATTTTTAAATGGATAAACTGTTACACGTGTGGGTAATTTTGTGTCGGGGACTGCGCCCTGTGATGGTTACGGAAATTTACCTGATGAAGTCCAAAGGTACAGTTAAACGTCGTAATTATATTAAATACATATTACAACATTTTCTGGCTATAAGTTCAATATGGCCAATAAGTCAGCAATTAATATTTAATTAATACAAATACAAAGTTTGATCAAAATTCTTCAGGTTTATTCAAAGGATGAAGTGTTTTAATTAGAGATATTTGGTGTCACGGACAATCTTCCACGACCGTTCGGACTGAAAAATTTAGACACTAAATTGCTCTTCTTCTCGCTTGACTCTGCAGCTCATTCAGGACCTTAAAATACCGGGGTCGGTTCTCCAACAGTCTTCTGTTGGTTCATCCAATTAATAATTTACCCGAAGAAGTCGACAAAGTTGGATGAAACATTGTACTTGTATAAATTAAATAGTAATTAAATTATTTGCTGACTTATTGGCCGTCATTTCATTAATAAATTTCTAACTACATATTGATTTAATGTAAAATTAATAGTATTTTTAATTTTATTTATAGTTTTACTATAGCATAATTATAATTAATTTTATTGACGCTTGAATCGTACGATATAATAGTAAAGTGCCAGTAGTAAGTTTTAAAAAGCTACCTACCCAGGTAGAATATTAAATTTCTACTCAAACAACCCCCGCCAACATAAAAGGGCAATGGTTTTTAATATATAGCACGTAAAGCTGTGAAATTAGCTCACCTCAAATTAATTTTTCATCGGTTAATTTTTGTGAATATCTTTCTGTAACACCACTATAATAATTATATGGTGGTTTCTATGGACCAACGTCCATGTAAGGACTACATATATTTTTCAGTAAATAAATAATCCTAAGAGCATGGCAGAGAATAGGACAAGAAGGAGCACTGCATCAAACCAGCCATTCAACTGATAATATCCAAACATTCAAGTCTGTAATGCAGTTTTGTTTTATTTGGACGTGAGAACATAAAGTTGAGAAACAAACGTTTGTTCCACTGGTCGTTACTCGCCTTACTGCGTTACATCCTTCCTTCCCTATTTTCATGACGTACGCAATATTTGGTCTTGTTTCGTTCTTGGCAACGTGCCTTCGGCCCGGCGTCGTTCCTCCTCCTCCTCTTCACATTAATATTTTTTTCTCCAGTTTTCCCCTAGACGGAGTACGGAAAGTTTAGCGAGTAAAATTTTCGTACTTGAAGGAGAGTGTGGGGGAGTTGAGTCGAGTTCAGTTGGGAATAGCCGACTAGAAGCTGCTTTAATTGAAAGTTTTGCTGGTGCTGCAGTGGAGTGGTGAGGTGTGTGGTGTGTTTTAGCTTGACGTATGTCCCAAGTTTGTTCTAGCGCCTCGTTAGAACACGTTTTCATCCGCCATCGTCTCCTTTCCCCAGTAAAACGACTCACAGCACCAATCCCATGAATGGGTTTCTTCGTGGGTTTCAACTCAAGAGTGCCAGACCCTTAATCGATATCTACCGTAATTCGCTGAGTCTCCTCACTTGTTCTTACAGTTACTTGGATGGGCAGTCACATCGGTTCACCCGACGTGTTTTCCATCCATTTAGACTCTCCTTAATTCAACAATGGTATTTAATTTTTATTTCGGTTACGTTATACATGAAAGACAAACGTACTTAGTATCTAATTCCAAATATTCATTATTTACCCATGTATACAGTGTGTTAGTCCGGTGGAGTAGTTAATTTGCCAGTAATCCCTTGGTAAACACGTGATTTGCCGGGCATTAAGAGCCCTACTTTCTTGAACATTTACCGTTCCCCTATCCGTGCACTATATATGATCACGGAAAGCTAATTTCATCATAACTCAGTACCGGCACTGTAAGTACAGTAACTTAAAATATATCCGAAACGGTAAATTTACAACTATTGTAGAAAGGCGAAAATACTATCGGCTGTCTCCGAGAGTCAAAACTACCCTCAGTACCTTGAGAAGATCTAAAATAATCCCGGTACCATAAGAGAGTCAAAATTATGCCTGTTCCTTGCGAGAGTTTAAAATAATCTCGCTACTTTGAGCGAGTCTAAAATAATCTGGGTATCTTAAATTAATTCAAAATACGGTATCATGAGAGAGACAAAAGTATTTACCTTATCCTGAGGGTGTCAAAAATATCCTCGGTATCTTAAGAAAAAAAGAGTAGTCCCGGTAAACCAGAGAGAGTTACTCCCGACACCCACTCATAGGTTGTTCCTGTATCGTAACACGTGTACAACGTTTGGTAGAAATTGCTCCTGCTCTTAAAAATTGTATGCGGAACTTTGTTTCATCACCTTTGAGCCGTACTGTTTTGGGCTTGAACTTCAATGTCAGAATCACATTCAGTGATTTCCAAAACCCAGGATTCGACACCGATCTTGATTGATTTCGTATTATTAATTATATAATGACTTTTAAACCCCTTCACCCCCTACTCTACAATTAGGAACTAAACTACAACATAATCCGAATTGTGAATATTATATTAAAACTTAAAACTTTCCTTCCGGTCCCACCCCTTCGGTTTGCACTTTAAGAATGACAACCGTAACTCCAAATCGCAACAAGAAATCGCTCTCAGCCCCGTGTTGTCTAAGCCTTTCTGAAATAAGCATTCACTGTTCCGGTATAAATCTATACAATACTCTTCCGAAGGAAATAAAAGCTTTAAAGGTTCAAAAATTATTTATAAAGAGTTGTAAATCTCTGTTAATGAAGGGAGCGTATTATTCACTGAATGAGTTCGTAGATAGGAAGGACTAAAACCGTTTGCTGGTGTCCTATCAAATTCTCCTATTATTTTACAACTATACTTTGCTAAAATTTAACTGCCGACTTATTTTCTTTTTCATGTTCGATGGGAAGCTACGCACGATCTTCTGCTGCCTCCTCCGTCGACTGAAAATTGAAGATTGAATTTTATATTTCCTCTTTTTGTTCTTAAATTATTAATTGTAAAATTTAGTGTATTTCTTGTAATATTATATTAGACGTATCCTATTTCCTCAACCGAGGGACACCGAAAACTTTTCATTAGACGCTAATAATTGCCGATTGAATATGTTTTTTAAGTGCCATCCATCCCGTCCACTCCCTTATTGGTTCGTTGGTAACATGTGTGCAAAGGATGGCAGAAATTTCACGTGTTTAAGATAGGACGCCTAACTTTGCTTGACCCCTTCCACCCCTACTCCTGAACACTGAAATACAGCTCAACCGAAATACTGAATTTTCAGAATGAAACTCAGCGTCTTACATATCGCCGTATTCGACACCAATCTCGGTCGTTTTCGCATTATTTGTGTGTAAAGCCCCTCCTCCGCACTACTAGGGGATCTCTCCTCTTATCTCACTAGGAGTTGAACGTAAATACAAACAACTTCCGGAGAAACACTATCAATAACACTGACCTCTAAACTATTTATTTGAGACAAATATATTCCGTCTGAGCACGTTTTAAAACATACATCCCCGCGGTAATTTGCCATTTGTTACCTTCAAGGTGTTTGGTACCCTATTGTAATAACTGCTCAACACTTGGTCGCAATTACTACTCTTGTACATACACAAATACGTACTGTTTTTGAATTTTATTTATATAAGAAGACTAGCAGACATTCAAGAAACTTAATTATATGTAATGCCAATAAATAGAAAAGCAGAAAATTTGTCAGCAAAAATTCTTTCGTAACCGTCGCAGGGTTCAGTCGTCGACACTAAAAATATCGGCATGAGTAAAAATATTTAATCCGTTTAAAAATTTATTGATGAAGTCCGCTAATATAGACGAACGTCGTTGTTATATAAATTAATTTTTTCTGACAAATTGTATTTTTTATTTATTGTATTTAGTGTCAGATAATAGATTTTTATGAATTCCTCTGTGATTTACTTGTTTCCGACGAATCGGCCTTTTTATTTATATATTGATATACTATTGACAGATAAATATAACCAATTCATGTGGTATAATTATGTTTCTAGCTTGCTGGACCGAGTCATACGAAACCAATAACAAAACCTATTTTATTATTGGTTACTAGCGTAATTGCTGTTACATGCAGGGCTGTGTGTGTGTATTTTTATAGCCACACATAAGAAGGTCTTCTATGTATAGACGAACGTCTAGATAGTGGTAATGGCCTTATCTTAGCGGCCCCTTTGAAGCCACACACCACTGGTGCTAAAGTGGACATGCTTTCTGCAAATGGAATCCAGATCTCGTCACGTACGAGTCACATCTCTCCGCTTCCGCGAATCGCCATTTCTGTAGAAAACTGCATTCCGCAAAAACTCTCAACAAAAAAGAATACATATTATTCGCCACTCGCACAACTGAATATAGTTTGGGTTAGTTTATTATTTATTTGAGTACAACGAAGGGAGGAGACAAACAGCAAACCGTTTCAGATATATGCATCTGGATGAATATTTCAAGGTTCCAAATTAGGTAAATTCAAATCCTACAGGAAATAAGAGTGATATTATGGCTTTCAGACATTCTCGAAGAAGATTTTAAAAGCTGTTAGGAAAGAACTGCAGATACTGCAGATATGTTAATTATTTCACGGAACATTGCTTTTCTGCAGAATGCAAGATTGTAGTGAAGGGTTGGCAATGTCTAAAGAAGACGATAGGAGTATTTTGAAACATGGTTGTAAAGCAGAAAGATTAATTGGACAGTTCTTAACTTATAGATGTATAATTGAATTTATATATTTCCTCTCACTGCTTTGGACTAACCCAGTGGCGTAAGATAATTATATCAATTTATGCAGAAATAAATTAAAATACTAACAAATGAAAACAGTTTTACTCTCCGTCAATAATATAATTGATTAAGTAGTTTAATTTCCTTATAAAAGATACGTGATGAAATAACTGGAAAGTTCCTAGGAATAAATAATGAGAGAAACAGAAGAAATATTCTAATGAAGCTCAGTCCTGGCAGAAATGATAAAAAGTTGTACAGGAGCGAGGCCAAGTAATTTGTAAAAGCTCCATCTTGTTCCAGTTTTAAGAGTAAGGGAAACTAGATTGGACACATCTCTTTATAAAGAGTTTTAAATCTCTGTTAAAGGATGGAGCGTATTATTCGTTGAAAGAGTTCGTAGATACGAAGGACTAAAACACTTTGCTGGTGTCCTGTCAAATTCTGCTGTTACATGATAATGGTGAAATTCCTATGTTTTATCGCCACTTAATTAACCAATACTATAGATTAATTTTGATTCCACATTTATTCAATTTTGTTGGAGCTTTCGGCATTGCCATACTCAACTACAATTTTAAACATACAAATTATTTGAAACATTACAATATTTTATAATAGAACTTTTACAAAAGATTCCGAGAATCCTAGAATATGACTGTTTAGATACAAATAAATAGTAAAACAGAGTGTAAGTCAGACAAAAATTTAATGTTAACTTTATCAATAGTAGTTTTATCCGACGTTTCGTCCAAAATTCGGGACATCATCTGAAATTTTATACTCTTTATAACACGAAGAATTTCCTGTTAAGGGATACGGGGACTAGAATCTGTAAAATATCTCATTTTTAATGATTTCATATTCATATGCCTATAAATTCATTAATTTGAAAAAAGAAATAAGGTGTAATATATGCTGCAAGACAATTTGATTAATATGTTTAATTCCAAATTAATGAATTATTAATTTCTCAGAAAAATGCGTTTTTCTCAGCTTCATGGTTTGTGGTACTGAAACTCATCTATACGTCACAAATAATAAGATATTGTCTTCATTATTTTTGTACATAATCCTCATGCTAATACCTTCAATTTAAAGTTTTAATTTTGTAATTGTTGAAGTAGTTTAGGTGAAATACAATTCAAAGCGCTGAAAAGTGCCAATTTTTAAGTGGATGCATGAAGCTCTTAGTAAAAAATAATTACTCTCCATAATTTCAATAAATTTAAAAAGTGATACTGAAAATTAATGGTAATTGTCAGTTCTATATATAAATGTAAAAAAAGCTAAAATAAATTGAAGTACGTAACACAAAAAATATTTTCAAAACTGACATATTTTTTAAATAATTATCAAAATGTCTCAACAAAAATCAAATTTAGAAAAACAAAATTTTGTATATTGCTACACATGAGTGTTTGTTAACATACAAATAAAATTTCAGCTCGGTAACAATTCATTTACAGGAATTTGCAATTTTAGTCCTTGTGTCCCTTAAGTAATTTACGTCCAAAGAAGTACGAGGACCTTCCCTGTGTTAAATTTCAAAAGTCCACAAAGTTCGGCTAAGATGAATTCAAAAATTAGTTTTCACAGCTTCAATCAAACTTTCTTCCATATTCCAAACAAGACGCGGCTAACGAGGAACGTGGATGGACCCTCCGCTTAGTGTTAAAAAGCTAATAATACACTACGCAATTTAAAATAATGTATTGGAGTACATCTACCAAATTAATGTTGACTGTGGTGTAATTAAATTTGCTAGTTGTAATTACATTACAGGAAATTTCATAGGCACTCCTCTATGAAATAGCTAATGCATTCGTTTGGACAGTTTTCTTGAATTGGCACGTCTTATTTTTTTTCTGATTAATACTAGAATTAATTTCGATACCATAATTAGGTATTTGGCCACCCATTATATTTGCAGATATTTTATTTTTGCAATCCTTTTACGAACTTTCAATATCTGTGTTAATAAATTGCAGAAATTTAATATGTTTTCAAAATATTTTGATGAAAATATGTTAAGTTCGTTTTAATATAGAATTAATGTTTTATTGGATAACACGTATATATTATTTTTTTAAATTACTAAATTCTATGGTCATTTATTTTTTTCGGATTCAGTTAAATTCCAAGTCAATCCTATTCTATATACCAATGGAATATATCGAGATATAATTAAGATAATAAATTACCGCGTTATCACACATGTCACAGATCACACTCCTATTGACCAGACAGTCTATTATATTGTCTTCGATGTTTTACCACTCCAAATATCACAAAAAGTTTTAGTTCTTGCTGACGTTCTTATCGTTCGTTTACATTTTTATTAGAAATAAGAGATGTTTCATTTTCAAGGTTTGCAAATAGTTTCTGATTTTAGAAATATCAGAGACATCCACTATCCACCTTTGGGAGAAGAATAAAAATAATTCAGAAAGTAAATTGTGCCGTAAATAAATCACTCAAATTACTGATATTTTAGACAAATATCTTAATTATAATGCAAAATTATAACGTTGAATAAATAAAAAGGTAAAAAATGTTTCAGGGCTTTTATCGGTGCCTAACGAAAATAAATTATGTATTAGTCAAGGTGGTCAGATTAGGATTTTCATACATTTTTATCCAATTAGAAGAAGTTCCCAAATGTGGTGACGAAACGTCGTTTAATCTAAATTTTTGCCTGTAAAAATGGTCGTTCATTTGTTTAATTTAATGACTAATTTTGTCAAGAAAATATTGTTTTTGTAATTTTAAAGCTTCAGTAACCATAAATATTGTTAAACTGCTTGAAATAATCTACAGAAATACATTTGTCTGAGATAAATTAATTTCATACCGAATAAAATACAAAGAATGGCCCAAAGTCAGAAATGGAACAATTTAATTTAAATACGTTTCGTACCCCAACTTTAAGGATCTCCTCAATTCTTTAATTAAAATATTACAAAATTCCATGTTGCTTCTGAAAATTTTGTAATAATTGAATTAAAGAACTGACGAGTCCCTATAGTTGGTGTACGAAACGTATTGTCATTTAATTATTCCATTTCTGATTTTCGGCCATTTTTGTATTTTATTTGTAATATTAAGTCTGGTCAGTTTAATTACCTCACTTATAATGTATTACTATATAGTAAACGAGAAAATTAAAGCTAAGGTAAAGAGTTCCATGGAAACTGATGAAAAGTGTTTAATTAGGCAATATTTGATTGCGTTAATATCTTATTCATAAACATACAAATTTTGTCAAACAATCACAACTATATCTTGTAAAAAGATTACCAATAACACTTCCAATTTTTTGGCGTAAGTAATTCGTAACTCTTTAGGCACAATATCGGAAGGTTTTTGTCCATGTATAATTTCACAAGTGTATTATGGTTAGACATTTCATGAATAAATAAAAAATACTGCCAATTTGTCAGCAAACAATTTTATATAGGAGTTTTCAAAAAGGGCGGCTCGATATTTGTTTTCGTAAGTTAAAACCATATATGCCGTTTCATATAAAATAACGAATTTTCTTAAAACGTCACTCACAGTTTATTTTATTCCATCCACCCTGCCTTTTAAAAAACCCATTTCTTTCTTTCTCCTTGGCTTGACAGCCCATTGAGGGCCTGGGCCTACCGAGTCGACTGCAAACTGTCATCTTGCATGACACATTCCGAGTTTGGAGAGACACGTGGTCAACGTATGGATCCTCCAATAGTTTTATTCCCGGTCTCCGAGACCAAGAGAAACCCTATATTTATTTAATAAATCTACGACGTTTCATCCATATTTGTGGATTTCATCAGATAACTAAACAAAAGTATACAAAACCATTTATAATTTTTATTGGATAATTATCCACTTTTACAAACATGTTATCCATTTGAAATGTATGTTTTTTTTATATTTTAACGAAACATTCTTTATTAAATTATCTGATAATGCCCACAAATATGGACGAAACGTCGTAGAAATATTAAATATATATCAATATTGTATTCTGACAAGTTAGTTGTGTTGATCATTTATTTATACTTAAGTGTCAGACTATTATTGGAGTTAAATTGAAGTCCCAAATAAGTCGGGTTGGAAACTGAATGGTTGAAACTGGGCTAAGATAATTTACAGGAACTAGCGAGTTCTATGTACATTTTAAAGATTATTTTTTCTTTTAAAGGACTAATTAAAGAGAAACATAAAAAATTAACGGAACTTCACATTAGCTATGGATAAATTTAAAACATTTCTGTTTTGACAGTTTTTATTTTATTAAATATTGAAGTTTCGTATCTCATTTGAGAACCTCACTCCGTGAAAGGATAAATTTTTATAACTGAAAAAGTCTCAAACGAGAGACGAAACGTAGTATATTTCAATATTTAAACAAATACAACTGACAAAGAGGCTGTTTTAACGAATTTAATTGTAAGATAAACCGTTTCTTTATTTCAGTTTTGATTACGTTTATTAACGGTTATTTTGGGGGAATGAGCATTGCTCTTTTAATTTCCTTGTAACTAAACTTTTGCATAATAAGTGAACAATAAATATGAAAGAAAAAAACACAATGGTTTTCCGATTGTATTGTACTATTAGGGGAGTCAGAAGAAGATTTGGAAACCATAGTAAATGGCACGAACGTAGTCCTGGAGAAAGAGTTCAATATGATGATTGATAGAGGGAAAAGCAAAGTAATGGGGTGCAGTATGGGAAATAAAGGTATAATAAGGAAGTTAAGGAATTCTGCTACTTGGGCAGCATAATAACTAGGGTTGGCAGAAGTATAGAAGGCATAAAGAGTAGAATAGCACAGGCAAGGAAGGCTTGCGAAGAAAAGAGAAATTTCCTTACAGGTAGCATAAGTGTGAAGATAAGGAAATCGTTATTACAAATGTTCTTATGGAGTGTAGCGTTATATGGGTGAGAAACGTGGACGACAGGAGTTTCAGAAAGGAAAAGAATAGAAACCTTTGATATGTGGTGCTATAGGAGAATGCTTAAAGTCAGATGGGTGGATAGAATCACTAACAAAGTACTTCTAAGAATAGGGGAAGAGTGAACAATATGGAGGACGTTGACCAGGAGAATAGGCCACGTTTTGAGACTTGACGGTCTTCTAAAATTAGAATTAGTGGGTAGTGTGTTGGGTGAAAAGAGAAGAGAGAGACGAAGGATAGAATACGCTAAGCAGTTTTAGGAAGGATGTGTTAGTTATGCGAAAATGAAAAGGCTTGCGCTAGATAGGTTAACATGGAGCGTTGCTACAGACCAGTCTTAGGTTTGAATACTATCAAATATATTGAGGGTGGTGCTAATGAAAGTTGAAATATTATTTCATTTACTGTATAATTGATTTAATTATATAGTTTGATTTGTGGATTAATGTATAATAAGACTTTAATTATCTTCGAAACTGATAATAAATTAATGAAGAAGCACAATAATGTAAGAAAAACGTTGTAAGCATGTATTCATACATATTGCTTAAACGTCGGGATGAATCACAACGTCAACCACCACAAAACAACTAAGTCTATTGTTCACATTGCGAGACGCGTCTCGGGTGTCCTCTAAGTTGGAATGTATTTTCCATTGTTGACAGCAGGATATTTACTTTTCCTCTGACGACTTTGAGACGTTGTCGGCTTCTTCGAAGTCGTTCCAATTTCCTCTCCCTTTTATCGCACTTTCGTTGTCATTAATTGGAAAACGGTATATTTGTCGGGAGAGAGCAAAGGAGTCCTGGGCGGAAGGAAACTAAAGTTTTATATTTATTTACTTGGTCGGTCTTGGTGCTGAAGGTTCACTTTGGATTTGAGAAGAGAAGGAGAAGGAGGAGGAGGAGTCGTGGTTGGGTCGTGGCGTCTGCTGAGGACAGACATCGGTTTAGGTTCACTTCATTGCTGGGCTGAGATGGAATGGTGTTTACCGATTTCGAGATCCAATCCCGTGAGCTGTCTGAGGCAATACGTCATCACAAATAAAGCGGGTGTGGGAAGAGAACGGAAAGAAAAGGTAAGAAAAATTTTAGTGGGGAAGAAATAGAATTCTCAAGCTGCTTGACCTTTACCTCACGTCTCTAAAGCGAAACTGCGATATGAATGGTATCTATTATAAAGTTTATCTAAGTGAAATAAATTAAAAACAGACACAGGCAAAGTTTTTATTTATATCGTTGGACGTTTCGGTGCATATTCGCCACTTCTTTAGGTTAGCTTTCCACATTAATGCAATATCCATACATTAAAAACACTGGTCGAGACAAAACTGAGGAAACAGATCGCAAAGCTCATATTTTTTGTAAAGGAATATTTTTAAACTACAAGATTTACATTTCAAAGTTTCCATAAAGTGCAAGTAAAATCACAATAATAATGAGTCGTATATTGAATTTATATTTTGCGTATCTCTTTTTACAATTAAAAATTTTACATTTTATCTTATGTTACGTTTAATTTAATTCCTTTATTTAAGTGAAAATATTTGACGATTATTGAAAATAATATAACTTTTTACATGTGTTTTGAGGATTTGTTCAAGATGACAGTTACATGAAACTCCGTCTCCTTCTCGAATGAAAATAAATTGGAAATATTGTAAGCACTTTCGTAAACAGATCACTACGAAACCCAACGCCAGCAGAAATCTATTTGAGAAGAAATATTGAAAAGTGGATTCAAGTTTCATCCCCATCTAAATGTATCTTCTCTTTTACTTTCAAATCTGCTGCTAAGAATAAGAATTGAATAAGTAATTTTGACGGCAAAATTTACGTTTTCAAGAAACCTGGTGGGTTACTGCATCATGGTCGGTAGAAGAAAATTATTACAGTACAGGGGATTGTAATTTTTATATAGGACAGAGCAACTTTATAACTGATGACGGGAAAAAATGTGTAGTGGATGGGTACATTTAATTATGTATACACTGGATTAATACTGTTAAAATTATTGTTCCTGCAATTGAGTTAAACTTGTTCGCAGATACAAACAATAAGAAAAAAATTAAAATCTTACATCAAAAATAAGAAAATAATTTTTTAAAAATTAAAAAATACATTGATTAATTAGTTAGTTCTCGCACTATACTTTCTCTGCGCTAGGAATTACTCTACTTTATTTTTCACCAAAAAGAATTTAAACTTCAGAGGAAATTGTAAAAAATTTCTGCAATTTTGACCATTAAAACGAATGTTTTCAGTCAAAAGTTCTAAAGTTGCTCTGTTTTATATAAACGTTATGATCCCCTCTACTGAAATAATTTGCTTCTATCAACTTTGTTGCAATATCCTAACAGGTTGCTTGAAATCGTAAATATAGCCGCCATTCTTTTACATTTGCCAGTATCATGGTTGACAATAATAAAATCCCAACTATAAGTGAAATAGATATTTTTAGAAGATTTAGTTTTAGCCTATCATAATCGTGTTGTTGTCGTGGTATTCAGTCCTAAGATTGGTCTGATGCAACCGTCTATGCTAACCTATCTTGTGCAAGCCTTTTCATTTCCTCATAACTAGTACACCCCACATCATTGGCCTCCCGCTTCTGTTCTAATGCTAATTTTATAAAACCATCATGCCTTAAAACGTGGGTAATTAATCTATCCCTTTACTGGTCAACGTCCTCCGTATTGTTCGCTTGGCCCTATTCTGTTTAGAACTTCATCGTTACTTACGCTATCCACCCATCTGATTTTCAGCATTCGCCTATAGCACAACATTTCAAAGGCTTCTATTCTTTTCCTTTCCGGAGCTCCTATCGTCCACGTTTAGCACCCCTATAACGTCACGCTCCTTACGAACATTTTTAGCAATGATTTCTTAAAACACTTATATTACCCGCAAGTAAATCCCTCTTTTTCGCGAAAGCCTTCCTTGCCTGTGCTATCCTACTCTTATGTCTACTATACTTCTACCATCCCTAGTTATTACGCTTCCCAAGTAGCAGAATTCCTTAACTTCCGTCAAAATATCCCTTCCCAATCTAACAGCCTTTGTTATTCCACAGTTTCCCATACTACACTGCATTACCTTGGTTTTCCCTCTATTAATCCTCATATTGAACTCTTTCTCCAGGACCACGTTCATGCCATTTATTATGGTTTCCAAGTCTTCTTCTGACTCTCCTAATACTGTAATGTCATCGGAAAAGCCTAGGGTTTTTATTTCTTCTCCTTGCAGAATGAATCATTTCCATACTCAGTTTTAACATTCTTCATCGCCTGTTCTATATATAAGTTAAACATCATGGGTGACAGAATGCATCCTTGCTTACTACTTTCTTGATTACGGCTTTCTTTTCTTGATCTTCTATTTTAATCTTCTGTATAGGGTATGTATAAGCCTACTTTCTCGATATTTTATTCCAGTGCTCTTGAGTTTTCACTATCGTAAATAGACAAAAATTCGTAGTAACATTGCAAAACAAATTTATTATTGTTAATACTTAACTGCTATTGGGCATTTTCCCGGTGGCAGCTATAAAAACAGTAAGCATATATGATACAATTACAAAAAAATAATGCAATTTTTTAGTGTCTCATGAGGTTTTGACTGCAGGGTGGTCGCTTATGCCAGCCACCACTTTGGAATTTAGAAATATCTCCACAAGTATAATTAAGAATATATCAAGTAATGACCCCAATCTAGTTGGCTTTATTGTCGTTTGCAAAAAATCCATATCCGAAATAAAGGAATATATTATCATATGTGCATCGTTATTATTTCCTAGATTTCCTTCCCAATCAGATTAAGGCAGATTAAGGGGACCCAAAATGGGCAGAAGCGCCAATAAAGAAGACGGAAAGGAGGAAATATATATATTTCTTACATCATTTAGTTTCTTTGTGTCATCCGTTGATTATATATGTGGAGGTGGTAGCTTAAGGCACGCTGGGTTTATCAAGAGTAAGCTACCTCTGAATAGGAGAATAAAAATGTAGTACGGTACGGGGAATGACTTACTCGTCACTGTACTGAAACTTTTGAACGTCACTGGATGAAGAATTATATTTAAACAACTGGACTTAGGTTGTTCACCTTTGACCAGTTTCACTGTACCGTAAAATATTAGCGCTTCGTAATAATAATTACAAAAATTAAGTTTGTTAAGCCAATTGCGTACCACCCATAAATTGAAAGGGAAATTTTCTCAACTAGATGAAATTTATGTTTCTGTTTTGCTGCCTACAGTTTTTTGGTTGTTTAGAATAAAAGTACTATGCTTAAGGAGGAATGAAGAATAAAAAGTATAGTATTTGTTTTTCTCTTATTGGACATTCACTCAATCGGTTTTCGAAGCATTCATGACGGCGTTGATGATGGTGGCGATGAAGATGACAGGCCTTCGCGTAAGAATAGCAGGTGATTTCGTCGGAAGAGTAAACCTCGCCTCGCCTCGCCTCACTCCTCTTGTCACCGTACGTGTGCAAGTGTGTGTGTGTGTCAGTAAACAGTCCTGGCAGGCCTGCCAACGTGATGCGGCAACATTCCCCCTTGAATGGAGCCGCTAATGGTGACAGACGGACAGACAGCCCCAACAAATGGCGGCGTTGATTGGTAGGAAGGAAGGTAGCTAGGCGCCCCGTCACAACCTCATATGAATGGAAGGGAAAAAAAGGTTGCCATACACACACACACAAACGGATACCTCGAAGCTGCCGTTCTGTGCGGCAAAACTGTTTTCCCTGAAGCGGTTCTCAGGTCACTCGTTTAACCTCTTGGCCCTCAGCATCCTACACGTCTCGTCGGTCAGAAAGTACTTGGGAAACACACATACGTATACATAACGGGATCTAATAGTAACTAACATCTATTTAAGACAATTTAGCCAGACCTATTCTGTAGTCGACTGGAAACGAATGTCCATCGTAGACCAACTGCACCGTATGCAATCAATATGTCTGTAACATAAAAACACATCCTCTTTGCACTTCGTAAAAACTTCGGTCGTAATTAGAAACGTTTTTAAAAATAAGAACCTTTATAACTGTAATGAATCGTTGAAATAAGTTAGATTTCTTCTTCTCCTTCGGCTCTACAGCCCATTGACTGCGGACTGTCATCTTGCATGACACATTCCGTATTTGGAGTAACACGTGGTCAGCGTATCGATTCTCCAGAAGTTTCAATCCAGGTATTCACGACCATAACGACACAAACACCCAGGCCAGGATTCGGACCGAGACCCGTGGGTTGTGAAGCAGCGACGCTAACCACTAGGCCACAGAAGGTCGGCTGTGTTAGATTTACTGAAGTCAATTCAATTGTTCCTAAGGGTAGTCTCCTGGGGTCACTTTTTTTTCTGACCTACTCAATCCAAAATTGGCTCCTTTACCAACGATGCTCATGCTAAAAAGTCCTGTCAGAGCGGTAACTAAAATCAGTGAAGTAAATAAAAAGATTCTAAAGAAAGTATAAGCGAGCAACAAGAGGATTAAAACAGAGAAAACTAAGGTAATGAAGTGTAGTATGGGAAATAGCGGAATAACAAAGGGCGTTAGATTGGGAAGGGATATTTTGAAGGAAGTTAAGGAATACTGCTACTTGGAAAACATGATAAACAGGAATGGCAGAATTATAGTAGACATAAAGACAGGCAAGGAAGGCGTTCTGAAAAAAAGAGGAATTTACTTACGGCTAATATAAGTATGAATATTAGGAAAGCATTACTAAAAGTGTTCGAATATAGTGTAGCGTTATATGGGTTCGAAACGTGGACGATAGGAGTTGTAGAAAGGAAAAGAATAGAAGCTTTTGAAATGTAGTGCTACAGAAGAATGTTGACTATCAGATGGGTGGAAGTTTTAAGCAAAATAAGAGAATCGAGAACAATATGGAGGACTTTAAACAAAGGCAGGGATAGATTAGTAGGCCATGTTTTGAGACATGGGAGTGTTGTAAAAT
This sequence comes from Eucriotettix oculatus, assembly GCA_034510155.1. NCBI lineage: Eukaryota > Metazoa > Arthropoda > Insecta > Orthoptera > Tetrigidae > Eucriotettix > Eucriotettix oculatus. The sequence continues at coordinate 21,901,735 of CM067377.1, read as the reverse complement.
TAGCATTAGAGGGAAGTGCGTGGGGTAGGAACAGAAGAGGTAGTCGAAGGACGGATTACACTAAGCAGATTAGGGAGGATTTGGGATGTTGCTCTTATGTAGAAATGAAACGGTTTGCTTAAAATACGTTAGCAAGGAGAGTAGCATCAGACCAGTCTAAGGTCTGAAAACTAAACAAGAGCAAAGGAAGTATGAAAATTGTGAAATGAAATAGGCTTGTATAATAAAATAGTTTACTATTAACTATATGCACTATATCCTGGTCTATTAAATTGTTTTTTAAAGTGAACTGCTTAGGGCTAACAAAATTTTACATAAGCCCTAATGTAATGAAATTAACATTTTCAATAAAATCATTATAATGAATAACTGGATACAATATAAAGAAAAAATAGCTTTGAACTGCCAAAACATGACTGAATGCAACAGGAAAAGATTAATTTTTTCCGAGATGGTGAGGTAGCCAATCCTGGACCATTTGGCATGGATTACCCCTCTATAAGATTGGTAATTTTCTTGTTTCTTACAATTTGTTTTTGGAGAATATACTTTTGAAACGATGATTCGAAGAAAGATGAAATATAATTTACAATAGGACTTTTCTATTAAAAGCATTGAGATTAAATATGAAGAAATCGTGTTTCTTATTATGAAGAGGAAGATTGTGTTGATGTTGATTAAGGGAAGGTAAGAACTTGTTCAACAATAACATCTTGTAGGATGTTTCTTGGTTTGGAAATAGACAAGGAAAATGAATAGTGGAATAAACTTTTGATTTCCTAATACCATATTGTTCTAATCATATATTTATTTTTCTTCATAATAAACGTTGCTTCCCGAAAGGTATCATTTTCCCCTTATTTTTAATTGCACTAGCAATTTTCGTATTATGCATGCCGTAGTTTAATAGTGGTTTCACCGAAATACCACGCCACTTTTATTGTATAGATTTTAAATTTACTTGTTGCGGAAATAGGCTACGTCATATTTAACAAATAATTATAGGACCGAAATAAAATATTCTAATTAACTACAAAAATCTTTAATTACATAACTATAATAAATAAGATTAAGTATAAAATCATTGGAAACACGACACGATTACTAGAAAGCACAAAACACACTGAAAAGCACTGCACATTTTTCTTCATATATTGTAAGAACTTGAAGCTAAAAGACTAGAAATTTAATAAGGTTATTCACAGTGTTTCATTCTTTCATAATTTATGAATTCAAGTGTTAAAGTAATAACACTATTTTGAAAATTATTGTAGGGTGTTTGAAGCTACGGGGTGAAGTGACAAAAATTTAATTTGCCAATGTATTCAACGTAATTTCTAACATAAAACATTGTGCTTATTTTGACTTGAGTACTTAATTGTAAAGGCTGACTGAACGGAGTGGATTTCGTCGGCCAAGGCGAAACTATCTTTCCTCTTCCTCCCGCTATTGTGGTTGTTGTCCGCTTTTTAATCGACGTCTCAGATTTCACTCGCCCACCAATAAAGTACCGAAATTTCCCTCCCACAAGCATTGTAATAAAGTCGAGGAACACAATATAGAAATAAAATAAAATAAATGACCCACACAACGCACACCGGCACCATAATAGAACAACGAGGAGTGGGAAAGAAATCGCCGTCGTAAGTTTTTCAGAGGAGGGAGGTAATTGCGACCGCCGATTTCTATCACAACAAGGGAAGGAGGAGGTTAGAATATGAGGAGAACGGTAATAAAACTTTATTTATGCCGTATTGGGTTTCGCCGTTTCCGAGAATTCGAGGTCCCGAGAGGGGCCGAAACACAAAAGGTTGGTGGGTGGAGGGGGATAAAAAATAATAACGTCCATCGTTTATGTATCTTGATCTGGCCGAGACTTACTCTCTCACTAAAAAAAGAACGAGTCGAGCACATCATCACGACGACGGAGAAGAATGCTGCACGTCGTCATATTCCGGAAAAGGAAAAAAAACCGAGCGAAAAGAATAGAGATGGTGGTGGTGGAGGAGGTGGGTCAGGTGATTAGTAAACAAATAGACGTGGAACTGGATGGGTGGAAACCTTTAACGGAGGTCGTTATATGGTAATGAATTGGGCAATTTGATGAAATTAATTCAGCAGTTTTGTATAGTGTGTGTGTGTGGAGTGGAGAGTTTGGATGGTGCCCCTTTTCCTCCCTTGAGGTCCTCTCGGAACAATGGCCGCTCCTAAAAACAATGGAGCCGGTCTCCAATCAGATCGTTCGAAGCTCGATGGATTGCTCACTTCTCGTTCTTGCGTCGGAGTCGAAAAGAGAGAAAGAGGAACTGCGAGATAGAGAGAGGAAGAGTAAGAGGGCCACGGCAGACAAATAGAGACCGAGAAGAGAGGAGAGGCATTTACATAAAAGTCCGGGTAATTACCAGAACAATGATGTTATTGGGTGTGTGTTTGTGTCGACGGACTGCCGAAGAACAATGACTAATAAAGCGAGGTTCCTTTTTGAAAATAATAAATATAAATGCGCGGACGCTGTCCTCGTGGCCAGCTCCGGGAACTGAACGCAGGAATTCAGTCACAGAAAAAAAATCTAAGGAGAGGATCCCACACCAATTCTTCACGAATTAAGGATGAATATCAAAAGAAAAGGGGGATCTCAACGATTGAAAATACAGAAACTTACGCTCTCTGATAAAATTAAATTCGTTCGTCAAAAGTGTTACAACGGTTTTATGTTTCAACCACAAGCCTTCTTAAGAACCATAGTTCACCGATTTTAAAACCTGAACTAATATATCAGTGGAATAGAGGACAAAATAAAGAACACAGCCAATTTAGTCAGAATTAATATTAAATTTTTTTAACCGTAATAAAAATAGCACAACATGTTGTTCGTCACCGTGGAACCTCTACTGATACAGAAATAATATAAATAATTTGAAACACGAATTTAAATAGAAGACAATTCATAGTTTAAAAGAATTTTTTTGACCAAATTGGCTGTGTTATTGATTTATTTACGGACACAAAGGATTATTACGAGGTTTCGCCTATTTTTCGATTGATTAACTCAATGAAATGCATATTTTTCTAGTAATCTTCCAGATCTTAGAGTAATGCAAAAAAAGAATTACAACTGTTGTAAAAACAATTAAAAAAGACTAACTCGGACTGGTACCTCCAAACACTCACACCAAACGTACAGTCGCAAGCAAAGAGCCACAGAGACAGCAGGAAGTAGACTTTATTTCTTAATTATTCGTAAGCAAGAGCGTGGAATGGACCCACCACAGGGACAAGTGGTGCGGAGTAGATGTGATGCCATGGAAAATTGTCCGTTTCGACATTAGTGTCCCGTATCGAATTACATGTCTGAGTGCCCTTCACGTCACTACAGTTTTAAATTAGTTACCGTCCTATATTTGTACTTTTTACTTACTTCCGTCCTCATACATGTTCTTCCTGTATTATTTCCATCCCAGGTTATTACTTTTCGCCTTATTTTACATACTTTTCGCCTTTTTTACATAGTTTCCTACCCTCTCACTTCAGTTCTCTGTTATTTTCGTATATTTACTATCAAGTTACCTTTTTATGTGAATAACAAGCGAATTATATATAATAAAAATGTTTTAACTCTTACTAGCAAGCAGTTTCTATTGACAGACAAGGAAATTGTAGAATAAGCTAAAAATGAAATTTGATTATCAGAATGTGTATATTAGTTAATTTATTTAAAATTTACCTGATTATGTCCAAAAATGTGGACGAAACGGTTGAGATGTCTTCAATAAATTGAAGATGATGTGCAGATTATAGATTCATTGAAAGAAATGTAATTTATCCTTCACTACGTACAGTTTTAAAGATTTAACGTCCTCACCCTGTATATTTGATAAGTAGTTATCGACGTAATATATTCGTCTTGAAACAACTCTGAATGACTCATAAATATTTTACAGATCATTTCTAATATTTCTTAAATATTCGTCCAGAGTGGATTGTGTAGAGAATGAAATAACATATTATGTAAGAGAAAGACTTTTCGGACGAAAAGTTGGAACAAATTTTGCAGAAGAGATTCGTCATGGAAATACTATTGGCAAGACTGATGACAACGTTAGTTATAAAATCAGCTGTATTGAAAATCACTTACTATACACTAAAAGGAAGCATCTAAGCTAACTTTTGTAAGGGAGAAAATATTCATTAAATATTTAAATTAAACTTATTAACATAACGAAGAAAAATATCAAAAGAAAAAATTCAAGATTAAATTAATATTTTCATAATTACTTAATTAGCAAACGTATATAATTACAGATATCTTTAAGAAATCCTTTCTATTTGACGTAGATACTGTTTATTTACTAAATAAATCAGCAATTTAAACTATATCATGATTCCGACAAAATTATTTTAATTAATGGTAGTCATTTGTGGGGCAAATGGAGTATGATTGACTACTTCTCCAGGGAAAAACTGAACGATTTTCGCTATTTGCCGGGAAAGATTACTTCTAGCTCGGTCTTATAACCAACGAGAAATCCCGAGTTAACGCAGCAGAAGTTATAACGTAAATAAATGGCTGTAATAGTGTACTTTTAAGGAAATACACGAGAGACAAACCGGTTTATGTCCTCCGTTACGATTTCATTGCATCAACAAGAAACTGCATCAACTCATATTTTATTACACCGTGACTACTTTTGCAGACGATTATTTTCTAGTAAAACGCTGTCTGCATACTTATTCCCTCAAAGCACTCCGTATCGAGAGGAATACTCGTTACACCAGACTAGACGCAAAAACACTACGATTTAAAGTGTTGCCATGCCCTACTCAAAGCACTAACACGCATCCATTTAACTATCGACTTTATTTTAGGTATTCCTTGTGTCGTTAAGAGGAATTTTCTAAATTCTCTCTTCTATTAGTGCTACATATTTGTCTTGAGTTATTTTACGAACAGTAATAAAATCTTGCTCTTTTTGTATCATCAGTTTCTTTTAGGTAGTGTTTTGCTAATAAGAAAGATGTTTATGAATACGATATCATTTTAGAACAATACTAGCTTAAGTACTCGGCCTAGCACGGGTTCACGTAATTAATAAAGCAGGAAAGTAATTAAAGATGATTTTATTAATGTAATTGAGGGTACACTAAAATCTATTTCAGCTGTCAAGTCCAACCTATTTTAAATCTTGTTGTGTAAACAGTGAAAAATCATCAAAATAGTAGGTTTTTTACAGAGAGGTGTCATTATTACCAATTTCAGGCGGTCTGAGAAAAAACCGTCTTATGACCAAAATTATAGAAAATCGAATTCCAATCGATCATGTGTCCTTAGAATTTTTTAAAAATCCTGTTTTACAACTACTGGGGTCTAAAGGTAGACGGGTTCCAAAATTGAGTTGTAGGGTATAGTCAACTCACATCTACATTAGGAGATCTCGATGCGTGTTTGGGACACGGTATCTTTTACGTAAAATGTTTTCTACTTTTTTTCACAGTAGATTTATAAATTTAAAGATCATAGTTCCTGCGGAACACGTGTGCTAAAGTTGGTCAAATTCCGACACATAGTTTGGACGGCAATAGCTTTGACATATATACACAAGCACTGAGAAGGGATTTTAGGTACATAGATTAAACGGGGGATAAATAAAGACGGATAGACGACCCTTGTTTCGTTTTATAACGTGATATGATGATCCTCGTCGTAAGTGACAAGAAATTCTGAGTAGGGAAGAAATGTTTTTGACACGAATACTGAATAGTGGAACAGTAAACTTCAACAATGTCTTTGCTTTTCAAAAAGTATTTCACTTTCCCTGTTATCGCTGATTTTAAACAGGCCTTCCCTGCGCATATTTCCCCTTCACCAGGTATTATCGCTCTCTAGAGAGAATGTTAAAAACTACACCGATGTTTCTCTGCTAATGAGCCTCTGTCCCTCCCTCCAGATATATCCTGTCCAATTTGTACGCATTCAAATCTGACCATCCCTTCGTGGACTAATGAGTCGCTCTTTGTCCGTTTCCAACCACCCTTTTACACATTTACACACAACGCACCACCATACATACATTCGTCTTTGTCATCTCCCCTCCCCATAATAGTCACAGTTCGAATCACACGGTGCTGGGAGTCTAGAAATGCTAGAGAGAGAATAGACCAACAGTAGAAATTAGAAGAACCTTCTTTCATATGTGGACCGTGGAATCGTCAGAGTTCATATTTTTCTATGCACCAATCATACGTCATGAAGGCAGTTGACAGCCGCTTTGATGCAAAGAGGTCCAAGAACGATAATGAAGATTAGTCATAACGAGTCTTGTTTACTAAAAGGAGAACGTACTTGTAGAGCGCATATTTAATTTTATTGGGTTTATTAAATTAAATGTTTTTATACTTGTTTTTGGAATACATTAATGCGGATTTCTGTAGTTTAGCAAGGCAAGGAACGGAGTTACGAAGGGCCCAAACAAAAGTTATTTTAAGTTGCTTTCCTGGGTCCGTGGTTCTGAGAACAATATTATACGGGACGCAGTTTTCTAGACAAAGCAATGGAAGACCCTGGAATTTGATGTCAGCGATGGGCCAAAAATGGTTCCTTGACCGTGTTATGGGTATGGGAAAACACACGAACACTTGCGTTGTGGAGCGCGATTTGTGGTCAGTCAGTCGGAATTAGAATAAGGAGGTGGAGGGTAAACAGCGTAGATGACGCTGACATTCAAAGTGTGTGGTACTCTGATTGTGACGCTGCCAAGAAAGCTCCACAGTCCGCTACCGCCACCGAGAATCATCTCCGCAACAATCCAAGGGTGCGTTCCGAAAAACATTTAGTCGACATACGTTCGGCCATTTTCCGTTCGTATGTCTGTCTCAGTAATATAATATAAATAATAATATAAACTACCGTAATTGTACTCATTCACCAAATATTATTTCCTTCATGAATATAGTGTCATATATTCCTATTTACTCTTGTTATTACACGGCTTATATTCTTTAGATGCGAACACCGTGAATCGTCATTGAAGAACGTGAGCATGCTTGATCAGCCTGATTTCTAAAGGGAATATCAAATTATCCATATTATCGTGCCCTCTAATTATATCACAGTATTTCACGGTAGTAGTTTGAATAGTGATTGTACAAGACTTTATAGGACAGCCTTGATGGTTGTCTACATCGCTTAGTCAAACAGCAAAGTAGTGGTAATGTTGGCAGTAATGCTGCTCTGCTATGCACAAACGGCAGGCAGGCAACCATACCGAGCCATCCCTTCAGGCCCCAGTGGGATATTACTGTGTTATATTTGTAACGCTTGATCCCCAGGCCATTAGAGCCGTCAGTGTCCAAATATGTAACGCAATAAACAACATTAAAATTTCCCCCCGCCAGGCTCTCCAACCCCTTTCCCCTTAATGGCGTTGCAACGGTCCCGTAATCGCGCAGAGTGAGAGAGAGAATCGGATTTTAATGGACGGATGTGCAATTGGTTTAGCGTCTCCATTTTGACGGCTAATAGCTCTTCTCGTCTCGGCACGACGCGTTCGATAAGTCGATATATACATACATAGGTAAGTGTCGATACAGCAATAAGCTGAAAATTGAAATTTGAGACACAACCGTTAATCGATGTGCTGCATACTCATCCATTCACAAATGAATAAAAACTTTCATGACTACTGAAATGAAATCAGCACATGTCATGCGCTCAAATTATGCAAACAAATAAAATTTAATTGCGTGAAATGGAACATAATTGCGTATACTTACTTGATTTTTCATTTAATTTTTAAAATTATTTTTTATATCGACGATACATGTATTTATTAAATATTAGCAACGCTTTTTCTACAGCAAATCAATTAACGACTGATATTAAAATAATTAATTAAAATAAATTAAGTTCCATTTTTACATACAGATTTTAATTAGATTGAAGGAAGTTTCATCACTACATTTGGGATTTCTTTAGGTGCTACTACAAGAAATTATCCTGAATATTTACATTCAAATTATTAAAACATCAGAAATAATTAGTAATTTTAAACAATATAAAACTTACAGTTTTGACATTTCGATGAAAATATGACCACCTCATAGGGTAACTTAACCAAAATCAGTATTTTGTTCACTTTTAGCAAATAGTAATTTATTTGAAACATTGATTTATACTGTATATTGTAGGCCAGGGGTGGACAATCTTTTTTTCTAGAGGGCCATATTGAAAAAGATATGGTAAACCACGGGCCAAAACATAAACAATTGATACTAACGGTATATATTTAAAATACTGTTGGTATTATATATTTAATAAAATAATAGTTTTACAATTATAGCCAATGAGAAATTTCGATTTAGCTTTCTTTTGCAAAAAGTTCAAAATTACGTGAAAGTGATGTTCCTATGAGTAAGGAGCTTTCCAAATCGATATTTAATAATAAGAACTGTCGAAGAGCAATATAATTTCATATATAAAATTAATGAGACCTAGGAATCTTTTTTTAAACATGACGTCGACGCGACGTGGCGAGACATATTAATATGCAACAGAGAAATTTAGTGAGAAGCTGGACGAATCTTACACGAGGACCGGATGTGACCCGCGGGCCGGGGGTTGCCAACCGTTGTTATAGGTTATTCATGACGGTTGAAGTTTGCGGTCGTCGGCGTTGCTACCGCTAACCCCGGCGATGACGTGAAATATTCAGTTTAGCCACCTTAACACGACTGATCAATACTATGAATCATCTGCAAACTCCTACAACACTAAGTAGCTTTTTCTTCACTCATTTCCTACGTAGTAATACTTTTTATGCTCTCACAATTATGTGACAATTTTATACAGTAATTGCCGGTTTCACTTGTACATGCATGTTGTCAGCACTGTCAAATTGCTGTAACAATTAAATAATTTTTTTTTACTTATTTTCTCATGGAACTTATAATCATAAATCAAGGTTTGCTTTAAAGCAATACTAATTTGAACGTAGAAGGAAAGAGAAAGTCTAATTTAGTAAGTATATAAAATGTTTGTTATACCACGTCGTACAATTTGCAATACGTTTTCGGCCCCTGTTATGCCATAGTCATTCCTACACTATAAGGTAATATATAAGTATTAAATATATAACGAAATAAATGCTGTGTTGAGATGACTACGGTCTAAGGGACTGAAAACGTATTGCAAATTGTATGACGTGATAAAATACGCATTTAATATTACCTAGAATTAAAATTTGTCTTTCTGAAACAAGAAATCCTAATTCTAATTTTCTTTGTAGTGGAAGAATTTTAAGTGTCTTGGAAGTTGTCATGGATCAGTAATTATATTATAAATTCATCCCTACCACTAAAATTTCTTAAATAATGTCTCGTAAAGTAGTCAGTTTTTGTCCTTGCGGTGCGCTCATGTATATTTCCTTTGATTGTAAATGCTTTCCTATTTCGTCTTACTGATAGTATAAACAAGTATACATATAGGGAAACCACACTCCATATTTTTCCATTTATGAAAACTGTCGAACTACTTTCCTCCCTTTTAAGTTTTATTTTAAATTTAGACTTAACTTCTCATCAACTTGGGGGTTATTAGCGATTTTCAATTACAGTTTTGTCATAGTCAGTTACAAATTTCTACAATATATGGTATTTACAAGAAAGAGTGAAATAGTTACTTCTTTTAATACTACTAACATTTATAAAATTAGAATTATTAAATTTATTCATTTTTACTGTTTGTTTTTTTAAAGCAAAAAGCAAAAATTAATTACATTATATAAATTAATCTTTTTACATTTGGCTAACAGAAAATTTTACTTATATGTCATAGAAAACCCTGCCCCGAGAAAAAACTATTCTGGTGGTATATTCATCATTTTATCTAATTGTTTTACTTTTTGACTACTGCTCGTCATTACCAATATTTAAAAGGTTTCTAACACATAATTATTGTATAGTAATTTTTGGCTTTCATGTAATTACTATATTGGTTTGTTTCACTGAATTTTACAGAATGACAATGACAAATGTCGAAAGCTTTCGACCTGTTAACTAATCAATTTGGAGACTGTTTAAGTGGTTGGTTTTTCTTCATTTGATAATCTATACGCAGTCAAATACTACTAATTGTCTATTCCTTGTAACATATTCTTTCAATTATCGCTTGTCAAACCCGTGCTCTTTGCATTGGCGAAAGTTCTTTGATGTCTTCGTGTATCACCGAGTACTTCATAGTTGTGACATACCTCGTCTAAAACTTGACACAAATGTTCATTAGTTACGTCTCGCTCTCTTTATTTTTTTTTAATTTCATTCCAGACGGGAAGTTTTACGTAACTCGCGAAGCTTAGTTCTTTCTTTTCTATCCAAGAGTTTCCCAATCTACCTTTTCTGCTCTTAACTTTACTCATTTTCTCAACTTTACTGCTTATGCTTGTGTTGTATGCATCGAAGATCGTGAGGGGAAAAATGTATAACTTACTGTTAAGTTTGTATACCTAGACGGGTAATAATAGTTTAATCTTCGCTTTAGTTGGATACTTTCTGTTCACGCAGGAAATTGACATTGGACTATTGGAATGAGTGCGACGTATCTGGAGTTTCCAGACGGTGCTTTGCTCCCGATTGCGTTGCATGAGGAATGGGCCGGGAGGGAAAACCTGTTGCCCCAAGGGGTCTGGTCTGGTCTGGACTGGCCCTGGCCCTTAGCGGGGGTTCCTTCCCCCCTCGTAGTAATGAGACCGGCGGGAATGTTAACGGATTACAAATATTCGGGGAATTCGGCTGCGGTCCAGGCTGAGCCAGACTCTCGGTCTGTATCTGTCCAAAGTCCCTTATCGGACGGATGGTTCCTTCTCCACGGACGGTGATCAGCGCTAGTGGAAACCATCGACGTATCGAATAGCGATACCTGATAATTTGTCTTCTCTCCTCATGAAGTTTCTCTACTTGATCTAGCAAGAGCCACAGTGACCCCACGGCTAAACGGGATTTTCAGTCTAATATCTCTGAAATTATTACTCTATTTTTGACATAAGAATACTCCTATGTTGTCGTCATACGTATATTAAAGTTGTAGCTTCAGGTTGAGACAAAAAAAAGTAATACCACGCAAGAAAATGGCGAAAATTCCTTCAGCTTCCATGAATGTAACAACTGCACCATGAAGACTGACCGCCATCTTGTTGCAAAGCTCGTCCTGTATCAAGAAGCCATAAATATTATCTATCGAGTGTCAACTACGACGGTGTCTTTGGGCTATCAAAAGTTCCTTCTTGAAAATCACAGAAAAGGCTCCCAATCTTTCAGGAAACTCTGGACGGAATAATTTCAAATGAGGAAGAAATTTCTGATGCAGACTTGTTGTCTCCTAAACCAATAAGGTAGTAAGTAGTTCTGGCTTCCCCTGCTTGTGTGGTAGACTAGACAATCAGTGTCCCGGGAGATCTTTTTATTTTTATTCTTGTTTCTTTATTTTGCCGGTTCGTTTATCCCGCTTGTCCTCTTCATTCAGTCAAGTAGCATGTCCCCTTCCTCTCTTCTCTCTCTCGTTGCGGTCCTTAACAATGACCATTGTCTCTTTTCCGGTCTGCAATAAGTTTGTCTGTCTCTGTGTCTCTGTCCTTTCCTTGTGTTCCTGTGTTTGTGTGCTTCAAATACGCCGCCTCTTTAATTCCCCGGAGGACCACATTGGCTTATTCTGTGGTTGCTTCTGACGGTTTCATTGACCTCAACTCGTAATTATTTAAGGGAGTTACATTGGAAGTTGAAAGACAAGCGTGATGCAAGGTCAGTCAGTCCCTACTCATATATGTCTTGTTCGGAAATTTTTAAGACTAAAGAATAAAAAATTTCTTTACAAATTTAATTAAGAATATTAGTATTGGTATTTATCTAGCTATAAAAACGCAAATAAAATATACAGAACAAACTAAAAATCTTTAATAAAATAAAGGGAGGTGATAGCCGGATAGAACGGAATACTTCATTTATTGGACTGGATAATGCTGGAGGTTAGTAATTAGGGGAGGAACGTTGTAACTGGTCAAGGAAGAAGTCCTAGCAGCCGACTTGACCAGTTCTGACTGCACCTTGTGAATGAACTCTTGTTTTGGCGAAATTATATATTTTGCAGAATTTCCACAAAAGGATATCTACAAAACTCCTCATTTTTTATTCTTTAATGGTATATATTCGTAAAATTGGCGCCTTTAGAAGCACATGTTACGTATAAATCTGCTTGTTTTAAAGTTCGGTGAAAAACCTTAAACTGAAACTAGCGCGCGGGGCAAAACGGGATACTGTTGTATAAGATAAAATGTTATGTGTTCGTCAAGAAAAAAGGAAAAAATGGCTGACTCAACTTATAAGAATGAGTTACAGGATGCTGTAGCCAAAAATAATACATTAAGAAAGAAAAGGAACGGGAAAACGGGGAAAATACTAGCAAAGACGGTGCAAATAAATCTCTTTGCGAAAAGAAAAATTCGATCAACAATATGCAAAATAAATATAAGAAAGGAAACACAAAAAGTGTTAAGACTTTTCTTAAATTAAATTTTATTTTATTGCCTAAATTGTAATTACAAAACATTCTGTCCCGTTCTGCCACGGGGCAAAACCGGAAAGTTGTAAGCTTCTTTTTAAAAATTCATAAAAAAACTAAATTAGTTGTTTGAAGTTATATTGATATTAGATTAAGTAAGCAATAAAATAAACTAATGTTTTATAGTTTTATGAAATGATTTTTCTCTTTCCATGATTTAACAAAAATTTGTTAAATAATAAGTGTCCAGTTCCGCCTCGATTTCCCCTATATAACTACGTTTCATCTCTATTATCGCATTTAAGTGAAGGCGAGACGTTAATATTTGATTGTTATTGTATTCTAAAATTTATTCTAACATCTTCAATATTGCAATAAATTTGTTATTATACACTTCTGAAATAATTAATAATGGACTCCATAAATCATTTAATCCTATACAGGAAAAGAATTTTAAATAAATCCCGTGTTTTTGTTCTTCTTCCATATCTATTGCAAACGAAATGAGATAATAAGAAAATTACAAATGTATATAAATATATTTATCAGAAAATTCAAGGTTTAATCTTTGTAACTTGATAACGACCGAAATTTTGGACGAGTCTTACTGATGTATTGTTTCAATTATATTAATTAAAACTCTAATTAATGAAAACCATTTACGACTGATTATTCATTATATTTAAGCATTATTGAAATGTATTAGACAACTATAAATGTATTTTAAAAATATAAATGAATTTCTTTAACCTCAGTTGTTATGTAAAAATTATGACTTTGTAATCTACCTTTTGTAAGAGTATCATTACTTTCAGTTATCGAGTAGATAGTCCTTCGAATAGATAATCGACTGTCTTTATGTTATAGATAATAAAAGACAACTTAGTCCTCAGTGCTCTTTTATTTATTAAAAATTTTAATTGTTGTTTGTTTAGAAGCTTTCGACCCTTATGACCACTCTCAACTTCAATTCCGCATTGTGATTTAGAGTCAATTGTTCATAAAAATCAATATAATATGTTTTCACGTCGGAGGAATGTTTACTTTAAATTAACTCTGTACTAACGCTAAGAATTAAGCTAGTTAAAATTGTTTTAATAGGTATTGTAATAAAAACCTGATATTTTCAATCCTTATTCTAAATTGAGTCAATTAAAACGCATATTGTTATTACGGATTTAATTCAGAAATTCAATCACCATACGAAAACAATATCTTTGAATTTATATTAAAATTACAGGAATGGATTATTAACACATTGAGGAATGACGTGAACGGTATTCAATCTCATACTCTAATAACATCATTGAAATGTATCAATTTCCAAAATTAAAACTTAAAATATTCATGCAGCTCAGATGGTGTTCAATAAGATGCTATAATTCAAGGAAGGAAGACAGAACGTTTTTAGGCAATATGTAGCAAATATAATAATTGTAACGGTCAAATATTTGACGGGGAATAAAATACGTAAGTATGGAAATTTTTGTGTAAGAAGCGTGTAGATCAGTTTACCAACGCATACGATGCACTAAAAATATCTCCGAATATTTTAATTCGTTGAAAGACGCAATTGGTGGGATTACGGCCAAAATGAAGTTTTAATAAAGTGTAATTTGTCATAAATATTTAATTAAAAGTGTTCTACTATCAAGAGAAGTAAAACTAAAACCCTTATTCTAGTGAAATGTGGGGTTGAAAAGGAAAATAAAAATTACTAGTAAATATTATATGTATATATATTCTCAGAAGAGTATATAGAACATATAAGATGATGGCAGAATAAAGTAAGAAAACGTTTTACAGAATATATAAATATAAAAATACTATCAAATTCATAAAATCCCAGAGATAGATGGATTGGGCATGCATATATCGGATGGAAATTGAAGGACTGGTTAAAAATATATTTAAGTATAAACATCCGATTGATACACGAAGAAAGGAAAACCAAAGTACAGCTGACTGGATAATGTACAAGCAGACATAAAACTTATGAAAAGTAAAAACTGGGGACTTTTACCGAAACCAGGAAGGAATAGAAGGCAATAGTTGAGAAGACCTAAACATTCTCAATCGTAAACCGCCTGAAGAAGAAGAACAATGTTGTACGAAGACAAACTAAAAAATAGAATGGTGTCACAGACACAAAATAGACTGCAATATTTTTGCGTGAGTGCAATACAAATACGGAAGCTGAGATTCATGCAACATATGACCAGTATTTTCTTGGTAATGCCGGAGAAATTCGGAAGGTCTGTATGTATTGGTCACGCGGAAAAGTACACCAGTATGAAATTTTTTGCTACGTACATCGTCTAAATCGAATAATTAATAACTTGGTAGTGGTACAAAGTTGAATGGAGGAATAAAATTGAAGGAGTCTGAGACATAGTTAATTTCGTAGGGAAAACAATGATTCAGAGGAAAAGATGAGCTACGCAAGAAGGTAGTTAATAAGTGTAAGATAGGAATTTGTAAAATACACTTTTCTTTAGTATAAGTCCGCAATCTTTCTACTGAATCTAAAAGTAAAAAGAGTAAAATATTACTTAGAATCAGGTTCACGAGGACGGGTAAGGCAACAAACACAAAACAAGTCGACACAATAAATATAAAGTCTCAAATTTAATCTGTAATAATACAAAATCAGCTGATCTGAGTGTATGGGAGCGAAAAGAAAACAAATCACACTTGAGCGACAAAGAAAAGATCTCATTAATTGCAAATAGGAAAGAATTGGAATAAATTTTACGTCTCCAAAATAAAATTTTGCTCTAAGAAACAGTAAATATAAAAATTAGTGCAATCAGAGTCTGATCGAATACATCAAAAATTTATAGATTAGTTGAGAATAGGAAGATGAAAATTGGTGCGCAACGCGTGTAATAATATAATGAAGGACTGAATAGCCGAACTATGTGTGTAGGTAGATTAAGTCACATACCGAGGAGTGTTCATGTCTGTCATTGCGAAGGAGTGTCTGTGTCACAGAGAGAGATTTTCTTACCGAGACCCAACCGCCGGATCAAGGAGGGATTTGTGATCTTGTCTCCTGCTGTGAAGGAATAACCCACCATCAGAACCACCACGAGACGTAAATTGCTGTGACGAGATCTGATCAGATTCGGCGACTTCCAAGAACTTTCTCATAAAAAAAGACTCGTACTTTCGCGCTGTATGGTACCTACGTTGTTGTTCTGGTATTCAGTTCTAAGACTGGTTTGATGCAACCGTCCATGCTAACCTATATAACGCGAACCTTTTCATTTCCTTATAACTAGCACACCCCACAAACTCGCTAATCTGCTTAGTGTATTCCATCCTTGGCCTCCCTCTTTTGTTCTTACCCCACACACTTCCGTCCAATGATAATTTTACAAGACCCTCGTGTCTTAAAACGTGGCCTATTAATCTATCCCTTCTCTTAGTCAGCGTCCTCCATGCTGTTCACCTTTCCCCTATTCTGTTTAGAACTTCCTCGTTTGTGATTCTATACACCCATCCGATTTTCAGCATTCTCCTATAGCACCACATTTCAAAGGCTTCTATTCTTTTCCCCAACTCCTATCGTCCACGTTTCACACCCATATAACGCCACGCTCCATACAAATATTTTTAGTAACGATTTCCTAATATTCACACGTATATTACCCGTATATTACGCGAATGCCTTCCTTGCCCGTGCTATCCTACTCTTTATGTCTACTATACTTCTACCATCCCTAATTATTACGCTTCCCAAGTAGCAGAATTCCTTAACTTCTGTCAAAATATCCCCTCCCAATCTAACATCCTTTGTTATTCCTTTTTCCCATACTACACTCCATTACTTTGGTTTTCCGTCTATTAATCCTGATATTGAACTGTTTCTCCAGAACTGCGTTCATGTCCTTTATTATGGTTTACAAGTATTCTTCGTCCTAATACTACAATATCATCGTCACAGCGTAAGGTTTTTATTTCTTTTCCTTGCAGTATGATTCCTTTTCCATATTCCGTTTTAACATTCTTTATCGCCTGTTCTATTTATAAGTTAAACAGCATGGGTGACAGACTACATCCTTGTCTTACTCCTTTCTTGATTTCTGCTTTCTTTTATTGGTCTTCTATTCTAAATACTGCTGCCTGTCTTCTCGATATTTTTACTTACATGACGAAACAAATCCCAAATTAAATTATCTAATTTCTTTTTATCAAGAGCACGCCATTTACCGTAATCCAAGAATAGTTTCCATGATGCGTTTTGTGTAAAACATTTCTTATTGCCTAACTTATCCATTGAAAGTTTTAGGTCGGGAAGTACCGCGGGTCTGCATACCTCCGCTTCTGCAGGCGCTTCCCGTAAACTCCATTCTTCGGAATACTTTTCGGATAGGATCCGGGTGCCTTAGTCAACCCTTAGTTACCTTTGCTATACCTTCCGCACTCCTCTCTTTCAATTTTCTTCCTAAGCTATTAAAGAAGAGTTGCCAGTATCAGAATCAACCCCCTGCCCCCTCTTCACCACAATGACGTCATCGAATTTCCGGAACCAAGTATGTACTGAGTCGTGAAGTTTATGGGACAAACTCAGATTGTACAGGAATTTCAGAGATCCTTTTTTAAAAGAAGTTGTTATTCATATGAGAATATTTTTAATGGAATTAAACAAATTTCAACGTTTTGCCATTAACAAAATATGGGAATACATATAATTACGATGCACGTGTTGTCGTGTTATTCAGTTCTAAGACTGATGTGATGTAACCATCCATGCTAACCTGTCCTAAGCAAGCCTTTTCATTTCTACATACCTACCACATGCTTAGCCTATTCGATCCTTGGCCTTTCTCTTCTGTTCTTTCCACAAACACATCTCTAATGGTAATTTTGCAAGAACCTCACGTCTCAAAACGTGGGTATTAATCTATCCCTTCTCTTGGTCAAACTCCTCCAAATTCTTGTTTCTTTCCCTATTCAGCTTGGAATCACATCTGATTTTCAGCTTTCTCCTATAGCACCACATTTCAAAAGCTTCTATTCTTTCCCTGCATTAAACTTACACCGCCCATGTTTCGCACCCATAATCCTCTATACAAACATTTTTAGTAAAGATTTTATAGTCTTCAAACTTATATTAGGCTTCATTAAATTCCATACCACTATACTACTCTTCTACCATCCCTAGTTATTATGCTTCCCAAGGAGCAGAATTCACGTTCACGTCATTTATTATGGTTTCCAAGTCTTTCTCTAATCTAAATATCATCAGCAAACCTTACGTTTTTTATTTCTTCTCATTGTATCTTGATTTCATTTCCATATTCATTTTTAGTTTTCTTCATCTCCAGTTCTAAATATAAGTTGAAGAGCATAGAGACGATTGAGTGCACCCTTCTCCTACTCCTTTCTTTTTTCAGCTTTCTTTTCTTGCCCTTCTATTCTAGTTACTGCTGTCTGCCATCTGTAGAGATTATGGACGACTTCATTCTCGATATTTTATTCCTGTTATCTTCAAAATCCTTAATAGTGTGTTCCAGTTCACATTATCAATGACTTTCTCTAAATCTACAAATGCAATGAACGTAGACCTGATTTTCCTTATCCTGTCTTCTAAAATTAGACGCACAGAGTCAACGTTGTTTCTCTTGTCCCTACATTCTTCCTAAAACCAAACTGATCTTCTTCTAACTAGCATTCTATTTGTCGTTCCATCCTCCTATGTATTAATTTCGTTAATATTTTGCATTCATGAGATACTAAACTAATTGTCCTGTTTGCTATTCGTATCTATCAGCCCCAGTCTTCTTCGATATAAAGATAATTATGTTTTCACTAAAATCTTCTGGAATTCAAACTGTCTCGTAGATTTCGCAAACTACGATGCATAATGAATTATAATAATTGATTAATCTTTTAAGTGAGTATTCTAATGATCCGTAATATCGTAATTGTAGATTTCGTTCTTTACGAGATTGCAGGTATTTAATCAGAATTTTTTTTTACATTTTATGCTTAATGGAATTTTTTCTGTCATGAGGCGTAAATTATATTAATAATTTTAGTTACAGACATCACTTATCTTTTAATTGGTGAATTGTACATAATCTTTGCTATGCATTGGAAAAACGTACTGCCTCAGTTATAATGACTGGATTATTTGGCGTTATAATTTCATAAATGTAAGTCACGTGACTCAGCAATATCAGTGCCGGAAGGACGAAGTCTAGAAGAAAAGGAATAGTCGAATTATATGTACAAGATAATTATATAGTCCGTGAAGCAATTTAAAAATCGGTGCAGCTAAATAGGTATATACGTAACGTAACAAATTATACATTTCGTGAAAGCAAAGTTTAGAAGATTTAATAATGGAGAAATGTCGACCCTTCCAGGACCTACTAGCCAGCCGATTCGATATCAATGTGGGATACTGGGTTCGATTTTTGGGAAGTCGTATTTATGGTACTGTACCAGTTATGATGATCTGTTTAACTATAACTATTTAAAAAAATGTATCATGGGCTTTATAGTAACCCTGTACTTAAGAGAAAAAATGATAGAAATTAATTCATTCAAATACAGTTTTTTTCATGAATATCTCTGCTTTAATACAGGTTCAATCCTGTAGAAATTTTATAATCAAAATTCGTTAATTCAGTTTTATGACCTTTTGAACTAGGTTTTGATTGAAATTTATTCTGTTCTGCAATTAAATCATTTCACCTAAGAGCAATGTTCTTACATTATCTATTAATCTATTACTTTAATCTTAAAACTTGTACCGCGAATAATTTGATTCAGTAAATTGAAGGTGAGTGTTCAGAAGACATGTGACAAGGAATCTACAGCACAGAGGTGACTGTAAAATTAGGGGTAGTCCTGCTTTCGAACCCTGTTCTGATCGAATCGTTTTATATCTTATTCCGTAAATATGATAAATAATATTCATTTTTGTTTATTTCCATGGCGTGACTACGATTCTTTCAAGACATCTTCTCTTCAATAGGCTGTTTCCGACCAGATATCCAATGCAATGTTCTTTGTCATAAAATTGTTACCTTATTGGATCTTTCTTTATCGATGGACTAACCTTTCGTCTCCCAATTTCACATTTCGTGCACAACCTGTACGGTTTGTATTTCTCAAAAAGGCATCTTAATATAATCTAAGTCTTCTTCTATATTTCATACAATAATGGAGTCAGAATGAATTTAAAAACATTTAAGTCCAATACCAAAATTGTAAAAATGCTGTAAAATATTCAAATTAAATTTTTCTTGTGCATCAAAGAGCGTGCGAACTCCGTAGTCGTTGTAATAATAACTTTAACTTAGGCAGTAAATTAATTAACGTTTAAATGAGTTAATTCAAGTTTTTGTCTTGGAATGCGTTTACGTTATATTTGATGTGAAATCAAGTAATTAAAAAGTTGAGAATTTATTCGAACACACTAGAAGTATTTACAAGAAATAAAAACGGCCAAAAAAGTCAGCATTAAATATATAAATATTTACTAACAAAAGCAACGTTTTCATATTTAATGCTGACTTCTTTGGCCGTTTTTATTTATTGTAAATATTTAAGTAAAAAAACTATGATGTAGTTATTCGAAGTATTGTTCTTTTGAAGTCCACGTTCCAAAGTAATTAAATGCATTCAGAAGTGCACAAATGAGCCGAGTATGTTAAGAAGGACAAGAGTAGATTGCATCTCCTCCTCCTCCGTAGTTGCATGTGTGAGGAGAAATGAGGGAGACATATATGCGTCATAAAATCGAGTAAGGTAGGCGGGTTTCATGAGCTTACACATGAAAAGGGTCGCTTTATATGAGAAGTGGAAATGTTACCTTTATTTTTATGTTTGTATTTGGAGACGACGCTGCACACCATCAAAATAAACAATGCGAAGATACGACGGAAGACCCGTAAATGTCCAGAGTCGTCCCCAGTAAAATAACGTGCCGAATAAGGGACACGACACAAGGGATATGCAACGTGTGTTATTAACACTGGAAAATATTAAGATTGTTACTGTGTCTCAAGGAAATAAGGATATAAAAGGAGACATAAACGTCCTAGGAGATGGTGAAGCCTGGTAACAGACTTCCTGATGCTGCTTAAACTGTGTGATACAACTTCATCATTCCATATTCCTCGAGATTGCTAAAACAGTGTTATATTATAAAGAAAATGTAGGGGTGAGAAATTAAAAAAAGTATTTACGGCTACACTTCAAACTTGAGTTTTTTATTTGTCAAATGGCTTGTAATGTTTATTCTTCAATTCAGTTCTTTCAATTTCACAATAGCTACAAGACTAAAATATCTTTTTAAAATATAAGTATACTTTACCACAGTAAAAGACACCCCACAAATGTAGAATCAAAAATGGTAATATAAAACAATATTAAAAATCGTTAAATATATTTAGAAAAGCCTTCAACATTTAATCAAATACACAATTCTAGAGAAAAGTTCCACTCTCACCGATCACGTACAGCCGTGAAAAAATTTGTAGGAGTTGTGGTACCGTATTGAAAATTTTATTTTAATTAATTAATGCTAAACGAACAAAGAATTTACTTTAAATATTATCAAGACACCATATCAATTCCTTGCTTCACAATAAAATAAAGTTCTATGAGTAACAACTGTAGTGAAATATCCATACACCTTGTAACCCTTATAATGCATTCGTAAATTCATTATTTACATAAAATGTCGTTTCTCGAGGATCATACATAAGTAACTTATTTAATGTATTGTTTGAATAATATTAGTTTTCGAGGGTCATTCATGAGGAGTGAGGGCAGATTATTGAAACGGACAACCAATATGTCAATTTAAAGGACGAAGGTACTTCACGATTGCCTGAGAGAATGTTCATGCCTACGGTTTTTTGTCCCAAATTCGGTCGATCTACATGGATCTGCTCCTGTTGCCTAGATGAAGGTCTTGTTCCTGATGTCTACGGCTGCGTCGCTCATCCGTCTCCATGCGGAAGGCGAATCTTCACTGCAGCGATGGCGTCCATATGCTCCCTCATTTAATATGTCCCCGGTTCACCAGAAATGTGCCAGATTTCCAATCTTTACTTCAGAAGAAAAACCCTTAATTAACTGTACACTTACAGCTTTGGATGAAATGTTTGAAATAAGTATGTTAAATATCGAAGTATCCACGTTGTAGGCCTGCCTGTGATCCTTCTCTATTCCTGTACAAGCGAATATCTTCCCACAGCCAATCGGATTCTTCGTCAATAAAATTGCCTTTTACGTCGTAGCTTCTTCATCAATTAGAGACAAAGTTTGTAGTAATTTCATATAAATTTAGCGGAGGAGGGGAACAATTTATTTTTTGTCTGAAAATTCCCGAATATGGAATTGCCGATTGTGTACCTGTAATTACTTATTTAGACCCCGAAATGGGTGGTCAAAAACACCCGCCCTGGGAATTGAGACTTGGTTGGGTAACTTTTCGAAAGGGGGGTACAAAACTTAATTTTGAGAGGGAGATGAGACATTCTGGAGATAGTCGTGAAAGAGACACAGAAGGAAGAGCAGTCGCAATAGAGCCATAGATGGATGCTAGTCGCGATGTCGTCTCCAGCGCGTCAGGAATCTGCCGTTTGACCTCGGAAGTAGCTAGTCGCAGGGTGAAATAGACAATTACCGTCACAGTCAGCGGAAATATAAAAGCATGTCGGAAAAAATTATATATATTTAACACCTGGATCGTGTGCCACAAGTTCCGCCACCAAAAGCCATAAACGCCCCACGCGAAGCATGTTTTTAAATAAGTATCTTTTATGGGTTATGTTCTATTTGTTCCCTAGTTCTGTTTTAAATTTAATTTGAAATAAAAACTCTTTTGTTACTATAAATTTAATTTAAATTATTTTTAGATCCCCTACTGTAAAAATAATAAAAACCAAAAAGTTGCCAATCAATTATGTAGGCTGAATAGCCAATACACGTCTAATTACCCAAAATGAATGACAATTATCAGTTGGGTTTTACTATAAATAAATTATAAGTAATTAATGACATTAAAAAGAAAGTTAATTGTTTCCTCGATGTCCCAAAATGTTATAACACATACTCTCAGAATTCTTTTACAAGAATATCATCAATTTCTATTATCATATTTTGCAGGAGAAGAAATTATTAACAATTGGAAGTTAATACTCTCTTAGAATTGGTCTTAGAAGACTTAGTGAAAAAAGATTTTTGCAAACACGAATGGCTGGCTAAAATGTTTAAAAATAAATATAAATCAGAAATTGAGATACTTGTAATTATTCATTACACAAAAGAAGTTTCGCGCAGTTCCATTACAAAATACACCCATCAAAATTCATCATATAAACGCATCTCTTTTGGTGAAACACCATAAATCATAGCCCGGAGGCCCAAAAAATCAATTTTTTGGAGATCCTGTAGGAGTTTTCTGTCGAAAGAATTCCCCCTCCCCAGATTGACTAGTGGGGCTCACCTGACTAGGTTGGGAATGCCTCGTACTCTCTCTGGGTTTTTTCAAAGTTCTCACATGCCGAGAGACCTTTACCTATTTTGGGAAGTATATGCACTGGGGTCGAAGACATATGGCAAGAGTTGTCCGCTGATCCCAATGGATCAGTCGGCTAACTGCCTCCTAATACTGTTGGAGACACAGAGAAAGGAATGCTGAGACTCCACAGCGAACTCGTCTACCGTCATTCGGAAGGGCGTGAGAGTAGTACCCAATGCCCGAACTACCTGATGCAGGTTTTCTAGGTTATTTCCTGCATCTCTTTAGGTGAAACTATAGCCCGGGGGCCCTAGTCAACCCTTGGTTACCTTGCTCTACCTTCCACATCCTCCCTTTTCAATTGCCTTCCTATGCTATTAAAGGGGGGTTGCCTGTTTCAGGATCACCCTCATGTAGCCTGTTTACCCAAAGAAATTAATTTTCAAAGTAATATGCTTATATGGAATCCCTGCTCTAGGACATCGACTTCTTCATACTCATGTAAAAACAACTTTATTAGTTGCGCAAAGAAAAATATTAATTCGCTGTTTCCGTGCATACAAAACAACTCTGGTTAACTCTATACAGATAATTACTGTCATTCCTCCAATAGATTTGACTGCTCGCCAACGGGCAGCACTGTTCCGCTTACAGCATAATAATCCAAACATAGTCTACCAAATTACTAACAAATCTGTATAATCCAAAGATACATGTAAAGATTGGGTGTTGAAAGAATGGCAAACCAGATGGGACAAAATTGAAAAATGCCTTTTGTCAAAGCAATTAATACCCACGGTTGATTCACGATTACAACGCAGCTTCGTAACTCCAACAAAAGATGTAGTTAGATTTTTCTCTGGACACAGACCATACAATTCTAAATTAAAACAGTTAAATTTAAGAGAATGTTATACATGTTCTTTCTGCAAACAGGAAGATGAAACACCTTATGACATTGTATGGGAATGTAATTTTTGGCATGACACCTTTCAGAACTACCGAAAACTGGAACCTTCAAAACTTTTAGGATGTGAGGAAATTTAGCAATAATTTATATTAGCCTTGAAGCAATTTGAATTTCAAACAGAAATAATCGAAAATATAAACCAGACAACAACCAGATTTTATTCAAATTAACTGAAGGTTTTTTTAGGGCGGTGAAAATCCCCCACTATCCTGCATGTAGATTCATTAATATGAACCAATATAATGAACAGGAAGCCTACACAGGACGCATGCGTTAGAGGGCGAGGAGTGGCAACCCCCGTAACCAGCAGTAAGATTTTTTTCATTCAGAGCAATTTTCCCCTGGTAAGTTATATGTAGCGGGAAGTGGAAATACTTCTAATGAAGCTCAGTAAAGCATATAGTAATTTTAATAGAAAGATAGGAACGGAAAAATGTCGACCGGACCACGGTCTCGAACCCAGGACTTCCTGATTTCTAACCGGGGACTCTACCAACTGAGCTAATCCAAGTCGAGGTCCAAGGAACGATTCAACATCTCTCCATTCCCGTAAACCCATGCTAGGTCTATTCTACCAATTCACTAATCACAATCTTCACAGCCTAATTCTAGATCACAGGTGCATTGAATTCTAAGGAAGTATATTTAGCATATACAGAGTCATACGGATTAAAATGGAGGCAAAAAACCCTGAAGTCTTCTGGCGGAGACTTTCCAAACTGCGGATCGAACAAGCGAACCGTTTACTCTCACCCTAAAAAATATTACAAAGTGGAGCTTCAGTTTATCCAGATTAGGAACTGTCAGTGTCTGGAGGGGGAAGTACCATCATGCGAGTTAATGTGCGTTTACGTGGTTTTGTTTGTGTATTTTCACAGCTGTCGAAGCCACCACAGAAAAACCAGCGGCAAATTTACAAGTCAATGATTTCAATTTTGTATTTATTCCTCGTTGAGTGAGTGTCTGACTGTGTACGTGAAGGGAGGCAGGGTTGTGAAAAGTGGTTTTACACATCCCCCATTCCCTTTCCATCCCACCAAAATCCAACAACTCAATCCCTTCGTCGCCCGACAAACCCGATTTCGTAAATTAAACGTCATTAAGTTGGCGCCGGCTTTCGGGGGATTTCTGTGCGGTGATAATCTAGTTTTACCAGCAGCCACTATCGCGGGGGTGGAGGCGGTGAGCTGAAGTGAGGGAAGTCCACACACGCTCTGCGCCGATTGTCGACAACGTCCGGCCGGGCGCTGCCATGGTGACGACACAATCCATCAGTATCGACGAATCCTCGTAAAATTTATACTGTATTACTTTCCTTTCAAGTCGATGTTTCGATTTAATATTCTACAAAACAGCGCTAGATTTCAATTCTGCAAGTGCCAATGTTGCAGACAGATAGATAACTTATTTAGGGTTTGTATTATCTGTCTGTGGTTCTTCTATAAATTAAAAAAGACAGGATTAGGAATTACTAGAAAAGTAGAAAGATTTAAACCAACGTTACTCAGGGTAAACCATGTTGACAGTGGAGAATTTTTACTTTATTTTGAGTGGAAGCCACCATCTTAATAAAATAATAATTTTTTTAAATTTAATAATGCATTGAGCAATATAGAAGAATGAAATTACGTTATGCTACTGCTCTAATAAAAAAATAAAATGAGCATAAAACCAGATAATTGACACTGTGTCTTAGGTTGTATGAGGACTCAAGATACTTTGGGCTACTGGGGCTCTATAATACTTAGACGTCTTTGACCAGCGTATTACCTCAGCACTTTACTGATTTTTCCGGGATCTGTTGGGTAACTGAGCCGTTCATGTAGCTCGACTGGCGCCGAAGTCTTTCATCCACTGGGCTGTCACCACGTTATAGGAAGAGCGGCCCAGTGCAGTTACTCTCGTGATCCGGAATCACGGGGGACGTTCAACTAGGAACTCATCTACCAACTGTCAAGTCGGCTCAACTCCAAAGGCTTTCTACTTATCTCCATCACTGAATGAATACCAATAACTGAGCTTCTCTCCTCTCCACTATAAACAAATTTACTTCTACACTAATCTAACTACACCGCTTTCAAATCTCTCCTTCTACTGTGTTACTGCCATTCTCTCATTTTTGCAGATCATCTCGGCACCTTTGTGAGCCATTGTTACACTCCAGGTTTTGAACTTTCGATGATACTAGCCAATGAGACTCTAAGCCGTGCGTCACACAAATATCAATATTCGGAGAGCAACTGGCAGCTACGGGACGACATAGCTAACTCCAAGTCCACGCGAAAAATATTATATTAAAACGACTTAATACTTCAATATAGAGATTAAACTTTTTATCTCATTGATGTATTACGGAAAATATTGAGAGTCTAATTTAGAATGTTTGATTTTTTTAAAGATATTTATAGCATTCTTACATATGGAGGGATTGGGGGGGGGGCGTGGACTGCCTAGTCAGTCTTTTTAAAGGGTAGAAAAGTATGTGGGCGGTGGTGACCAGAAGGCTAAATAGAGAGATAATTCGCATTCAGGCGAATTGACAAAAGACTCTTCCATAGGAACCAAACAGACATTGAATAGTGCTACCGTAGTATAAAATCGAAATTGAGAAGCGGGTAGGGTGATAATGTCTTAAAGCAGATTTCTTCATTTTTCAAATAAAAAAACAATAAGAGATAATTTGACAGAATTAGAAACATCTCCCTCGTGTATAAATAAGCATCTCTTCTCCAGATGGTGGAAGGGACGCTGGCATTATGTTCATGTTGGCAAACAGAAAAAAAAATAGTTCATAAATATGGGCGCAGAAAGAGGTCATGTTGATTTCTTCTTCAGTTACTTATTACCGCAGTGTAATTTTCGAAGTTATCATGAGTGTAGGGTTTTGGATGATATCGCACCCCTACTTCGCAATTAGAAATTAGATTTTACAATGTTCTACATATTGGTTAGATACTATTTTCTTCATTTTATTTTATTCATTTCTCTAATGCTGTAATATTCTATTTCACAGTGGCTTTTTATCTAAATGATGTGTAGATAATACGTTCTAAGTTCATATAAATACATTTTGGGTCGAAAATACAGCTTAATACTTTAAATTGCTTAATGCAACTAGTTTAAGTCATATTAATTGCAGATATGTTAAATAAAAACTGAAAATTATATATAAATTGCAGAATTGGTGAAAAATTGGTAATAAAGGAAATAAAAAATTAAAATAAATTTAATTATAAGTCTATATTTTTAAAGAAAACCAAGTAGCTTTATTCGGCATTTGAGCTTGTGGTTGCTGCGTGAAATCTCCAACAGTCTACCGGATATCAGCGGTATTATTAATTGCAGCAAATTCAATTTCCGTCCGAAATCTGTCTCCTACAAGGTTCATTATTTTTGTTTTTCCCCGACAAAATGTCCGCTCTAGTTCTGCCTTCTAATTTCCGGTTGAACCGCGACAATTAAAATTAATCAAAAGCGAATTGAGGGACGCCGAGTTATGAGATGAGGGTAGGAGCTATCGTAATTTTCCACCCCTAGTAACAGCCCCCACAACGAGAACAGTGGCAACTTTCTGCAGTAACAAGAGACGACGGGGCGGTCAAGGAAAGAGCAAACCAAGCCACTCGCCTTGTTAAATACGACCCGCATGTCGTAACCATACCCTCACCCTCACCCACACCCTCACAGAACTGGCTTTATTGGGCTCCACAGTCACTCTTGTTTTTGGCTGTACAGTGTGTTCCAGAAAGATGTGCCCTTAACTATGAGGGTAGAAGAAAATTCTATGCTGTTCCTAAATTCAATGTCATTATAAATCATAATCGCGGTTTCAAGCACTATATGAGATTGAAATATTGGGTTTTAATTCTAGTGTAATGATAGAACATTATTTTATGAAACGCAAATTTGCTAGAGCATGGTTTCCCAAGCGTTTTCTGCAATGGAACACTTCGCAAAATCAGACATTTTAACGGAACCCTTGGCTTATTTTTTTTAGGTTCGGTAATTCCTACTTGTGATAAAATATTTAATAATTATTTCTAAATATAAAACGGTAATATAATATAAAATAAAAATATGAATAAATTACGAACTTAATGACTTTGATGATTTTGAATCCTTGAATTACATATCTTGCGATTATCTTGCAAAATGTTTTATGTTGAATTATAATATCTGGTGTGGCCTGTTTCTGCACTTTTACCTCATTGCAGCACAATGAAACAAATCCCGCTTCGCATAAATAGGTTATAGAAAACTGAAGTAAAACAATAATTGGTTTGAAATATTGGGGTACTCTTATGACAAACTCGCCCATAAATATTTGCATTTTTGTTTCAAATTAGTGTCACTTATTAAATGAATTACATTTTCATAGCCACTTGCATTAAAGCTACTGGTTTAACTGTCACGGAAAATGGATTCTGAACCCAGGAATCGTCCTTACTATTTTTCGGAAAATATTGCAAAGAGTTGATTTCAAGTTATGTAAGTGTTCTAAAAACATTTTAGAAACTTAACCATCTGATTTAAAGTTAATTCATTCGAACATTCATGTAAAGTTGGAAAACAAAGTCATTATATTCAACTCATGAAACACAAAATTGTATTTTTTAATCAAAAGATTCAATGTGATCTCTTGTACTAAAAATTGTAATACCTGTTCCTTGTAATGATGCGTTAATTGCACTTTGTAAAAATATCTACCAGATATGCAAATTTTATCAACCATGAAGTTCTTTTGATAAAACTTTAACAAAATACTGTCCTGAATTATTTTATGCCTTCAGGAAGACTAACAACTCATATCGAAGATCAAAAGGTTTTAATAGGCGTTTTTCCTCTGGATAGCCATCTCACGTCACAAAGCAGCAAAACAAAGCGAGTGGAGCACATAAGGATCTGAGATTGTTTTTAGGAAAAATATATGTGACAGAAAAATTGAAAATGTTATGAATGAAGCCGTGAAAGTGATAAATAAAAACCACTTCAATCCAGCTTAAATAAAAGTTTGTGCGATGAAATGAGTAGTGAACATAAAACACTTTTATACGCTACAGAAAATAAGATCTCACCGCTGTGCTACCATTACTAAAATTCATTCTGAAATTTATTCAATACCAATGTGTATTATGCTCCACTTACAAACAAAGAACATTCCAAAACTCTCATATTATATAAATAAATTCATTGTTTCTTTAAATCCTTGTGTTCCAATTTTGACCATTCCCATAATATCATATGTGTAATCATCACTACAATAGAAAGGAAACAGAAGACTTATACAATAAAAATTTCTTATACTTAGCCAAAAGAATAGGAATCGGGTACTAAACTGCAATACGTACCCAGGAGCAGACATAAACTCTGACCAAACTCTGCTGGTTATGAAATGCAGGCTGAAAATGAAGAAACTCAAGAAAGGAATTAGAACAAAAAGATGGGAAATAGAAAAACTGCAACAACAGGACGTGCTTCAGAGTTTCAAAGAAGATATCAGGAGTAGATTAATAGAGAAAGGAGAAAGAAACAATATAGAAGAGAAGTGGGCACTCTTAAAGGAAGAAATGGCTAGAGCAGCAGAAGAAAAAATAGGAAGAATAGCTCAGACAAAAATAGGAAAGCATGGATAACACAAGAAATAATAAAAATGATTGATTAAAGGCGTAAATATAAAAACGCGAGAGATGAAAATGGTAAAGAGCAGTACAGACGCTTCAAGAATGAGATAGATAGGAAGTGCAAATCAGCCAAAGAGGCTTGGCTACAAGAGAAATGCAAAGCAGTTGAAGATTTCATAGTGACCGGGAAAATAGACGCAGCTTATAGGAAAATCAAAGAAACATTCGGCGAGAGGAAAAATATTAGCAAGAACATCAGGAGAGCGGATAGGAAGCTAATTATGGATGAAGTCGAAAAAGCAGAAAGGTGGAAGGAAAATCTAGAAGAGCTGCATCACGATGGAAATCTAGATCAGTGAGTAATAGAAGAAGAAGAGGAAGTGAATAATGAAGAGTTGGGGGACAAAATTTTAAGGTCATAGTTTGATAGGGCGCTGAAAGAACTGAGTTATAATAAAGCGCCAGGAATTGATAACATCCCAGCAGAGTTAATAAGAGCATCGGGCGAAGAAGCAATATCATGGCTGTTCGGGATAGTTTGCAAATATACAAAGCAGGAAGAATAGCAGAAGATTTTAATAAAAACATAATTATACCCATCCCGAAGAAGGCTGGGGCTGATAGATGCGAACAGCACAGAACAATTAGTTTAGTATCCCATGCATGCAAAACATTAACGAAAATAGTATATAGGAGAATGGAACGTCTAATAGAATGCGAGTTAGGAGATCAGTTTGGTTTTAGGAAGAATATAGGGACAAGAGAAGCAATATTGACTTTGCGATTAATTTTAGAAGACAGGATACAAAAAGAACAGCCTACGTTCATGGCATTTGTAGATTTAGAAAAAGCGTTTGATAATGTGAACTGGAACACACTATTAAGGATTTTGAAGAGCGTTGGAATAAACTATCGAGAAAGGAGGCTTGTGCATATCCTCTACAGAAGACAGGCAGCAGTAATTAGAAAAGAAGACCAAGAAAAGGAAGCCGTAATCAAGAAAGGAGTAAGACAAGGATGCAGTTTATCACCTATGCTGTTTAACTTATATATAGAAGAAGCGATAAAAAAGGTTAAAACAGAATATGGAAAAGGAATCATACTGCAGGGAGAAGAAATAAAACCCTTACGCTTTGCCGGCGATATTGTAGCATTTAGGGAGTCCGAAGAAGACTTAGAAACCCTAATAAATGGTAAAAACGTAGTCCTGGAGAAAGAGTTCAATATGAGGATTAATAGAGGGAAAACCAAGGTAATCAAGCGTAATATAGGAAACAGTGAAATAACAAAGGGTGTTGGATTGGGAAGGGATATTTTGACGGAAGTTAAGGAATTCTGCTACTTGAGAAGCGTAATAACTAGGGATGGTAGAAGTATAGTAGACATAAAGAGTAGGATAGCACAGGCAAGGAAGGCATTCGCGAAAAACAGGGAATATTAGGAAATCGTTGCTGAAAATGTTCGTATGGAGAGTGGCGTTATATGGGTGCGAAACGTGGACGATAGGAGTTGGAGAAAGGAAAAGAATCGAAGCCTTTGAAATGTGGTGCTATAGGCGAATGCTGAAAATCAGATGGGTGGATAGAGTAAGTTGCGAGGAAGTTCTAAACAGAATAGGGGGAAAACGAACAATGGCGACGGATCAATTAACAAGTATAAATTCGGTTAAAGATCTCGGCGTAATTTTCGATCAAAAACTCACTTTCGGTCATCACAAATACAAATCCATACAAAAAGTGAACAAAGTCATTGGTCTAATAATAAGAAACTTTTAATTGGTTAGAAATACATCCACCCTGTTACATCTTTATTCATCTCTAGTAAGGCCAATATTAGAGTACGCATCACTAATTTGGGATCCCGTATATAAGAAACAAACTCAAGAAGTAGAGAAAATTCAGAAAAAGTTTTAAGATTTCTCTATTACATGGACTCTGCGCGTTACAGATTACACAAGCCATATGAAGAGCTTTTAGAAATATATAAATATAGATAAACTCTCAAATAGACGAGAAGGGGCGTCAATACTTTTTCTGTTCAAACTATGCAATGACAAAATCGATGACAACACTTTGTTATCCTACGTAAATTTTCGTGTAGCATCGTTTACTAACAGACACCAGCCAGTCCTTACTTTATAACACTAATATTAAATCGGTAACAGCTTCCAAATCGCCAATGCACCGAATGACTGCCCTACGCAATCAATTACCACATCAGTTAGATTTGTTTAATTCCAATTCCATAGATATTACTTATTATCCAACAAAATATTTCAACTTTCACAGTGTTTCTTCTCTAAAACCGTATACAATTCTCTTCTATTAACACACAAAGTACTGTGCATAATAGAAAATCTTTTCTCAATAATCACATTTGATTTATTTTCTTCTAAATTTATAAATATATTTGTAATTTTATTTTTACATTTGTAACTAACCTAAATTTGAGATTCCTCGTTAATGTAAGAAAAAGTTGTAATGTAATACAATGTTCACTGTACTTTTTGTATACGAATGTTCATACTTCTAAATTCTTCTATTGTAACACATGCATGGTATCTACGTAATTGGACCAACGTCTGTGTAGTACCTACAAATAAATATGGAGGACTTTGACTAAATGAAGGGATAGATTAATTGGCCACGTTTTAAGACACGAGGGTCTTATAAAATTAGCATTTCAGGGAAGTGAGTGGAATAAGAACAAAACAGGGAGGCTAAGGATGGAATACGCTAAGCATGTTAGGGAGGATGTGGGATGTGCTAGTTATTAGAAAATGACAAGGCTTGCGCAAGATAGGTTAGCATGGAGGGTTGCATTAGACCAATCTGAATTCCACAACATACAGCCAAAGAATTGAACCAATGAACAAGCCTGTCTGCCTATTAAAAGCTCTTTTAAATTTACTATTTTTCCACAAAGATGTATTCTAAAATCAAATTATTTTCTAACACAACAATCATTAATGACGATTTTCATAGTTCTATGTCGAACATATATTTTTCATCCGACTAATAGGGTAGAAGGCAAGTCCCTGTGAATATAAATAGAATTATCATTCTTTTTTTTAAATTTTTTGATAAAAAATCGTAAGGTTGCTTATACTTCTTAGAATTCAGAAAGACCAAGTAAGGGCATAAGTAAATCTTTCTCAGTCCAATTGAGGAATTCCTTAGCGTAAGTTTGACCCACAAAAATGGAGTTTCGGATGTTCTCCACTGCTATATTATTTCAAAAAAGTCAATACAAATAAAATTGGGAATGAAATCTTTATTATCTAAGTGATAGCTGTGATAGAAGTTTGGAAAGAACAGGTGCAACGTACAGAATGATCTCCAGAAGGGAGAAACAGGAGGGTGGAGCTCAGGAGAGATAACCCAAACAGACGACCGAGTTTTGCGAAGGCATGGGCGAACCGCATCAAAGCAGTTCGGAATACCGATAAGCCGGAGAGAGGAATGTAGTGTTGGGCAACCTAGGTAAGCTCAGTGGTGACGACAACGATTTCTAGGGAATAGTTGTTAAGGGGACGTCTTTAGGGAGTAGATACAATTCACGTTCAGAAACTAAACAAGATAGAATTAAAGCAATGTCCAATTATATATACATGTAGTTATTTTCAAACTCAAACTGAATATTACAACTCTAACAAAATATATAATTCAGATTGAAGTATTCCTGATTTATGTTTTACTAATTCCTCGTATGTGAAATTACTTATGAGTCATAAAACGACTTCATGACATTATTTTTTGTTTTCATATAATCACTTGAAGAACTAAACAACTGGGCGTAAATGTTCAACAATGGAAAAAAATATATTGAATTGATGCAGTTGAATTTTCTGGTCTCATGTAAATGGTTATTACCTTTAGAATACGTATGAATTGGTCGCATTTTGAAATAGTTTTATGAGGCTGAAATTAAGAATCTGGAGTTGGGCAAAATTTCTATGTTTCTAGTTTCGCCGAGGTCTGTTAAGATTTCTCCATCATGGAGGGATGTCAATAATCGAATGTCGTAATTAATTTTGTGCAATCCAGACAACTACTCTACACCGAGGACAACGCAGCCTTCACCAATCTCAAATTTGCCCAAAGGACTAATATAATTCTGAGAGTACTTTATTTAAATCAATTTGTCTGTTATGTAATATTCAGAAGCATTCATCCATATTTTAAGGCACAAAACAATATCGTTACGTGCTGCCGTAGCTATCCTAAAATATTTTTAATTAAAATATACCCTAAATACATCTTATATTATCCCTCAACTGTGCTTTCTTTTCCTTTCTCATCCCTTCTAGTGCCTAACACACGTAAAGTGAACGAAAATTAGCTTAAATTAATTCACCAATTATTTTTAAACTTTTGTCCTTTTTCATCTTTATTAATTTTACCTTCCTACAAAGTTTAAAACTCTATGTATTAGATTTAAATAAAATAAAAAATTTATGCTACCAATTTAATTTTTAACAATCGTTAATTAAATTACTACTCTTTTGTTAGGCAACAAGATCATGTAATTGTTTTTCAGGCACGAGAAATTTTACAGTTAAGATTTTTCTACGTAACTTTTCCTAATTTGAAATATGTTCTTATCTGAAAGAAAGATTAAAGAGGAATAGGATTTATAATAACTTTCTATTGAACATAGCGTAGTAGTTTCAAAGCTTGTTCGTGGACTCAGCCATATGAAATTGAAGAAATACGTGACGAAATACCACAGAGATGAATAATAATTCATAAGTAGTGCCTTTTATTAATTTTATAAACATCGGGACGTCGAAATTGACAGTTTTGAAAAATAATGCGATATAAATAATTTAAACTCAGCGTTCTACTTTATTAGGAAAATAATCTAGTCTGTGGGATCTATTGACTAAACAAATACTGCATATCAACGAATTATTTTTGCAAACATAAATGTAATTCGTACGAAACCATTTAAGTAAGAAAAAATTGACTAGGTATATTATTAATCAATAATGCAATCCATATTGAAATTAATAAATACCTAAATAATGTTCGTATTATCTAGAAAACTTTCTTCAAGACTGACGGGCGCATAAAATATTTTCATCTTCGTTTTCCTTTGTTTGCAACTTTGATTTATTTTTGGAAAGCGAAAAGAGAAATCCATTAAAACGGGTCACATTGGTATATATGAAGCTCGTGTTTAAATAGAGAGCAATAAACATGAGGACAAACATCTTAAACTTTCCCCGCATTACGTTAAGATCAGTCAGCACACAATTCTCTCTCTCGCACGCACATACACACATACGCAAATCGATAATCACTTCAAAAGGCTCTGGATAAGAGAGACACAGTGTGGTGGAATGAGGGGGTAGAGGGGGGAGAGAGAGAGGGGGGGAGGGGAGAGAGAGAGAGAGAGAGAGAGAGAGCGCTGTGGCTGCTGCCGATGTAGTGGGCAAGCCATTTTCAAACGATGTTTACGCTAAGGAAATATTTTTTTATGCTTAAAATAGAAGCAGAAACAGCAAAGAGAAGAAAAGATAAACAGAAAGATAAAGGAGGAACGGGACAGAGGAGGGAGCTGGAGAAGGGAAAAGAGTCGTAAAATTTTTCCAGCCCTGCACCGCAAACTCCATTCCTGTGTACGAATCAGGAAACCAACGTACTTCCCCTCCAGCTACTCTAAACAATATTGTATTTTAATCCGGAAAGGTATGATGCCGAAAATATTTGAATAATAAATACGGGTTCGGATGATGGTGGCGTTGTTGGTGTACCTTTCCCTTTGATCAGAGCTAACAAACAAGGGTGTAAAGCAGGAGTAGGCCCTGTGTGCTGCTTAAATTAAACATTAATGATGCAGTCAATTTGTGTTTTGAAATATTCAAAAGCTTCCGCACAGGGCTGTTGGCGGCGGTAGTGGTTGGTTTTTGATAGGGCCGGGCAGTCTTCAATAAAAAGGGGGGGGGGGGGAACTGTATGAAAATGTGCGCGTAGAGGTCACGTAAAGCTAGAGAAGCATTCAGAAATTAGATTAGCCTCGGCTGTATCGGTGACTAAAGCACTGGTTGGCTTTTTGAGCACAGAAATACGTGCACTCAGGAGCAACGCAGAGGATACGTGAAGATACAAACTATGGACACAGGAGCACCACGACGATGATAAAGTACTTACGGTACTGCGGAGTGGACGATGTGTTTTTCTATTACATTTGAAAATAAAACATTGACATTAAAATATCAGAAAACCAACTTATTCTCAAGTAACAAATTTTCTGTTATATAAGGTTTCCAGACAACTAAAATATCCTCAAATATTTAAAAAATTAATTTATTGCATAGTCATTCATAAAACCAAGACTTTCAGCCTAATTGATCATTTTCAATCTGTAAATAATAAACAATAAACAACCATGTTACAACCATATTTTATTTACAAGTAAATAAGGTATAAAAATTTAATTCAATATAGAATCTCCTGTCATACGCACCAACGTCCGTTAAATACAAAAAACGTAGATAAGGAATTAATTTAAAAAAAGGAGGGAGAAACCGCTTACAGCGGACCAGGGAATGGAACCCAGGACCTTGCGATATCCAGCCGCATGCTCTACCAACTGATCTAAACCGAGTCGACAAAGGACTTCTCCATTAGGTAAACATAAGCTAGGCTCTCCTACCAATTCACTAATCACAATCCTCACGACCAAATTCTAGGAAATACGTGAAGACGGACATTGCGTAAATTGATCGTAGGTGCATTGAATTCTAATCTAAGTTAGTGGGAATGCTCAATTGAAGCCCAGTAAAGCATATAGTTAATTTTTTTAGAAGAAAGACAAGAATGGAAAAATGTCAACCGGACCAGGAAGGTGTAATGGGCAGTACTTACGCTAATTTAGTGAACAGGATCTAAAAATAAGTACTATTGCATGGGATGATAAATAGAAAATTGAAATCAATAAGTATGATCAAGCGTTTGAATTTAGGAAGCCATAAATAGAATTATATTTGTAAAAAATACTTGTATATAAATGTTGTTTAGAATAAAATTAAATATAGCTGGTTTCATGATAATAGTAATATTTTATACTATAGCGCAGCAGAACCACTCCCTAATTTTAATCACGTGTCTTCGACTTTAAACGATCGAAATTCAGCAAAAACATTCTAACTCGGAGACAAGTAGGCAAGACGTTGGAATTCCCCGGCGTCAGTGTGCCGGGTTCGAAACGTGTTTGTCTGCAGCTACAAAATATTAGGCTTGTTTTACTGATGGGACGTTCAGTCTTCAAAATTTCTCAATGATATGTATAATTTTATTACTGTCCTTCGTCAGCGAAAAAATCCCCGCGCTTGACGGAGGAGGAATAAAGATTGCGAACACATGTCACGTGAGGTGGCACTTTCCTTAGTGAAGGGGAAAATAAAAGCTTAGCTGGGAGGTGAGAAGACGAAAAATGAGGAGAGTTGGTCAAGACGTTCAAAGGGCGAGGAAGCAGAGAGGCAGTCAGTGTTGCTCGAATGTTGAAGGGAACAGGAAGCAGATAAAATAGGACAGAAGATAGAAATAATCAATTAATAAGCCAGTGTATTTGTCGAGACCTGAAACGGAGGGGGGGCATTGTTGCTTTTGTGTTAGAAGGAAGAGCAAGGTAGGAAGGCCAGAATTTCGGACTTACTAATAAGTTGAAAGGAAGTGGTAGTAACAGTGTGTTGGAGTGAAAAAGAAAGAAAACTGGTTTTCCTCAATCACCGGCCCAAAGGCTCTTTCCGTCGACCAAGGGCAATTGAACAACCCGGCAAAGGAAACCGGACAGTGAGGGTGGAAAACTCTACTACGCGGAACTTCCGTAATTGCTGAGAAGTTGAAACAGGTTCGTTACGAACGTGAAATCTCTTCTGCACGTCGTTACCCCAATAATGAACCCTGAGAAACCCTTTGAAATTTAAGCAATCGTCCCATTTAATTAATATGTATAATTTTATTACTACTCAGGGCCCATTAAATAAATTATTTTTTAATATAAATAAATTTTTTATTATTTTTAAAGCTCAAATAATTTGTTAAATTATTTTTAAATAATAATCCCATATTATCATTTACAACATCATTATGCTATAATGGTGTAAAATTACGCTTTTTTGTATTTTTTATAAAATAAGGGGTTATGTTTTTAAATGGAATAAATTATGTAAATTGGAATCACTAATTATTATAAAAATTTCCATTTCCTTTGAAATCCTTCATTATTGATTCATTATTTTCTCAATACCTTCTTCCTGTGCGGCACTTGCGGGCATAGAAACTTGTATTATTGTCGATGGCTGTCCTTTTGTGTAATTTTGTAGTAGCTAACCTTTCACTATATTGCTCATAAAAACTTATTCGTTGCCCCAGTCTTTTATTCATTACAGAACCTACCCCTGAATTCTCTCTATTCGCTTCTGTGCTATTCACCCTACATTCATCCGACAAAAAATTTTGCTCTTTCAGCCATCTAACTTCACTAATTCCTACAATATGTAGCTTTAACCTTTGTGCTTCCCTTTTTAAATAACAATTAACGACCCTTTAAACAGACTACTAAAATTTTTCAACAAGATACTTAAAACTTAAAGTGAATAGACGTTTCGACCATCACTTGTGGTCCTTGACGTTATGTATACAATTTATTTTATAGGCGCTTATTGTAATTATATATTTTAGTCACATACGTGCCAAGTACTCTCAACGTGTAGCGTAACTATTGGTGATCGCAGTGAAATTTACTTTTTGCTTTGATAAACTGAGCGAATTATTAAATTATAATGTTAAAAATAATGGATAACTATTGACTTATTCTTCGTTGCTCTTGGAAATGGACATACATTTATGTGAGTCCGGTTTACAAGAAGATTGCTATTTATTCAGTCGGGTAGAATCAAATAAATGTACAGTAATAAATGTCTCTAAATGACATCGAATAAGAAAATTTATGAAGATATTACACAGAGTATTTGTAGTCTCTGTGAAGTGTTCGTATTGTTGTGGATTATCGGAGCGTGGAAACATTTTAAGATGGCGCCGACCTGCACATCACTGACTTTTCGATCCCGTTCTCTGATAACTTGTAAACAAGTCGTCGATGTAACGTAAATATTGCAAATCCTCCTTCCCCTCGCCAATATTTCAGCGTGCGAGTTCCTGAGATTTCTATATCTAGCTGTGGCAACTACGACGACGAAAACAACAACATTCGTGGGGGGAAGCGCAACATGATGGACGACCTGAAGTTAGTTTATTTTGGTCGTGAAGACGAGCGGCATCTTTGCCTTTGAGGTCACTCTTGCGTGCGTGAGTGCGTGCGTTCTTACGAGTAATGATAATAATACTTCTACGCATGTCCAAGAGTGGTACGAGATGAAGTATTCGTTAGTGACGCAGCGGAAAATTGTCTCGGCCGCGTCGTTCGTAGGCAGAGACAATACGCGACTGAATCAGAGATTATACATCTCGATGGAGGGAGATCGACGTACTTCAGTCGATTCCCCAGCATTTTTAGTACCTCAAAGCATTTCAGAAACCATGTTTTGCAGCATCTTGCTTGAAAAATTAAAAAGCTCTACACGTATTGCTTAATTTATTCAATATTTCATTGTTATTAAAGCTTGCAAAAGGTCGGATCATGACAAATATCTCTTTGCGATGCCGATTGTAAATATTTTATTCTGCCGCTTCCATTAGACTAGAATATTTTGCTTGATGTGTTATTTTTAGAAAAATTAGACATGATACCCTAGAGGCCATACGTTTGCATAAGTATAAGACTTTATATTTTCTTAAATTATTTGGGTGACGGTACCTTTATAATTAGGGAAAAACACATCAGAACAAACATCAAGATCTACTCTTTTCCAGAGGATGTCACAGGAAAAACCCAAATAGTGCCCCGATATTCAGCTTTCTTTTTTCCAAGGAACCACCACTCCAAAGCAACTCTTGCAAGATACACCTAAGAATGG
This sequence comes from Eucriotettix oculatus, assembly GCA_034510155.1. Lineage (NCBI taxonomy): Eukaryota > Metazoa > Arthropoda > Insecta > Orthoptera > Tetrigidae > Eucriotettix > Eucriotettix oculatus. Next base: position 21,862,123 of record CM067377.1, on the reverse strand, counting down.
ACTACATCATTTTCCATTGTCCCAATTATAACAATCACAAAAGAAATATACTAGAATCATCTGGACCAAAGGACTACAAATAAATTTCATAATAAAAAATTATCTTCGGAAGAGACAATAAACAGACTTCCAGAATTTTTAAAAGTGATCAACATAAAGCCAACCTCTTGTGGTATTGATAAGGTACTGTATGAACCAAAAATCCCTCAAAGCCCATTTTCCAACTTTTTTAAAAGAGCTAGAAGATAACTCGTTTTATCTCGTTTATTTGTTGTTTTCTTTTGTTGAACATATTATAAAATTTAAACATTCTTATTATTTAATTACCCTGCAATTAACTTATAATAAAATAAAGATACCCCATAAAACTTTAGATTCTTTATTCCCCGAGGATGTTTCTTATCTTCGATTTTAAAACTTCATACAACTCATAACAAAAGGGTGTCAAAAAAAGAAAGAAATAAGGTAAATCAGCGACTCTCTGACATTTATTCCTTTGTTTCGAATTTTTAAACAGGTTTATTGTGTTTCAATATGTGGTTTCAGCCGACCTTCTGTGATCTAGTGGTTAGCGTCACTGCCTCACAACCCAGAGGGATGCAGAGCCAAACAAGGACGAGAAGATCAGCATAAAAGACAAAATTTAATTTAACAAATTGTAAACCTTATTTTATGCATCAATCACCATATTATGTTCCCCTTGACTTTGTTAATGTAACCGTAGTGGGCGGCAATAACAAAAAACAAAATTAAAAGAAAACACATAATACTTTCTGGATCACGAAAATTATACACCGGTGGCGAAAATCTGCGACCAAGAGAATTAGTACAATTTTTTTCTTATTCCAAGTTATTATGTTAATTGTTTTAAGAATAATTTAATTTTCAAGCGTTGTATCACCCTTTTTATGCGAAAAATTATTCAAAAATTTAGTAATAGAAATTAATAGACTCAAATCAGGGTATACGCTTTTCCACAAACATATAATAGATAAATTCAAAAATTGGCGTAGACGATGCTATTTCTTAAAACCCCACGAGAGGAAAATATTGTCTGGATATTATGAATTATTTATTCCAAAGAAAATATTTACCGCCTTTAAACTTTTTCTTCTAATTTTAAGGTTAAGTTTTCTTTATATGATTAGGATAAACTGTTTTGGTGCTTACTAATTTATTTAACAGGATAACATTAATAAAAGTTTAATTCAATTTATCTGTAGTACAGAATGTAATATAAATTATTCCATTCCTCCGCCATCCGCAGATTACTTTCACAGTAACAATAAACAATAAGACATTTTGCTCTGCTTTTAATTTAACCACATTTGTAAACTCATATAAGCCTCACAGGTAGCTCCGCAGTAAACTTAAAATTTGATCATTTTCATCTCTCACGGCCACAATCCCACAGCAACTATCTCAACCCTAACAACATTTCCCTCAATTTTTACATATTAAAAATTTTGTTCGTCCGTTCTCCTGGGACATCATATCACGACTTTGGAAATATTAGTTCAGTGTCCGCTATGCTACTTATTTTCACAATCCACTCATCCAACCATATATTACATCAATCCTCTTCCCCCTCGGCCAGACGTGTCACACTTCGCCCAGACTTTAAATTCCAATTTAATCAATTTTACCTCATTACACGTTTGACAACAGAGAATTAATTGTAATTCTGAAACTCAATTTTCTAATTCATAGTAACTTATAAGTAAAAGATTTTTTATTTATCATTTTCTATGTTTTGTATCAATACTTATTTTAAGATTTGATTAAAGTGGTGAGTCAAAATTTCTTCTACATTGTTCCTAAAACAAACTGATCTTTTGATAAGGTGTAATGGTTAAAGGTGGGACAACTTTATAGTGGGGTTATTTTGCGATTATTTCGATACGTGTAATGGTAAAAAGGGTAACATTTCATGGCAATCAACAGTTTTCATAGCACCGGTTTCATTTGCAAGTTCTCGTGAACGTGATCCAAAGAGACAAACGACCCCTTCCTCCGTTATATTAAAACACAACCCTCGTAGTAACACACCACCCTCCAGAGCTGAAGCATAACTCAAAGTGTCCGGCAGATGTCAGCGCGAAGAAGAAGAAGCGACAGATTTCTCCAGGGGGATCACGGAAGGGGAGGAGAGTCTCGGGAAGAAAAAAATAAAACTTGGAGGCGTGAGGAACATGAAAAATGTTGGTCTTAATCAGAAGGTAGCAGGCGACGAAGACGAACGGAGGAAACGAGAAGGAACCACCCCATCCCTCCACGGACCTGTGTAATTTAAAAAAGTGGGGAGAAAAATTTTTCTTTCCTCTTGGTTTCTTAGCTTTAATTTTAACTGTCACCCATGTGAAGGCCTAATTTTGTGGCATTATGTAAAAAAGTGATGAACAGTTCTGAGTCAGAGTTTTCACGATCCCATCGTATTGTATCTACGCTGACAATTGAAATGTATTGTTTAATATGTAATAATTCATATGAAATTTAGTTCCCGATGGTAGTATTAAAGAAATCATATTTATTAGCAGTTATACGTAAATTATAAATTATCGAGAAAGAAGAGTTATCTATAACATCTAATGAAGGCAGTCAGTAGTAATTAGAATTGAAAGACAAGAAAAGAAAGCAGAAATCAAGAAAGGAGTAAGCAAAGGAATCAGCCTGTTGCCCATGCCCTTTAATGCATAAATAGGACAGACGGTGAAATTTAAAAGCGAATAAAGAAATGGAATAATACTGCAAGGAGGAGAAATAAAAACCCTACTGTTTGCCAATAATATCGTAGTATTAGGAGAGTCAGAAGAAGACATGGAAACCATAAGAAATAGCATGAACGTAATCCTAGAGGAAGAGTACAACATGAGGATTAATAGAGGGAAAAAAAGATGATGGAGTGTAGTATGGAAAATAGAGGTATAACAAAGAGCGTTAGATTGGGAAAGAACATTTTGAAGGAAGTTGAGGAATTCTGCTACTTGGGCAGCATAATAACTAGGGATAATAGAAGTATAGAAGACACAAAAAGTAGGATATAACAGGCAATATAAGTATGAATATTAGGAAATCGTTATTAAAAATGTTCGTATGGAGCGTGGCGTTAGGTGGGGGCGAAAACGTTGACGATAGGAGTTCCAGTAAGTAAAAGAATAGAATCTTTTGAAATGGGGTGCTATAGGAGAATGCTGAAAATCAGATGGGTGGATAGGGTAACTCACCATGAAGTTCTAAGCAGAATACGAGACGAGAGAACAATGTGGTGGACTTTAACTAAGAGAAGTGATAGATTAATAGGCCACTTTTTGAGACACGAGGGTCTTGCAAAAATAGCCTTAGAGGGAAGTGTGTGGGTAAAAATAGAAAAGGGAGTCCAAGTATGTAATATGCTAAGCAGATTAGGAAGTATGAGATATGGGGCAGTTATGTAGAAATGAAAAGGCTTGCAGAGAATATGTTATCATCAGACCACAACAATGGATCCTGTAATTCAGAATGCAATATTTAAAATTTGTAAGCATTCACATGTTTACAGAATCGCAACATATTTTTAGTTACATTTTATAAGTAAAAATTCATGATAAATATAGAATACGCAATATTCAGTTTAACAGAAGTTTTTCTCCTGGCAAGATGATTTTTTGACTTCTCTGCGTCCCTTTCGGGCATCGCAGCTGATTATAATTCTTTTCGTCTCCACGTTCTGGATAACTGACTCGAATAGAACAATTCTTCTATTAATTCTTCCTTGGTGATGGAGCAGTTGACTCATGACTTTCTATACTTATATTTTACTCGTTAATGACGGAGTCAAAAGCCGGACAATTAATACTAATTCTGGCTATTTTTAATAAACTTCTAGTTTGAACAACAAGCATATATTTTTGTCCCACATTTTTGCGGCTCATTGGAACGGGTCATTTTCAGAGAATATTTCGGAACCTTTATACAAAGTTTTCCGACTCGTCTGAAAGGGTCACTTAATACTAATAAACCAATACTATTCCTGCTTCTTTGACCTAGATTTCTGCTCACATTGCGTGCATTACACTCTTAATATATAAGATAATAATTTCTTACTATCTATTATTAAATTGCAGATTGTTAAATACAAAACTCCTTGAATTAATGTTGGCATTTAAATTTAAAAGGAAAGTATTCCTTTGTAAAAATGGGATACAAATTAATAAACAAAATCATATAGTTAAACAATTTAAAGGTATAATTTTAAGTCTGATTTATTCAAATATATAGATAAAATTCATTAACTTTATTCTTAATGGAATCAAGAAAAACAATATTTCGGTACGTATTTGTACCTTCTTCAGGTTTTTAACCTGTGGAAGAAAGTGTTTCTGAATTCAATATTATCATGAATGGACAATATTTTAGTGTATTTTAGATATATTTGGCTACATGGATTCAAGTGTGCAAATTTATAGCTACAATACAAAATTTGTAACGGTTATTCCAGGAGACATCAATGCACAAATGCACAAGTAACCCACGTCGATTAGCATATTAACATGACCGCTTATCACAATTTGTTATTGACCTGTAAACAATTTAGCATAGAATAATAATAATATCGAAGCTCGATAATGAAGTGGTTATAGTGGGAAATAGGTCATCAATGGGCTTTGCAAAACAAAGTATACAGGCAAACACGCTAATGACCATTGCTATCTTTACGATACTTTGAATAAATCAAACCATTATTCCTATAATAAGTAGTAATATTGCAAAAATATTGTTATTGCCGTTGTATGCGATAATCTTGATAATTGATTGAGGCACATTTCTCTTACATAGTTACAGAACTATAGGATAAAAAGGAATTAGAAAAAGCGCCGCTCTATAAGGTACAATAAACTAGAGAGAAACTTATCGCAATCACGGAATCGTTCCTGATTATATTGATTGGCTAAAACATTGTCGTGGATTCTTTTACCTTTTGTAGAAATTTCTTACGTTAATTTGTCCCTTAGTTCTCAACTTCTGTACCAGTTCCAGCCCGACACTGTATTTTTTTGTTTCATTATTAGTAGTAAGTGTATATAGTAACTACCGACATCATTACATAGTTATACCAGATTTTTTTTAGTTATATCTCTTCCAACAACTTTTTTTATTCAGAAGTAATATGAGACTCTATAGCGTCTGTTGATATTTAGAATTCATTGAAACAGCTAATTCTAATGTAAATAATAAAATTTGAATAGTAAGTATTGAAAAAAATATAAATTCATTGTTTCTTCAAAGTAAAATTGATAGTAAGTTTCCAGTAATTATATTAGCTGGTAGTCGAATCGCTAAGTGTCCTGGGCAAATTAATCTTCTAATTGATTCAATAAATTACATAAATTGTATTACTACCTCGCGGTAGTGTACAAAGTGTTTAGGTATATTTGTAGACAAATTAAATTGGAAATATCACATTAATATTCTCATACGAAAACTAGGTTCGGCAACCTTTGCTGTTAGAATTATGTCAAGGTGTAGTCACCCAAACATTTAAAAAAAATAGTTTATTATACGTTATTTGACTCTTTAATGATATATGGTACAATAATCTGGGGTAATGCATCATAGAAAGCCAAAGTTTTTAATCTACAGTAAAAAGTTGTCAAAATATTACGTTAGGTTCCACCAACAACTTCATGCAGGGGACTCTTCAGGAAAATGGTAATACATACTCTTACTTGCCCGTATACTCAATCACTGCTGTTATTTGTGATGAATAACAGTCGCCTATTCACAACAAACTCAGATGTGTATAGCTTTGCACATAATAATTTACACAAGGAAGGGAAGTCTCTAGCTATGATACAAAAGGGGGTTTATTATTAGCATATTTAACAAATTTCCAGTCTCCATTAAACAGTTAAAAACAAGTACAAAGAAGCTCAAACATGAAGAAACTAACGTTTTACTTAGTCACTCCTGCTCTGTAGAAGAATTGAGTGTATCTTAGTATAGACATTAATATAGATATAGTACTTTGTTGAAACATTAGTATAAGACAATAACAATATTGATCAATATTATATATCCAGTACAAACTATATATCTTGTCTTTTCAATGTACTTAAGCATATCATATTGCAAGTTAAACATAATCATTTGAATGTAAATAGTAACATAGAGCTAATAGAAATTAAGAAAACAATTTATGTACAGTCTCTGACTAGTTCAACATCTACTTCTCTATGGGATCAATGGAATATGACGTAACACAAATAACCCTTTGTTGTAATGCTGGATAGTCTCCCTCATCTCGCTCGAATAGGAATATGCTGAATAGTGTAGGTCACGTTACATACCCCATATTTTGGTGGAGGACATCTGCAAAATAAATAGGTATATTTCAACTGTGAGTGAAGGGTCCTCACCCTCGATATTACCGTCTGTTGTCTTCTGCTCAGCTCTTTTGGGTGTTGTTCTTTCTTTTAGACAAATGATTTATTGAACTTTATAATAGAAATTAATTTTTTAACCTCATAAAATATAACATTAAACACACCTTGAATATTTTGAAACTTTTGAAAAAGTAATTACAACCATTTCCTAATTTCTTGGTAAAAAAATTTTGCTAACACGTATCTACAGCTTACATATTTAAGAGCTAGAAGAGAAGTTTTTCACTAGATAATTATTCTGCGACTCTTAATTCAATGAAAATTTAGGACTTTTACCATCTTCATCGTGTAACGTGCGTAGAGAATAAATACAATCTGTTACTGAAATATGTACTGTGATAAATTCGAAGACCCAGGTACACATTGTAACGGGTTGAATACTTAAACACATATGCACTCGGAGAGTATATTTTGTACTCAGAAGTTGTATGTATTTTCGCTCTTTGAAGTAGGCTGTATATTTTCTTTGGAGAGTTTGAAATACATTTAAAATATATATGTAATTGAAATTTCATTGAATTGCTGCGCGAAAGGCGGCGTGACAACCAACTGCGAGTTAATAGTCCTATTAGGTGTTTCTATACCATTCACTTCACTTATTGTGTTATTATAAGCGTAATTTTGGCAGCATGAGAGAGAGGGGGGGAGGACGCGCAGTAATTAACCTGTGATTATATACCCTATGACATACACAAATATATAAAAGTGTACGGAGAATGCGTCGAAAGCAGAGGGAACTCATTTCATAGCAATATATACGCAGAACATCAGGATACATCAGGATAATGGACAACAAATAAGAATAACCCATCTGAATTTCTCTACACATCTGGGCGCCGCCTGTTGACGTCGCTGCGACGACGTGTTGAGTACCACCAGGGCATCTGGTACTGTTCGAAGCAACCAGTAACAGAATATTATTCATTCTACGATTTTAATTTTACATAATGTTAATCAAAAACTTCTTAGCACATTTGTCTTCTAAATCGACGGACAAAATATTAGGACATTTTTTTTCACGTTATGCCACAAAAAACTTAAGTTATACTTACGTTTATCAATTTCATCTATTCAACGTACGCTGTATTTTAAAAATAGTGACTGGTCAATTTGTGTATGTATATAATATGTTCAATATATTTAGATTAAATTAATTTAGACGATGCGTTACAAACTTCAGAAATTTTAATTAAAGTTGTAACATCAGCTTCGGACTATAGTACGGACTAACTTATTCTTCTGTAAGGCTTTTTAGCATGTAGGTGTAATAAAAATATTTAAAAAATTAGGCTACGCTTCCCATCAACTGTTACTAAAGAATAAAGTATTACTAAAGTAATATTTAACAAATGTCTTTCCGCTGGAATTTTCCCCGATGCGTTAAAAATAGCCACAGTAATTCCCCTGTTTAAGAAAGGATCGCCATCTGATATATCCAATTACAGGCCCATTTCTCTCCTTCCTATTTTCTCTAAAATATTTGAAAAAATAATTCATATTAGATTACTTAATTTCCTGAATAAATATAAGATTTTATCAACAGCGCAGCATGGCTTCCTTAAAGGAAAGTCCACAGATAGCGCAATGTACGACTTCATTCAAAATATTCAGAATTCATTGGATGAAGGACTGAAGGTAGCTGGCATTTTTGCTGACCTCTCTAAGGCTTTCGACACCGTAGATCACCAAATATTAATAAGAAAGATGGAATATTATGGAATTCGGGGAAATACGTCACTTTTACTAAGATCGTATCTTACAAACCGCAAACAGCAAGTAGTAATTGAAACCAAAGACGGCCAACTTCACTTATCCGATTGGGAATTTATTACATGTGGAGTTCCTCAAGGATCAATTCTTGGGCCTTTACTTTTTATTCTGTACATAAACGATCTTCCAGGATACGAAAATCCTCTAAAATCGATTCTCTACGCGGATGATACAAATATAATTATTGCAGATAAAAACTTAGATAATCTGATTAAGAAAGTAGACAACGCTCTGAATGGTCTAAATATTTGGTTTAACGTGAATAAATTATCCCTCAACCTAGATAAGACTAAGTTAGTTCAGTTTAGTGCTGATGCTAGTAATAGACCAGTAGACAAGTTCTCAGCTAATGCACCTTTCCTCGGCCTTCGGATTGACGATAAATTAAAGTGGAATGACCATATAGATCTGCTTGCCGGAAAACTAAGTTCAGCTTGTTATTCTCTGAGAACACTAATGCAACACGTTGACAAAAAGTACATCAAAATGGTTTATTTCGCGTATTTTCATTCAATTATGAGCTATGGCATCTCTAGTTGGGGAAACTGCTCCAGGAGTAATGAAATATTTAAGTTGCAAAAGCGTGCAATTAGAATACTTTCTAGCACGAATTCTAGATCGAGTTGCAAACCTTTCTTCAAAAGTTTGCAAATACTTACTTTACCAAGCGTATATATTTATGAAATATTAAAGTTTGTAAAGCGAAACACTAATTTGTTTCAAATAAATGGCGAGTTTCATGAATACGCGACTAGAAATCGTTCAGCTCTAAGGTCGGACAAGCATCGCCTTGCTCTACACCAGAAAAGTATTCACAATACCGGGATAATTTTATACAACAGCCTTCCGCCAGAGGTTAAAAATAGTACCTACAAAAGCTTCGTGAAGCAGAGTAAAACTATTCTTTTAAATGGCGCGTTTTACTCGGTACAGAATTTTCTTAATCGTCCTTCTAGTATTTAAATCAAGGTTCCTGCAAAAAGTGTTGAATGAGCTGCCTTATAAAATAGCACATCACATATCTTAAAATTTCTATTCAGTTTTTTCTGCTCTTTTGTTTGTTTGTTTCATGTATTGCCTGGAGCTACTACAGAGGGAAGGACAGTTTCCTGGTCCAAGTAGTTAAAACTCCATTGCGTGTTCCTCAGTGTGTGCTTGTTTGTGTTTCCCAGTGTGTGTCCGTGTTGTGTTTATATTGACTTTTGTCTATATACACTTTCTTTTACTAATTTATTTTAAGTTTATTTGTCTTTAATTATTTACTTTATTTTGTTCATTTTTAATTTTTAATGTATGAATTATCCTATTTCCTCAATCGAGGATTAATGGAAACAACAATAAATCTAAATCGAATATTGTGAAAATAAACCTGGTGCGGTGTAAAGTTGTGAAATGAAAACAATGAACTTGAACTACCTATTATCATACATAAATACGATATAAATTAAAATACTAGAAAAGCAAAAATATCAGGTCAAAATTCACTGGTGAACATTTTCCACCAGTCTTAGTTTAAAATAAACAACTATATTACAATTTTGAAACTGTGTAAATAAATTTAGCTATTCATTCTTTTGGGTGTGAGTTATTAACAAAAAACGAAACAATATATTCTTGCACCGACTCACAAGATAAAACACCTGAGACATTTTTTTAGAATGAGTTGCTGGGATATAGCAATGAAGTGTGTGTATTGATGATTGAAAATGGACGTTAATAATAAATATAACTAATATATATATATATATATATATATATATATATATGATCACTATAACTGCTTGTGGTCATTTCGACTCAAAAAGTTCATTTTAAATTATATTATTAAAAATGAAACACTTTATATAATGTAATACATAAGCGTTAGATTTTTTATTTGCCGTAAATTAAAATTGCGCTTTTACAATTTTTAGTAATTACGCTTGTTACAACTCTGACTATAGTATTTTTTACATTAGTGCCAATGATTATTGAGTAATCGTAAAAAAATCTTCGATATTAATCTATAGTGTTTAAACACTGTATTGTGAGACAATGAAGAGACTTTATGACGTTTTCCGTTCCAATACGCTTGAGCAGAAGGTTTCAATAAAAGAAAAAAGGTCAAGGATGCCGCCCCTACGTCAAACAAATTAACTTCTTCAAAATGTCTGCTGTTTATAAACCTTATTGAACTATAAAAGGTTTGTAACATGTGCTGTACGTACGAGTAATCACCTTTGGAGGGTGTTTACTTTCCTGTCGTACTATTCGTAGAGGAAGAGTACAATCGTGATTATTATTTAGTGCCATAATTATGAAAAAGTCTAATTTCGTATTTATACTTTCATTCTTTTGAGATCAAAGTTTTCTTTGTTATCGTTTAATTATAAAAAGATGAGAATTGTCGCTAGTATAGCTTCGTTGATTCTTAATATTTTGTTGGATTGGAAAATGATTCAATTTATTTCTTCGGCCCGGGAACTAAAGAAATAACAAGTATTGTAAACCAATACAAAGTGTAGGCTGCTTATTTGACGCACAAATGAGTCGGCCACTTGAGTACACAGGACGAACAGTAAATTATTCTTTTTTACCATGGGCAAGCTTATTACGTGTGTTGTACATTACTTTTCTCTCGTTAAAGGAATCCCGCCTCGTTTCTCATTGTGTGTGACTCTTTCTCCCTTCCTCCGCTGTCAGAATATTATGAATCGCCGGCCTAAATCCACCACAGAAGAGGGAGACCCCACCAAGATAATCCGCCGAAGTTAAATAAGCAAGTCACCTGACTGTCAATTACATAATGGCCGACATTGCGGAGACGAATCGCGTGGTGGTCGTTGTGTGTTCCTGGGATTCCACTCTCTTAATGGATGACCACCGCTACTAATTCCACTTAACATATGTATGAAGAAGCGGATCTCACCGACTTTACCGTACGGTCAGTGAGGGGAGGGGGGGGGGGAAAGGTCCAGCCACTTACTAATAGACGTTGGAGCGGAAAGAGAATAACGGACAAATAGTGAGAGCCAAGTGGTGGATAAATGGGATCGATCAAGTCGTCATCCTTCGAGGCGGAGGAGGAAGGAGGAGACCACCAATACAAGTGGCCGGACGACATCTGAGATGACATCAGGAACGGACGATCGTTCGATAGTCTAGCTAAAACGTTTTTAAGAGCTGTCTCTGTGTGAACGGGGCGACTTCCATCACATTTTTTCTTTCATTGAAACCATCCGCTCCAGCGATTGGAACGGAAAATGTGCTACAGTCTCTCTTCAGGATAAAGTGTTTCAACTTTGTAACGAAAATAGGGGTATATTAATTAACATTAAATAAATGATGAAGATTTTGTAATAAATTACATAAATAATTTACATTAACAAAAAAACTTTATTATAATAATTACAATTTTTAATGTTTAGTTATTATGCCGGAACTTCTTTCTCTAATAAAAACTATATATTGTAATATACTTTTTTGTGTATAAAACATTTATTAATTTAAATTACAAATATGATCAATTTTAATAATTTTGTTTATTAATTTAAGTGAAGACACGGGCTTAATCCCAGGGGATTTAGGGTCTCTCAAGAGATGGAGTATGCATTAGCTGAAAATAGAAAGAAAATAATTGAATGTTAATTTATCCAGAGCAATGAGCAAGTTTCACAATTTTTAGATCGCTTACCCACAATTACTGGCCCAACAAACATCCACCTCTCGAATGTTTGTGCGTCTCTGGATATCTGCTCTCTGGATATCTGCTCTCTGGATATCGCCTGCCTTCTGCGCTCTGCTCCACTCGCCTCCCTTCTGGGGTCTGATTCACTCGCCTCCCTTCTGGGGTCTGATGCACTCGCCTCCCTTCTGCGGTCTGATCACTTGCCTGCCTTCTGGGGTCGAGCCACGTCCTCTCGGGTCTGATCTGGTCTGGTCGCCTCCCTTCTGCGGTCTGCTGCACTCGCCTCCCTTCTGGGGTCTCTACTACGATCTGATCACGAGCCACCCATCGGCTTCCCTTATAAAGCTTCTGACGGGACTTCCCCTATTTCTCAACATTTCGGGGTTCCCCGCCCTCATTTTTCCCACGGGGGTTCACCATCGTCATTTTTTATACAGGCAAGGTGGGCCTTCCCCGCGGGGAAAAACAATCTTTCGGCCGACTATCCATTGTTGTTGGCCGAACTGCGCCTCATAACGCCACAACCTTACAAAATCCCCCTTTTTATCACAATATATATATATATATATTTACAAAAGTGATTTATATTAAACTTAAACAATTCTAACAATTATAAGACTAATCTCAGGGTCGCATTTATGGGTCTTCTCATAGAACAGACATTTTTTTACACTAATCCACTCGGACCTGGCAGCAAATAGAAAATAACAAACAGTCACAGATGCAGTAGTTTACCTAATCGGCTTAGTGCATGTTCCAGCTCCTTCCTCGTCCTTTCTCCAGATCGTCGCCGCTTTCCAACAATCTCCTCCAAAATCTATCTCAAAATTCCATCTCACCGCTCTCGCACCATCTGAACAATTATATCTTTCTACAATCGATCTGTCGAACAATATCCAGTTTGTAGAGTCTCCACACCAACCAATCTGGAACATCTGTCTCTACAATCGAGCTGTTGAAGAATCTCCCAGCTGTAGAATCTCCACCACCAAAATCTCTCACCAATGTTTTTTTTGGCGGGTCCAATGGGATCAGCGAACAACTCTTACCGTATGCCGAAGGTCTTTGACCCCCGCTCATACACCTCTCAAACATTTCAAGGTCGTCTCAGCCTGCAGGAGTCTTAAATTAGTTACCTTGGCCATAGACCAAGGGGGAAAGGGAAAGAGGAAATCCAGGAAGGAGGAAGTAAGCCTCGACGGACTTACCAGAACTCCACCTGGCTCACTCATTTCCCATGAGGCTAATGTCTCTCCTCTGTCGTTTTCTAACTTCCTTCCCACTTCTCTAGTTTTGATCACCAAAGTGGCAAGTATGGATATTCGCCAATAACATTTCTGGTGGTAATTGGGGAAATACACAACCCGATGTCGCCAAATTCTCACAAAAATTAGGGAATTGCGAAACAGCGACGCGGTGTCTGAGCTTTATTGTACTTTGAGCTTAACTCCTGTCTCCTTTGTTTTGACTCCTTGCCGCCACAACCCGAACATATGTGTTTGTGCTTTACAACTTCATAGATTAATATCGAAAATATTTTGTTACGATTGCTTGCAGGGACTGCTTTAATTTAGGACAAGTAATAAGACTAAGGGTTTATATGTTATATAATTAAAAGCAATTTATTTCAATACTATAATAGAAAATGAGCATTTAGAGTCGAAATGATTACAAGAATGTGTGGTGGTATATATTTTGTAGTTGTATTAATTATTTACGTAATTTTTCAATAATCAGTACACATAATTCGTTGCTATATCCTGGCAACTCAACCTGTAAACACACCTCAGGTTCGCGTGAGTCGGTGCATGAATATATTATTCCGTTTTTGTAAATATTTCACATCCAATATAATACTTTTAACCAATAAATTATTGATGTATTACATTGACTTCCAATCATTAAAAAGGAACCAAACTGATACTACTGATACCAAAGAATAACTTATCACCACAAATTATTTACCGGAAACTGTGGCACTCGGTGCTTGTAATGAAATATATAATGGGCAAACGAGAGACCCAATTCACTCCTGTTTCTTGTTCTTCCTTGGCTCTGCAGCCCATTCAGGGCATTGACCTACCGGCTTGACTGCAAACTGTCATCTTGCAGTGTTAATCCCAGGCTCCGTGACCATGACAGCACAAACACTCAAACCCATGCCATGATTCGAACCTGGGACCTCTTTGTTGTGAGGCAGCGACGCTAACCACTAGAATACAGGAGGTCGACTTGTTTCTTATTAACTTATTGAAATAGAAGTGTTTACGTAAATTGTCCCAAAATAAGATAATAAGAGTGAAGAACACTAAAAAGTAATTTAGGTTATAGACTGCTTACTTTTCCTTATTCATTTACTTTGTAGTGAAAAGTAGGTGAAGAGAAGAATGGCAGATCCATTTAAGTTAACGACGCACATTTTTGACTCGTAAAATATTTTTATAAATAAGCTCCAATAATGGTCGCTTAATCCCTATATAGTTACTTTCAATCGTTATCAAAATAAATAAGGTAGTATTGCAATTATAGATAGTAAAAATGTTCGATAAAGTTTCTTGAAATCAAAATTTTCAAATGACTTATAATTATTTTCAGTTTGAAACACTGTAAAATCAAGCATTAATAATTATTTTGACTTCATGGGTTTATTATCGTTTTCCATAGGACACAAGAGGTTCACCAGTAAATTTTTAATTTATATTTTATTGTTTGGCTAAAAGCGACTTACAAATCTTTAATGGCTTTACATAGTTCACCTAATACGAGTTTCGTATAGATATTAGACTTCTATCTTAAACAAATGGTTGGAAAGAGAACTAAGTAGTTAATGTCTATGTCTGTTGTGGTTTTCTGTCCTAAGGCTGGTCTGATGCAACCCTCCATGCCTCCAGCCTTTTCATTTCCTTATAACTAACAAAACGCACATCCTCTCTAATCTGCTTAGCGCATTCTATCCCTGGCCTCCCTCTTCTGTTCTTACCCCACACATTTCCCTCTAATGCTAATTTTACAAGACCCTCGTGTCTTAATCTATCCCTTCTCTTAGTCAACGTCCTCCATATTGTTCGCTTTCCCCTATTCTGTTTATAACTTCCTCGTTTGTGATTCTATCCACCCATCTGATTTTCAGCATTCGCCTATAGCACCACATTTCAAAGGCTTCTATTCTTTGCCTTTCCGGAGCTCCTATCATCCACGTTTCGCACCCAAATACCGCCACGCTCCATACGAACATTTTTAGCATCGATTTCCTAATACACTTATATTACCTGTAAGTAAATCACTCTCTTTCGCGAAAGCCTTCCTTGCCTGTGCTACAATAATTATACAATTCCTAGTTATTATGCTTCCCAAGTAGCAGAATTCCTTAACTTCCGTCGAAATATCCCTTCCCAATCTAACAGCCTTTGTTATTTCACAGTTTCCCATACTACACTCCATTACCTTGGTTTTCCCTCTAGTAATCCTCTTATTGAACTCTTTCTTCAGGACTCCATTCATGACATTTATTATGGTTTCCAAGTCTTCTTTTGACTGTCCTATTATAATATCTTCGGCAAAGCGTAAGGTTTTTTATTTCTTGTCCTTGCAGTATGATTCCTTTTCCATATTCTGTTTTAACCTTCTTCATCACTTGTTCTATGTTTAAGTTAAATTGTATTCATATGCTTGGTAATAATGAGTATAAAGTAATTAATGTACGAGAATAGTGTTTATTCGGGGAGAATTTAGGCTTCGTCGTTCACCGGGCAATAGATGGAACGTTGCCGTCGTGTAATAGTCAGCAGTAGAGCAGATAAGCGAGGACCCGGGGGTTAAGTGGCAAACACCTGTTGTGGAGGGACGAGATTACGGGTCACACTGTGTCGGTGCTCACTCGCGTGGGCGGCTTACTTGCCTTAATAGCATCTCCCTTCCCCGCTTCTCCTCCTTCGGTTTGTTTACCCTTTAGCCCCGGGTTTTTATGAGCGCTGCCTTTTGTCATGCTTCCCCAACAAAAGGATGCAGCTCGCAATAATAATAAGAATAATTTCACTTTTCAACGAGGCTGGCTGCCAACCTGATGGACAGGCGGATGGCCGCGCGTGTTTTCCCCTCTCTCCTCTCCTTGCTCTTGTTGCGTGGGTGGCTTAGATGGTTGCACCTGTTAGGCCAAGCCCGAGGCCCGCCTCAAGGTCGTCCCTCCACACAAATGGACCCCGGTAGCGTAGTGGCGAGAAATCGGCGAGTGTACAAACAGAACGCCTCGTTGAGTATAGGGAGGTGCGTAACACACAACACTCTTCAATTCACCACTCCGTCGTCAAGAATTACACGAGACATAGAAACCACGTACAAATGAATAATTAAAGAATAACTAAGGTCTTTCAGGTTGGTACAATGTGTCCTTTTGTGAGCATGAACTTAAACTAGACTAACTATATACGCAAATCGTAGTAAATCTCTTATAAAAGGTAACGTGTAATGATATGAAATATATAACATATCAATTAACGACATTTTTCAATTAAGTATTATGTAGCATCAAATTAATGACTAATTCATAGACAAACCATGTTTTCATTTAATTCGTACAACGTTTCGCACTCACATTTGGAACTGCATCAGGTAAATGCAATATTATGTATAACTACAAAGAAAATAGAAAAAAGACGTCTTCGACGTTGACAGTTTTATACAATCATATAATATTCAACGGGTTGGAAATGTCAATGTCGAAAGCTCCCTATTGAAATTAAAAAATAGAAGATAAAAAAACATATTCTGAAGACTGTTTTGATTGAGTCAATACTTTCAAACTCTACCAGTATTATTATTAATGGATTAGAAAATAGTATGTAACACTATTTCGTTAAAAAGTAAATTATTTTCAGTTTTTTAAATTATTTGTGTTAAAATAAATAAATAATGTTGCTTGGAATTTTGAATGCTGTAGTTAGAAATTAATTTAACAATATATACAAATTTCGTCCAGGACTAGTAAATACTTACGTTACATGTAAAAAGACAATTTACCACAGTAGGTTCCCCTCGGTTACTAAATCTTTCCGATTACCTGAGTGCCAGGTAATTTTAGATGTAAATTACCAAAATACTATATATTAAGCATGACACAAATTGGGAAGATATACAAATCGTGCATAGGGAGGGAGATGCTTTCAAAAGAATGCTATTGGAAGCAATGTATATTTTCGAAAATATTGAAAATGTAATTATTAATAAGTGGGTATTGTGGGTACCGTTTATGCGGACATATTATGTAATATTAAAATGACAAAGTAGTGATATCTTTGTACTGTATGATATTATTTTTGTGGGATAAAGTCTGTCATTCGGTTATCAGGTATTATTATTTTTATAAGTTTTTGAGAGGTGTTCGTTGCAAATATAAATATATTTTTCTGTTTATGCGTTTATGTAGATGTGTTTATTGTAAGTAAATTATATTAATTTCAAATATCTGATATACATAATGAATGTTAAGTGTTTGTTAATCTGAGAAGAGGTACGTGCTGACTGATGGCTCTATACGCAGTCGCGTGACTGGTTTGAGGGACCCGTTGAACAAAACAGTCAGATTGAAGGCATGGACATAAGAGGAGCATAAATATAAATTATAAGGTATATATTTGTGAATGTCATTTATTGTTGATATGTTTTTTTTAACCAGAGAATCTATCTTAAAGGTCAACTCTTCAAACGGCCCCTGAAGCTGTTTTAATGGTCATTTTTCTCTTTGTACTTGAACGGGACGGAAGGGAACTGCCGTTTGGTACCGGACGTTGAAGAACAACTTGTTGACGCTAAGGAGAGTGTCCTACGGAGAAGCTGGCAGAAATGCGACGTTTGTTCCAACAGGTTCGCTGTAAGGTTTCCCAATCCTTAACGTCTAGGGAGGCTATCGTCCAAGGTTTAAAAAAAATCTCCATTTATTTCATTACTTACTCTTTAAATTTATTCCAATAAACCCCACCCTACAAGACGAAGTTATTATTTAGTTGAATCGACGTTTCGTCACCAGTTCCAAACGTCGATTCAACTAAATTAGAAATTTTTCTGTATCTTGGCCTTATTTAATTGTATTAAATTTTACTGACGTATTGGACTTATTATTCATATATTAACTATTAGTAATTATTAATTATGAATCATATTATTACAGGAAATAAATTATATTCAGCAATCCCAAATTTGTTATATTATACAACTGAAGCAGGAAAACCCTCAAGTAAATTTATTTTAAATACTGTAGGAGATATGTTTGAAACGATGCGTCTGATATGGGTTTTACTGAACAAGTGATAAGCTAACGATCAGAAGCCAGTACTTACTGGATTCTCCGCAACTTATGCTTTCATAAACGAAGGAATCCTGCCCTCTATGTTAATATATTTTCTGATGTTCTTCACAATAGTGGCCCAGCTATTCAGTGAGTACATCTGACTTCACCGTAAATTACAGTCCTTTAGTCTCACGGAAATGGATCCAGCTACTGAAGCATCCCCCACACTAGCTGTTAGGTGGAGCGGAAATAACTCACTACACGTACGCGAGGTAATTGAGCAGAAACCCACTCGGCCGAATGAATGTTTCCAAGAAAATATGGACGATGCTGTGGAGAGGGGAAGGGAATCTACTAATTGAAGTTTAACCACAGTTGCAGACATAGTTCCCTCCGTCATAGGCAGGCACGGCGACCTCAAAGAGCTTCTGCCACCCTGCCGTTAATTAAATTCTTTGACGCACACGTCTTCTCCCACTCAGACTCCGATTTCCTTTCTCTCTCGCTCTCTCTCTCTGCGCTACCTTAAAAGAAAAAAATCTTTGAGCTTGGTCGCGGTCCAATCAAATTAAAGAGCACGTGTCTGCTTCCTACCTATTGTATTTTTTTTCTTCTTAAGAGACGAAACCTCGTGCGGTGCGCAGTGGTGACCATATTTCTCCTCCGAGGGACAAAGTATAACTTCATTACGCTGAGAAATTACATCCGACAGCTGCACCGAGTCAAGTGTCTCCGCTCTGCGCATTACCATAACAATTGCGTGTCCTTCCTCACAGTAACGTACGCTGCGTGGATGGATTTCGTCGTATGTGTGTGTGTGCGTAGGAACGAACTCCAACAGAGATCTTAACGAGATATGGGAATCGTTAAGAAGGTATACTTTTTACATCAGAGGTAATGGAGCGAGATAGACGTATTTTGTGAAATAATGTCACACCTTACCACGTCACTGGTCGAGCACTATTCATAAACCATGACGTCAACGTTATACAGACTTTCGTATATATATACCTGAGTAACGCTCTTTGTGAAATGCTCGGGTCACATCGGGTATGTTCGGTTTTAGCTTCATCAAAGAAACCACGGTACAGAGAGTACAATTGAGTTCAAAGTAGTTAGTTAGTGTTACTTCTACTTGTATAAATAATATCCTAATATAAATTAATCTATTTTATAAACTGAAACATAATATAATCACCGAAATAAATATCAGTATAAACTTTTCCTTCCATTAGACCTAGCAGTTAATTCAACAAAATCTTAACCTATTTTTCTGACTGAAACTACAGATTTTCTTAAATCCTTAATTCATTCTACATTTCAAGTTAACACGGCATTTTCCAAACTACATTTGCCTAAGTCAAACTTATAAAACAAAAGCTAGGATTTTTTAATCATTATAATTAAATAAAATTTTTGTCAATTACGTAAATGAGAATTTCTGATAAACTTGTTCATGAGTGTATTTAACATTTTGTTTTTTTAAGTATGCTCTTGATATTATAATAAAATTGTAAAGTTGTTTAAAACACTATTTTGGTGTTAGATGTTATCTTTTGGGATGAGTGTACATCATGCAAAGGGTTAGAGATTGTAGCGGAGTGAGTGGTGAAGTCTCCCTAATTACGAGTGGGAATTTAACATGATGCAATGATGATGGGTATCTACAAATGGCAAATAAGAAGAAATTCACATAGTTACATTAGATATATCACTCTCAGTTAATAATTCTTTCTGAAATCGTTCTTTCAACCAGGGGATAAGAAGGCCTGACAACGCCCTCTATACCTTTAAATCACATAAAATTTGATTAGTGTGAGATTAAATACTGTATTGGGGTGATACAAATAAGTACTAGGGTATGACCAGGCACCAAGCTAGTTACTTATAAATGTTTTACAGTCGACTTTATATGCGAGGCTGGTTTTTAAAAAGTGTTGGAACAGTCGGCCTGCTGACTTTTAAATTGTGGCCGGGACATGGAGCAGGGAATGCTGTGTCCAAACAAAAAAAAACAATCCAGCCATTGGAAGGGAATCACGAATCTTTCCAATCAAACTCTGTCATTTAAGACGCGTATCCCTCCATATATTTTTGTTTCAAATCAGGTAAGTTTCGTAACAGTATCCACCATCTGATTTATCTTTCCTTTGTAGTCATGCTACAAGTGATTGATAAAAAAATTGTTTTATGCTCTTTTCAACGACCATTTATATTAATGCTTGAGTTGAGTCATGCTTTCGGTATGAATGTTAAACGACTCAGCGCCCTGCTAAACACTGTATATAGGAACCCGCTACACAATGACGCTTACTGGGTACGACTTTTTGCGGATATAAATTAAAAAATGCAACGTAAGGAAGTTACTTCTTGTACTTGAAATTTAATGAGTGTCAAAAATGCGGGCTTATCAGAAATGTAGCCAACCTTTTTTTCGTTTTCTTTACGTATTGACAACTAAAATACAGGAATTAAATGGACTTCAAGTAAAGATTCTAAAAATAATTCCTAACAAAGATGAACTTGATCTTCATTGTTTTATAATATTTTAATTTTCTATGAATCTTCAAATCAGGCCATTCTGATTGCAAACAAAATATTAATTTAGGATCGCCAAAGCAGTTGGTAATTATGATAAACACAAGCTACGGATTCCTTCTACTCCATGTTTGCTACTTGTCACGGCGTTGTTGAATGAGATTTGGTCCAGGTCCAATTATGAGGGTATAGTATACACTTGCTAATGGGACTGCAGCCGTTAGTTTCTGGGGGATGATGTTCTTGTGTAATGAAAATGTAAATTATGCAACGTTTCCTAGGTTAAACTGGACACAGAACTCGGTACAATCAACATTATCATCACAAGACGGACGAGTCTCTCTCTCTCTCTCTCTCTCTCTCTCTCTCACACACACACATTCTCTCTCTCTCTATCTTTTCTTTTTTCTTTTCTGAGCGCGTGTAAATGAAACCTAGGTCCTAATTTTCTTTTTAACAAGTAGGTACTGAAACTCTCGCCTTCTATGCTATGTAACAAATATTTTTAGTCTTTTGGATATGTTTGTAAAGCGGGATTAGTACAGTTCTTACCCGTTATTCATTTACGATCCAGTGGCAGTTAAACACTGCAGTTAAAACAATAAATTAAACACCCGACAAACAATTCATTAGACTTGCTCGCCCGTAGGAAAGTAAATAAAATGGGTAATTTGTAACAGAATATATTAAGAAAGGTTCAAATAAAAATAATGACAAGACAATAGGATCATATATTCAACGACGTCCCCCTTCACGCCTAACAAAATAAGTATCGTCGAAATATAATCTCTCAACATTGTTTTCGTTGCATTGAAGATTTATAGTTATAACTAAAGCTACTTCTAGAGAAGTAATGTTTCACTTTTAGTTGCCCTCTTCCATCTACTTGAGTTTAGAATCAATAAAAATGCAACTAGTTTGTTGTTAATTTGTTACTCCAATTGTTCGTTTTGCGACGAAAATTAATTAATTCTTTTCTGTAAGGAAATTTCTTGCAGAAAAAGTTTCACCTGTATTTGCTGTCAACTTCTTTTGCTCAACACTGATAACACTTTTTTTTGGTTGTAAACGCGCTCATAGAAAGGCCAAAGCTGTTATGAATTATACCTATATGGTATATAGGTTCTGAATAAATACATATTTCTTATATGTCCAACTCATATCGGCCACTTTAGGATTCATTTGAAATGATTATATTTGTTCTATCGGGAAAGAAAGAATAAGAATACTTATGGGATATCACTGCAAGTCAGAAGAAGAAGAAGGAGAGAGAGAGAGAGAGAGAGAGAGAGAGGAAGTGGGAATAAGGTTGGAGAGAGGTTAGGAAGGTGGTTGTCAGGGCAACTAAACATTGTATTGGTTATGCTGGATTTAAATATTTGCACATGTTGAACTAAATTCGTTTGATATTGAAATATGAAGCCTAGAACTAATTTAGAAAGAAGGTGAAGAGTTTCTCTTTTTAGATATGAATGCTTGGAATGATTATCAATTAACTGAAATCGTATGAAAATGAATAGCCTCTTGAATTTCGATTATTTATGAGTAATGGTTGAATAATATTAGCATTGCGCGAAGGTAATTAGGAATACGTTACACATTTTCGAGATTAAAAAGATCCTTGCTCTTCTGCTTGTCAATTGCCTGAATAAATGCTCTCCGTTGGATTCCGCTCATAGATTGAGTAAATAAAAATTTATCGTAATAATAGCTAAAGTTGAGGCAGGGAAAGAAGGTGGAGTAATAATATTTTAAATATATTTTACTAATTCTAATAAATAACTATGTATTGTGATTCCTATTGGTGATGTAAGTTGGTAGAGGCATCTAAAGTTTCTAAAAAGTGTCTTCATAGTACACTAAAGTATGTCATGCCAGATGACAGTCCGCAGTCGACTCGGTAGGCCCAGGCCCTCAATGGGCCAAGGAGGAAGGAAGTACACTAAAGTAACTACTTCCTCGCACTGTTGTATGGAAGTTGTGCTATATAACCACTGTCAGTGGTATTAATAATACCTAATTATTACAAATATTATTTGTACGAGAGGTGTGCTTGAAAGGCATACGGCCTGACGAACGAACAGTCTTGCATATATGAACGAAGACGTTCGATATCGGAAGGGTTGTTACATTCATGTCACCGTACAAACGAAACAAAGATTCATGCATTCACTGGATATTTTTCTTTTCGCATGCTGTATAAGTCATAAAAGCTGTGGCCTTTCTATGGTCGCGTTTACAACAGTTATCAGTGCTGAGCAAAAGAAGTTGACAGCAAATACAGGCAACAAAACAAAAATTCTCGCGTGTCAACTTTTCCCACAGCATGTGTTACCAATCATTTTAAGAAAACTTTTCTGAAATCAAAATTTCTGCTGCAAAATGTTTGCTGTTGGTTGGAAGCTCAAGAACTATTGTCGCAGATACATCGGGAAAAGCTTTGCTCTTTAACGTTTGCTTTAGTTTTAAATTAGAATTCATACATAATAATCTTACTGGATTTCACTTCAGGATCAAGTCTAATATTCAGTTGGTCAGGTTTTCCACGTGAGAAACGTTCTACAAGGTATTATTGTAAGCCTATAAACGGGAAAAGTAACTTTGAATAATGCTATTTTCTCTAAATATCAACTATAAATCACACACGTGTGCTTTCGTGAATATTCACGCAAACACAACGAAAGCTACTAATTAGTTACAAACGTACTGAGACTGAAGATGGAAAAAAGTGAAAGAACAGCCACTGAACCTTGAGCATAATTTACGATTCGAACGGAGAGCGAAAGAGAAATAGAGAGAGAATCGTTTCAGAATAACAACTACCAAGAAGTAAATGAAGATAAATGGGAGTAATTACGGCTATTAGTAGGTTAGTTAATAGGGAACCTGGGTTTTGCGTGATGTAGTGGACTGGATCACACACGACGACCAAGGTGAAGGTCCGGGTTCGAGAGCTCCGGAGGGTCACGTTAAGGATAGTGACCTCTCAGCTAAAGAAAAGGTCGAACGCGTGTCAATACAACTTGTAATTGTAACTTAATTACAACTTGGAATAGCCTGTATCAAAAATTAAGGGTTCAGTAAATAAATAGCAAGAATTAACATTTTGTGAAAAGCAGAACGAATGGGACATAGATTTGTGATATCAGAGAAGTCTGAAAGCATTTATGTAGCGTTGTATTCAAACGTTGTCAAATTAATATGCTGACATTCAGAGGTTTTGGATAAAATCTGTGGTGATTTAGTTTCTAGACGAATCTTAATAATAAGAGAGAAATATAAAAACTATTAAGTCAGAGGAATATACCTTTTTGTGGTTAGGCGAAAATAATGTAGCTAAAATAGAATAATCAAGATACATCGCTTCTGGTGCTTGGACCTATCAGCGCCATGAGGAAAGGATGATCATGTGGACATTCAGTTCTAACATACCAAGCATGGATAATGTTGTCGGAGCTTCCCAAACTATGTGTTTGGCATAAATGTTTAAGTTATTATTATTTTATTTGACATCTAAAATGAGATAGATGACTTATGGGATCATCGCTTGAAATCATGCGGACATCCAGCCATAGTCCAAGAAAATGTCAACCATTATCGATGAATTACTCCACCGAGTTCACGTCTAATCAAGCAAATTAAGTGAGTTTACTTAGAATTGTTTTGGTTTACCTTAATAAGATAGTGTAGAGTGGAATTAAATAATAAAAAGGTTGAAATTTAATTTAATCAACAACAAATTGTTCTGTCAAGAGAATATATAAATTAAATTAACAATTTATAGCATGGAAAATCAAATTGATTCTTTTTATAAAGGAATGATGGGCTTAAATACCGAGGTCTTAATATTTAAAAACAAGAATTGTTGGCGAAAACCAATGTGGCATTATAATTTTGAAGCATATATTGTTTTACAGTACATTACCACCGGCGCCCAGGAACCCTTTGGAGTCATTGACGCAGAATCGGAAACGTTAAGTTTCTGGTGCAGGATGGTCGGTTTTGCCCTTTGATACTGGTTGTATCACGTCTCGTCTGTAACTGCTTGTCTCAAGTCTCCATTACCACTTCTATTGCAGACTGCCTCTCTTCGCCTTTTCTCTACACCTCGGATCTCCCATCCAGAACCAAATTATTCACTACTTTAGCAAATACCCAGCAATTTCTCAACCGCATGGTTTTTAATACGGACCAACACGTCTTCTTCCGGAATCATGAAACCTCACGTTGAACATATTCTAAAAATCCTGTGGAATAAATCCTGTGCGTGCCAATATTCTAGCATCCGAGATATTCCGCTTGAAGAATTTATAGCTCTTAGTCAGCGGCGGCGTTTTAATCCCTCTTGATTAATGGGGATTCGTTTTATCATGGCTTGGCTCGATACCTGAAGAACAATGACACCACGAGTCCCGAAACTCAGAAAATTTCGTTTCAAAGAGTTATTTAAATTGAAATAAAATAATATAACCTTCCTATTAATTTATTAACCGTATGGACACTACCCTATGAATTTTGAGCCCAATACCCCTAGGGAAACTGCTTTTTAAAATTTAAAGCACTTAATTTAAATTCTAACAAATAATTTTTTCTGGATTTTCTGTTAGTTTAAAATAGGAAAAACTCATATTGTTTAATTTTACGTATCATATACTATTATTGAATTATGAATTGATAAAATACTAATAAAGTAATAACCAGGGAATGATATTAATATGACCAAATACTCGTTACTGAATGAAATGTCTATGTCCTAAAAATATAGTAAAAAATACAAACAGAATATAAAACATCTGAGACAAGTTACAGTCTATTTGCTTGTGGCGGAAATAATTATGAAATAATAGAAATATGTAAATTAGGAAATTAAATAATATTGTATGTAAACGAATAAAAATGGACGGAATAATGGTCATTGTAGGTACAAGTGCTTCAATAGGATAATTATCCCTATTCAGCCCCGCAGCCCTCTCTTGATATTCCGTTGGTTTGCCTCGTTTCGAAACTTGATATTGCATTTGCAGAAAAAGGCCCAGTGTGTGTTTTCCTTCGATTTCTTTTTCTTTATTGTTTTACCGTCTTCTTTATCTAGCTAAAGTAAATCAGTACCCTCTCCCCGTACATTTGGTCCCCCCCTCCGTCATCCTCCCTTTCTTCCTCGGCTGGTTTGGGACACACCGGGGTGAGAACCACTAATTGTATTTTCCCTTGGCAGGGTCTCCGGTAATTACAATCTGCTTGTAGACTTCCTCAGCTCTCTGGGGATTTAATTACATTACGGGGTTTCCGCCAATACTGCAGAAACTTGGGGCCTTCTATGGGCAAGCCGTAGGCTCTGTATTTACGCTCTCAATGATCTATTGGAACTAGTTCGCTGACCAAGTTTGGCTTGCCATCGGCTTTCTTGCAACTACGGTTGAACCTTTTATATCAAATGATTATCCTATACAGTAATCAGGCTGTAGAGAATTTTCCTTAGAGATGCCAAAAAGCCTAAGACACTTCTCTTAAATTACTTCAAAATAATTCAAAAAGAAAATTACGTTAGAAACTTGTAACAACGCCTCTTAGTCAGAGTTCTTCCAGAATAATATCCGATAACTATGTTTAATCATCTAATGTCTTAGATCGTATTATGTAGTTTAAATTCGACTTATTATATTTCCCTTTGGCAATTCATTTACCTCCTAAAGATTTTTTTTATAATTAATGCATTGTCTTACTTGGAGGAGATGGATACATTAATCATCACTCTGAATTTGGTTCATGTTAAATAATTTATACTTTATATTATTTTCTCACAGCAAAGAAATTTTATTTTTCTGCTCTACCTTTCACATCCCTTCCTATGCTAGTAAAGGGGAGTTGCCTGATTCATGATCACCCCCTTCCCCAAAGAAAAACTTGTAACCTAGTAACCCATGTAGCAGGTTTATTTTTATTTGCATTCTATATGATATATTTATTAAAATATATTAATAAAAAAACATTTAAATTTTATCTGATTTACAGAATTTTGTTGGATATTTTGATTATTTATCTTTGCTCCCGCAACTATAATCCTAATAAGATAGCAATTACTTTATTTAAGTAATTAGTTGTATAATTGGGCACGGTAAATTTAAAAATTAAAGATATTAAATTTTATATTTTTTAATAAAAATGTTATCTTCCTGCTCTAATGAAGAATTATTGAAATGTTTGGGTGCATAAAGATGACAAAACAATTTACAACTTTCTCTTAGGGAATTGCGGACTCAAATTACCGTAGTCGTAATATTTGTGAAAAAGAGCTGTAACACTTGGACGGTTTTGATAATCATATTGTTTTTTTACAGAAAATTTTCTGGGGTCTGTTAGGTAATAGAAGCGCTGGTAGTATGAGATTGACTTCTCCTAAATTACTGAATCACAGGCAGAATAATACGTTACTGAAAAACTTGTCATTCCGCCTTCTACATCATTACTGACTCTCTTTCCATCCAGCAGATCATCTCGTCATCCTGGTGAGACAATGATCCGCCCATCTGATTCTCAACTCTCGATGGTCCTGGACAATGAGAAACGAATCCGTGTGTCCACAAAACTAAATTATGTTCTTAACAACTCCCACGACACAGTAATGGACCCAGAGGATTATCTGAAGGGTGGTGTTAGTTTTGTAAAATTTATATTTGATTATAATAATCATTAATTAATCGAACTCAAAATTATATCAGTATTATTCAATATCTATGACTTGTTTTTTGAGGGACAGGTTACATGATGACGATTCAATAAAATGCATCTTCCATTTAATACCATAGGAAGGGAATTTGAATGGGAGGTGTGGTAGGGAGAGAAAGATAGCCAAGTGTTAATTGTGGTTCCCGAACTATCATTTATGGATCCTAACCAGTATTCACCTGAATAAGATGCAAGGCAGACCCTAGAAAACCTGTATCAAGTAGATCGATTTATTTTGGGGGGTGATAAGGTACGTGAAGGTGATCCAGTAACTGGTAATTCCCCTTCGATATCATAGAAAGGGAATTTGAAACCTTTTTGACTGCTGGAAATATTGTCTCTCTGATGGAGAATAGATAAGTTGACCAAGTACCACTCCAAATTCATGGAAGTTGACACTCAGCAGTCAGGTTGTGGGCTATAGCGTCAATGACGTCATTCTGACAATAAAGCCAGAAGTTAATTAATTTTCCGTAAATATTGATTTATGGTAATATAAACAGTTAATAATAATTATTTAATATTATAAAACTTCATACCATTTGTTTTCAAGAAATGTTTACTTTAAATAGATGAATCAAGTACCTCTTGACAGTCATATTTATACCCTTGGTTTTCATTCCTTTTTTTTCCAGTTCTTAAATTTAAACAAATGTGTTTATGGCAAGATGGCGACGTACGACACACAGCGGTGGGAAGTTAAGAAGGAAGGCGAAGCGATTCATGACCGAAGCATTTATTTATCTGTCTGTGTGCACGACGATGGCTATCTTCCCCTTAACGACTTTGAAATGGCGACTCGTCTCTAACAGAAACGAAGATAGGGGCCGATTACGATCTCGAGGAAGGAGCGACTTTTGTTTCGTCGGTATGTCACAACCTTCGCATGCAATTGCATTAGTATGATTAACGTCGTCGAAATTATCGTCATTTTGTAAAATATTCAATATTTTAATATTTTATACAAGTATGAAAACAAAATACATTAAATCCAATGGGCAAAGGTCAGAAGAGGGTTAGTATCTAATATCATCTTCAATGGCTACACTGACATTGATGTCAATACAAACGAAAAACACTAATTTGTAACATTATGAGAACATAATAAATGTTGGTCAAAAGAAACGACAAAATTAATAATTTTAATGATAATTTTTTTCATAATTTATTATATTTATATTAATTTAACTATATAAAGTGTAAAAATTTTCAATTAGCAGCTTCCTAAAGCATTTAATATGATCTAATGTAATTTTAAAGAAAATTTAATTTACTTGACCTAGCTTCTATACGAGGTATTAGCAAAACCGTATTGGAGTGAATATTTTATGATAAACCTGATTTTGCTTATGGCCCATATATTTATTTACTAGCTATGGACCCGGCCATGCCCGAGTACTTATTTGTATTAACCCGCTACAGTATTTAACTCGGTTTAAGCCGTATAGACCACTTTGTCACGCCTCCCTATCCCCTATTTGAATCTCTTCTTATTTACAGTTTGTAGATACTATGATTCCAATACCAGTAAGTCTTTTACATTTCCTACTCGTAATTACGGATATATCTCACTGTTGTGTCACCACTCACTCCTCTACAATCTCAAGCCATTTGCATGATGCGCACTCAACCCAAAAGATAGATCCTAACTTTTAAAATTATGTTTTAAACAAAACTACGCTACAGCGAGTTCAAAGTAGTTCGTTAGTGTTACGTTTTCTTTTATATATTTCTATAAATTAACCCATTTTACGAACTGGGACATAATATCATCATCGAAATAAATATCAAGTATAACATTTTCTTTCATTAAACCTAGAAGTGCTCAATCTAATGAGATTCTGAGCCTTTTTTATGAAATAAACTTAATATTGCACCAAAAATACGAACACGGGTGTATCGGCATTTTTTCTAACTTGGTATATTTTGGCGGGCTCTTATCTGTACCGTGGTTTCATTGACGAAGCTAAAACCGAGAGTCCCCGATGCGGCCCGAGCGTTTCCCGCGAGCGTTACTCAGGACTTTTGTATTTATAAAAAGACATAAATTTAATAGTTTTAGAAACTTTGGAGCTGATGAAGAGAGTGAACTTTAATTGTCCTTGAGCAATCCTTACAAAAACTCGGCAATTCTACCGAAACGTCTTCCGTTTTTGTGACACCATCTCGTCGCGTGATTAAGGAATCTGCGATGTGCCTGTGTATTTGTTCTCGCTAGGTATTTTTTCTCCAGTTTTATCTCTCTCAGTTTGAGCTTAATTGCCTGGAAGAGTCGTGACATTTGAATGACGCTGAAAGTCTGTATCTTTTAAAAAAGAATCTTTATTCCCATAAAAAGTCTAAACTTTGCCCCTTCTATACTGTCTCCGTGCTTGCTATTCAAATACATACATTTATTCTCCTTCCACATTCCTTCTTTCTTCCTAGTCTATTTCTAACTCGGAAACGACTCAAAACGGGAATGGAGGGAGAAAAAAGTTCCTGAGGTACCACAACAGCGAAAATTAACTTGAAAACTGTCGAGTTGGTGTCACGTGTAGGTGCTTTAAGGAAAAGAAACGGAGGACCGCGGCTCTTCCAAAGCGCAATTCAGTCCAATCAAGGGTAGCGGAATAAGAAACAGCGTTAATAGAAGCAGAAGCAGTGAACAGTTGTGGGTGATGAAGACAGAAAGGTTGGAGGGAGAGGAGGGCACAGATAGATGAACAGACGCGCCGCCTAAAAGAACAAAAGATTATAAGATTTCGTACGCCGCATTAAGCAAGCAAAATACAGTCCGGCCTTAATGAGGCGGAAATATTATTACTCCGGGCGGCAGACACAGGCCAGGCCGAGGCAGTTATAGAAGAAGAAATAAAAGAGAAAAAGTGGGGAAGGAATGGGAACGTGAAGGGAAAACGCGGTGATGTATTACGCGTGTAATATCTGCTTGCATTTCGAATAAGACATCACGTCCGCTAAGTTCAACCCGTGCGAGGCGGAGAAATGGTAACTGCCGACGGCCGGAATATCCACACCGACATCAATACTCTAATTACTAAATAGAAGAAACGGTACTGGTCCTCTACAGCTAATTACAGCCTTCCTCGCTCATACCTGGCATATATCCACATATCCAGAGGGAGGTTGGCCAGTAAGGCGATCCCGAAAATACATTGTCGTGTGTGAGGTGAAGAAACAGTTCAAAATAAAATCAATGAGAAAATTAATTTAACAAATTTTCTGACTTTTCAATAGAAATCAACGCTGTTGATCACTTGAACGGATCTACACTGGCCCAATCACCTTGGGAAATAAAAAGGGTAGGCATTTCTAGGTAAATTTTATTTTATGAACAGATCAATTTAAAATTAGAACTGGTCACGTGTTCGTACTTTTAAAATCAAATTAATCTTCATTAACATATTTAAAAAAAGTAAAACAAATTGTTAGATATAGTATTTAATTTATCTGTGCTAATTATTATTTCTATAATAATAATGAAAACCGTATACAGTCTCTGGATAAATTACTATTATTTTTCTACCGAAAGTTTCCGACATTTTATGTCATATTCATCATAAAAATATCACATTCTTACATAATAATAACAGACAAAAGTGCACAGTAAATTTGAAATTTTATGTAAAAAATACCTTTCAATTAAAATCAGTAAAAATAAGGAAAAATTACAGTGCAAATGTTGATACAGATACATTCAACAGTTTTAATTGAATTTCGGTTGTAATGTGTATTGTTTTCAGTTTGACAATATTTGAATTACGACTTTAATTAGAAATCAATTTTAAATAAGGGAAACAATACTATCAATAAGAATATATATAAACTATGTGGGTGCCCGGAAATTGATTTATATTAGCCAGCTGCATTGTTTAATTCGGCAGTAACTTCTTTGTCAGCACGTGATTATACCACCAGCAGGAAAGTCACTTTTTTTTTAATTCACCTTTTGTGCAAATGAAATTTGAAAATAAGTTGTTTTATTTAGGAGGTTAGATTGAATTGAGCCCAATGAACATGTGTATATAATTAGTAGTTCTAACAATGCACCTTTCACAATTGCACAATATATATTAATTCATCACACTTCATTTGTTCAATGTTGAATTAATCAATAAATAATACACTCAGCACGGAATATTTCAGAACTCAGACATCTGAAATCGAAATTATCAATAATGCCAAGCATTGTAGTTGAGCAAGGTTTGATGGCCTAGCCAAATATCACATTATTCATACGATCAGGCTGAGCATTTATATGGATAATTAGTTAACCTGACATTTAAATAAATATTAAGTGGCTATAAGAGTCTATTTGTCAGTATTTATTTTATTTAAATACCGTAAGAAGTATACAATGTTGTGTTCATCATTTGAGACTTCTTCAGATATCAAAATTTAGTTGTTCACTCCTTCGGTCGAAATCTTTGACAATTGTATTTTGGCCGAAAGGAGTCACGAGTGAAGTCCATCGACAGCGGAGTTTTTATACCTGAAGAAACCTCAAATGAGAGACGAAACGTGGTATAGTTGGGATTATATATAAATATTGTTTTGTGAGAAATCCAACAAAAAAAATTTATACATCAGTGTCACCTACCAGACCCAACTATAACTAAGAACCATCCAGGTGACCGCATACCCCCAAATCATAAAAATCGGTCAAGCCGTTTAGGAGGAGAATTAGTAACACGAACAACGGATATATATATATATATATATATATATATATATATTATGGTAATGCATATATTCTTGACATTAAAAATATTTTACCTTTTTTATTTATTGGGCTGTAGATGACAACCAATCGGTTCAATAAATACACTTAATTAGAAACCACATAAATATCCTCAAAAATAAATGTTGATTCACAGAGTTGTTTAAATTTTAACTACACGTGAAATGTTTTATAATCAAATGTGTAGCTTCATATTGTGTAAGATATAGTTCTGTTAACTGTGAGATCTTTTAAGGGTAATGAATGGCTTGAATACTATATATGCCTATGTATCCCAAATGAATTCGGCTAATACAAAGGTTGAAAGCTCCTGAAAGTGTACATGATCATGGAATGTAGATAATTCCTGAAATTCGGAGAATATGAGTGGAGTAGTTTTATTTAATAAGCTGTGAATCAATATTTTTAAATGTGCTCTATATGATTCCTTTCAGTGCATTTCAATGTGGCTCTAACAGTTTTAAGTAACGAATATATTTTTGCACGATTACGGAAGAGAAGAAAATTTATATATGAATAAAATCCTAACGACAAACATCTAAAAAAAATGTATAACAATTGTGACCCTAACCTCTTTGATGTTGCTAAATATTCCGGTTGAACGGAATCGTAGATGTATGTATTTGTCGGTTAAAACGCCGCAAGAAATTTAAGGCAAAGTAGATTAATTCAAGCGGGTAAAGAAACGAGCGGCGGCTTTCTTTAAGAACAAGAAAAGGTATTTTATTTTAACGTAGACCTTGCGGGAGAGGGCAATTACTCGGTTCTTTGATGTAATGTTCCGGTGAAAAAAAGAACTTGGTTTTTTTAATATAATCTCAACACCTGAGTAAGAAAGTGGCCGTCTGCAATTTATTTACATTAAAACACACAAGTAATGGTTCTTACTTCAAATTTATTTCCCATTTTACGGCTTCTCCAAAAACTCGGCTTTAAAAACTCGAAAAAAAATTAAGTTATCTCCCAAAGAACTTGTTTCGAAATCTATAACTGCCAATTTTTATGTTTAAACGTCAATAAAATATAGTTATACATTAAATTAATTTATTTGAGTTTGACGTCGAGCCGAGTCAAAAAAGTTTGGGGCTTTAATAATAATAAATAATTTATTTAGCAAATAAATGCTACTAAATACTACAGTTTACATTTCACAAACTCAGATGTTTAAGTAAACAATTCATAAATTTACGAACAGTCTTAAATTATCTAATTTCTATTGGTAACTCATAAAATTCTTTAATACCTTTAATAAATATACTCTTTTGTTTAAATGTAACCAAGCTCTAGTTATGTCTAATTCTACTTTACTTCTAACATTGTATGGGTTTCTATCATACTTATAAGCTAAATAATTATTAAAATAAGACGGTAAAAAATTATTAATACTTTTGCACAAAATTTTACAAAACCCTTGAAGCAATGCCAAATCACTGTAACAGTTTTTTTATTCCTACATAAGATATTTCTTAATGTCCTACTCTGCAACTCGTTATGTTAGTCTATACATTTATTAGATGTCCCATACAATACAGTACAACAATAATTAAAGGGTGTGTGGTGAACGGGGTGGTTAATTATTAACAATAAAAATTTAAATGTTAATAAAAAGAAACAATTTTATTAAATTAAAAGTTGAACAGTTTGGCTTAGAAATAAAATAAAACATTAATTTTCAAAGATCATTAAAATTTAGGGCCAGCTGTTTACTAAGCTCACCGGAGAACAAGAGTATTTACTAATTCGGTGGGTGTAAACAAAGCTTGGCATCGAAAATTTATTATCACTCAAATAAGCCAGGGGCGAGAAACGCAAATCGGGTACATACAGGAGCTGGTGATGATACAACTTCTCTTCCTTGGTCAGGTTTATTTTCAGGCTGTGATCCGGCTGTCTTCTGCTCCTCCTCGTCCCTGCTCCAACAATCAGCTATTGAAAGCACAATTTTCTCCAAGTCAACATACTGTAATGTACTCTAATGATGTAATGTAAAAATCTGATGTAATTGATGTTCTGGCTTCTCCACAAATAATTTCAATTTTTTTTAGGGTTAACAGGCTACATGAGGGTGATCCTGGAACAGGCAACTCCCCTTTAATAGCATAGGAAAGGAATTGAAAAGGGGGATGCGGAAGGTAGAGCAAGGTAGCCAAGGGTTGACTAGGGCCCCCGGGCTATGGTTTAAGGATCCTACCCGGTGTTTCACGTAAATAGATGCAGGGAAAAACTTAGAAAGCCTGCATCAGGTAGGTCAGGCATTGGGTACTATTCTCACGCCCTTCCGAATGACGGGAGACGAGTTTGTTGTTGGGTCGCAGCATTCCCTTCTCCGTGTCATTGCTCTCCTTCTTCTTATATAAACGTTTGCCTGGCGGGGTGTGTTCGCTTTATCCGAGGCTGGGTGTTGTTTTTCGTCGGTGGTTCGTGTCCTATTCTTCCGCGGATGACCTGAGATGCAGGTCGCAATCCATCTCTTCTTTATTGTTGCAACACGTGCTTATATTGCAACGAGATATTTGCGAGCCCCAAACTCAGACTTTTGTCCCAATTTTCAGGTCTAAGGGCTCCTCTAGTGGTACTGATTTGTGTTTCTCTTTCTGGCTATTGATAACATCAATTGGATGTTGATTTAAAATTAAGGAAACGCGATCATTATTTGCTTGTCGTACGCCTAGCAAGCAACCTAGCCCGCTTCCTAATAATTATCATCCATATACATATAAACAAAATTAAGACACTATGGGGAAATTGTTTTTCGTATAAATATATATGTGTGTGGTGCAAACGCACACCACAAGTGAAAGTATAATACAGTTATAAATTACAGTTTTAGGACCCTTGGCTACTTGAGCTCACTTTATTTCCCTGATTTTATCACCAATTCTGAACTTTTCACTTTTTGGGATATTTTCTTTTAACTTTTGTATGAATTATTGTATCGTGCAGAAAAAAAGAAACGCTTCATTCTTCATGCATAACAATAGAAACGTCTCATTTCTTAGAGGTTTCTTTTTCTCTGTCAATATTATTCAACTATGAAAGTTATAGGATATTCATTAAATATATAATTGAATGTAAATGACCAATAACTTATTCGTTAAAATTTATTAGAACGCGTTTCATTCTTACATTAGGACATCTTCGGGCATTAAATAATTACTAGAACTTTAAAATGAAACAAATGCAGTTAAGGTATGATTTTTTAATTTATTTCATTATGAAGCAGTAATTGTATATAATTGAATATAAAAATTATATTTAGTTAATTAATAGCTAAAGTGAGGACTAAACGTTGCTTATCAAATTTGGATGAAGAATATTTTTTTATTATTAATCGTTTAATAGATCCATCTTGAAGATATCCAGCTACCGCATAATTTCAAATAAATATCAAACAGCCAAACCAGGCAAAAAATTATATTATTCCATACATTAGTTATAAAGTTTCGTCCATTGTTTAGGGATAGATGCACAGTCCAATTTCTTCTGGTGTTAAATATCATGAATTTTGAAGCAGTAATTATATATAATTAAATAGAAAAATTATATTTTCAAGGTCTTCTAATTTATTAACAACTAATGCAAGGACTAAACGTCGCCTATCAAATTTTGGTGCAGAATTGGAAAATGATTGTTTATTAAACTTTTTGCTAAATAATTCCTGAAGACAATGAACATCAACAAAAAATATTATTCAATTCATTATTGTCAAATTAATATAAAAACAAATTAATTTAATAAATCTTCGTCAATAGGTATTAGTCATAACGTTTCGTCCATGGTTTTGGGACTTCTTCAGATAAAAGAGATACACAGTCAAATTTCATCTAGAGTTAAACAGTGGTGAAAAAGTGAAAAAAATTTCCTTCTGGACTACGTCCATTTCTTTCCGTTGCAACTGTCACGTGACGGAACCAAGAGCCAAAATTTTCACTTTTTGTTTGCATCTTTCAAAAAATTAAACACCAGAAAAAAATTGATTTTTAACCTGAAAGTACCAAAAGAATGGACCAGGCATTGTATCTAATGTGTTAAGTAATAAAAATTAATAATTCCGAAGTTTTTGCTGTATGTTATATATTTGTTTAATTTATAAATGTCAGATTAATTTAAGTATTGGATGTTTTGAAGTATTCTGAATTAATTATTTATATGAATAATATTTAAATTTTATTATTGTCATAGTTGAACTTAATTAATTTCAAATGATAAAAATGGAAAACAACTATATATGGGTTGAATTTAAATTTCACATGAAGGATACGAGTTTTCGTTGAAGAGAGCAAACGTCATAATTTGTTATGATTCTGTAAAATGAGAAATTTGAATTCAAAACGTTGTTTCCTGTTTGATAAAAAATAATAAGGAATGGAGAAATTATTATTCAAGTACATTCAAGTATTTCTAAAAGCGAATAAAGTTTAATTCCATTTCATTATAAATTCCCTTTAGTTACAAATAAATATTATTTCAAATAAGGACAGTTTTTAAAATTTATAATTGGTAATAAATGAAGTAACTCCAATTTCATAAGGGAACCAAGTTAAAAAAATACGTTACCTAGTTACATTATTTTATCTGTTTTAAACGTCGACTAAATTTATGCATTTTAAAAGTATAGAATTACTGAAGCGCAGCGACTTTTCCATGGGGTAAATTGTGAAAGTTTAAGGCACTTTAATTATCATCTCTTATCTTTCAAAACTTACCTTCAAGATTAATTGAAATCGGACTACCCTTTAATTACCTAAGTTTATAACATAATCCACTCCTACGTAAACAACCAGCGTTATTGACTAAAATTACATTTCTACCTTATTAATTCAGGTCGTTCTCTTTTCCGTAAGTTTTAATACAAATAAGAGTTATTTCTTTTAAACATTTGCAACGTATTTAGTTGCACCAGAAATAATAACAGTTGGTGGCATTCCCTTGGGACTACGTCAAAATATTTGCACTGAATTTTAAGGGTCTCAGCACGCAATTAAAATCCGTAGAAGAATGTTTGTAATTATATAAAACGGAATTGCGGATAAAAAAAAGAACTGTTGCAATGTTGAATCGTATAAATACGTTTTATACACAAACCAGTAATAACTCAACGGTGGCCTTCACTTTGCAAAAATCAAGGTCACACTCTACAAATTAAACGCAAATATTGAAAAATGACTATCGATTAATAGAAAAATTGTTACTAATGTTGAATACGAAGACCATTTAGTGATGGTCAATATAAGAGAAGTGATCTAATTATTTTACTGCTGTCACAAAGAATTGGAAAAAAATATATAAAAACCTCTAGTCAAATAATTGTTTAATTGCTGTTACAAATAATAGAAAAGCATGTACATTTGTAAAAGAGCGAAGACTTTCTCGATGAATTTGTTATAAATACAAATCTCGGGTTTCAACCGCGGTCAAAGTTTGCTCAGACGACGTTTCGAAAGCAAGCTCCGCCTTCGTCGTCAGGTAGACAGTACTTTGACCCGGGTTGAAACCCGAGAATTATATTTGGAAAAATATAGAGGTACCTCTAATAAGACTAGATAGATGTGAGAAAGAGGAACAGTTTATTTTTCCTTTTGAGTGGGGAATTACAAGTCTGTTCTGAGAATGGAACGGAGAAAGGGAAAAAGTAAAGAAGACAGCACAGTTATATTCGAATATTAATTACTCTGCAACATCTATATAGAATAAAATTCAATGAATTTAGGGTGACAGGCTAAAAGATCATATCTACCGGGTGGCAAATAGCAAAGAAAGGGCTTTGGAAAGGGGGGAAGGTAACCAAGCGATTTAAATTTGCTACCGGACTATACAGCCGTCCAAAGTAGAAAGGTAGTAAGTAAAAA
The DNA here is from genome assembly GCA_034510155.1 of Eucriotettix oculatus. Lineage (NCBI taxonomy): Eukaryota > Metazoa > Arthropoda > Insecta > Orthoptera > Tetrigidae > Eucriotettix > Eucriotettix oculatus. The sequence continues at coordinate 21,824,127 of CM067377.1, read as the reverse complement.
TTTTCCACTTTTGAAAAAATTTCACGGAAAATGAATTATAATAAATTTATAAATACAAATTCATCTTATTGGTACGGGTAAAACCATTTTTAAAACGATAAGGTGATTATGTAAATGTTAAAGCTCAAAAAACATTATTCCTTGATTCTCAAAAGTATTTTTTTTAAGACTTACTGCCATTCTCCTTTGGACAGCAATTTAGTGTTATGATCTTAACTGGCATTCACTTTAAAGTGATGCAGGGAAAAGCTCAAATGACCTGCATAAAGTCAATGTACATATCCCACACCCTTCCTATGACCTGAGCGGAGTTTGCTGGAGGTAATAATAAGGAAGATAAAATTACTCATTTTAAATATTTTCCATCAAATTTTGAAAATGGATTGTCTTATAGAATTTGTAGGTAGAAAAATAAATAGAAGGTTAAGTTTTTATCTAGAGTAGGAAAATTATTAACTAAAGAATCTAAAACTTTAATTTATAATTTTATTATAGTTTCACTTTTTAAATATTGTTGTACTGTGTTGTATGGAATAGCTTATAAATGTATGGACAGACCTATCAAGTTATAAGACATTATGAATTTTCTGATGTTACAGTATAAGATTTATTGTCACAGTAATATTAAGAGAATGAATTAGCTTTGTTTCACGGACGTTGCAAAATTTCATACTATGATATCAAGATACACCAACTATTAAATTCTTCATTTCTTCTTCTCTCCTACTTCCTCTTACTTCCGACTCCTAAGACACGCTCTTCATTCTCTCCTCCCCTGCTCCCCGTTCCCTTCGACTTCAGAGAACTAATTCACCACCTTGTCACTTCTCGGCCAAACTCTCCTTTTACGCTTTTTTCCGCGTGACGTGTCTTCACCAATCCTTTCTCATCTTCCGCCAAACGCGAAGGAAATGGTCGACCTTGGGAGGTTTTCAGGGTTGACGTCCCTGGTGTGAAAGCAATCCTAATCCCTTGTACCTACAGGCAGACTCGAGTTCTGCGCGACATTTCGGCGCCTTCTTAATCCTCCTCATGTCTACCTGACTCTGGATATTCTTACTGAGTTTAATTATCTGAATTGAATTTGTTTTAAAACAAGAATGAAATGGAGTGAGGTCCAACTGCGCTACACTCATCTGAAGTAACAATATAATTGCATCTACTTTCTCCACGAATTATTGAGTAGAATGGTTTCAGCGGTATACAGAAAAGAAGTTCAATGCTTGATATCGTTAGAAAATTAATTACAGTGCACGATACCGAAACGTCGTGACATTGTACGAACTTTACCAATAAGTAAACATTATATTAAGTGCAATGGAACACATATATGGAAGCAAACTGGTGAAATAAAATTCTTCATGTTTTTAACTTCATAGAATTCAGAAAAAAAAACTTTTTTTCGGCAACAATGTTTGTAGGTTAAGGATAATCAAAAAATAAACTTAGTAATAACTGCAGTATTTATTTAAAATATTTTATTATGACACCTCAAGAGGTTCCAATGAAAGAAACGACATTACTATGTACTAAATTTTACTTATTAAATATATTTTACACTAATTAGGGATTTAAACTAATTTGAAACATAGATATCATTCTTACAAGGAGGTATTAATTTATATAAGTCCAGAAATTGTTGTATTTTCTCATTGGATGGGAAAAAGTTTGGACTTTGTAGTTTCATTGTTAATTCCAGTTTCGTTTTAATAGAATATTCAGTTGCCATTTATACCGGTACTTGTACTTAACATCTTCCTACTTCATTAAAAATATTTCGCTGAAGTAGTTGGTAATTACGACATTAAAAAAATACTTAAAATGTTACTCGGCTGTACAAAAATGAATATCCGCAATTTTCAATTAAACTAAAAGCATTTTAATATCAAACCGTGTTTACCCTGCATTTTTATTCACTATTATTCGGCGTTTCATTATATATAACAAGAGCATAAAATTTTTACACCAATATTAAGTAGAAACAACATGACGCTTTATTTACGAAAAACCTCAGATATGAAAGGGAACTAATTGAATGCCGTATACGAAATAATAATGTTGTTCAGTTGGTATAAATATTAATAAAAATGTTAGTGCAGCATTATCAAACACATTAACGAAATTAATTAACTTTGTAAAATGTTATTAATTAAATTAATTTCAAATAACGGATTTTGACCTTGTTTACTTATGTCTTATTATACTAATTTCCATTAAAACATTAAAATTAATGTTCTTTCACTGGTTTGTTTGATTTCTTCGAAACTACTTGTTAAAGACTCTCAGAAAAATTTCAATAAGTTTTTATAAATAATTTGCGGCCAGCATTGACGGCAATAAAAAGCGGAAGGATTAAGAAATCGGTAGGAATAAAATGAAAGATGGCCGTTAAAGGAGCAATTTTGGTTTATCCTTGGGATTAAAGCATTATGTAATACGAAACGAGTCCATCTTAATTTCTGTCTGCCAAACTCTTTTTGTTCACCCTTCACAATAAAATGGTGCGACCGATATCGATTAATTTAGTTTCTACAGAGAAACCTTCGGTTCTTTTCAATTGGGAACCGATTTGACCTTGAAGTTGTTCCTTATACTGACAAATAAAATTCATGCTCCATTGTCACACGCAGCTGTGCTGCAGTACGGTTTTGTTATCTCTGATCTCATTCCCTGAAAGGCAGAACTGATATGATTTGAAAATCATTATAATGAGCTTATCTCAGCTTAAGACAATATGGCGGACTTTGATTTTGCTTAAATTTCAGCAGATAACAAAAACAATTTGAAGAAACGTTTTTCTTTTTTACATACAGAAATATAAAACTAATATTCAACTTCTTAAAACAGGATGGTGAGCTTTAGAAACATGATAGGAAGTCAAATGAAAAAAATTAATGATCAGTTTCACAGGCACAGTTTTCATTTAGATTAAAAACGACGTTTCGTCACCATATTTGAGATTTCTTCAGATATTAAATTTTGAAGAAATATTCGAATGCCCTTGGAGGCGGTCAAGTTCGGATTTTTACGAGTTAGCCACCATAATTTTTTCATTAAAATTTAACACCTGAAGAAAATTCACAAAGTGGTGACGAAACGTCGTTTAATCTAAATAAACCGTGTCTTTAAAACTGATTGTTAATTTATTTCATTGAATTATTTGAATATCAGACGTTAAGTGATTTGACATAGATGTTCGTTTTACAGGAAATCGACTGATAGATGTTTCAATGAGAAGGTAAGTAATTATCAAGACATCTTAAATTGCCATCTCATTCAACTGGTTTCAAGTTGCTACCGTAAATTCTACGTGTCCAGTTTGCTTCTCCTTTTACGGTCCAATCTGGTGTGATGAGGTCAGAAATAGAATAATTTAATAAGTTCTTCTGGCAATGAGAGAGAACAGTCAATTTTCTAGTTCCAAATTTCGCTCTCAAAGCCAGCAACTCTAGTCCAGAGTTATCTTCACCAAACGAACATCATGAAGCTATCATCCTCTCCTACAGGAACAGCAATCTTGAATTTTGTAAATTGGTGCTTCATTAAATTGTCGTGTATATATTTATTTAACTGCGTCAAAGTTATTCTTTTTCGTCCCTTACGAGAAGCAGATTCTATCCTCATATCTATTCACCAACCCCTAACCATGAACGTATGATTCTGTAAAATTAAACTCAAGTCATAAGGTGCATCTGAACTAGTCTGTCAAAATAATTGACTTTTGGTAAGCAAATGGTTGGCCAACCCTGACTTAACACATGTGAGTAACAAGACGAAGAATAAAACTAGACACCCTCGTAAATATTTATTTCAAAAGCTACATAATGTTCCCAAACCTGGACAAGTTTGAAAAGGAAATAGAAAATAATGCCAGTTGTCCCATGCAAAAAATTTTCATATTATAATTATTTACATCATGTAAAAACACATTTCTTGGACAGCTGCAATTTAGACCCTATGAAGATTATTTAATTCAACAAACGTTTCTAACTTTAATAATTTCCAATGATCATTTTGGCGGTAACCGTCACTGGAAATTGTCCAACGCGGCACCAAATTCTTCACATGTAAATTAAATAAGCCTTTCGGCTGAGGGAGTCAATGAGTAAAAAGGATGTGTTGCTAAATTTTAAGCCAGAGGAAGTCTCAAAATGGTGATGAAACGTCGACTTTGTTAATAAATAGTTATTACTTTGGTTGTCTTTTTTATTTATTGAAGATTATTTAACTTTGGGTTTGGAAACTTTATCGTTCAAATTGGACCTTAAGAAATGAAGCTTGTGCTAAGTAACAGAAACCATGTTTCAGCTCTTCAGTTATTAAATAAATATCCGCACTTCTTTTAACGCTAATATTTTTCTCAAAGACAGAAATTCCACTTACTTAGCAGGATTCCCAGTGTTATCCGGATGTTTCTTTATATTTCCACCGCAAATGAATTAATTATACGGCAATCTAGTCGAAAATAAGAGGTGCCTTAATTAAAAGGAAGTTTGGTAGCACCCGGTACCTTGCGCATGTGAAGCATAAAATATTACCTTATATTACAACCAAGAAAAATCTAAATCAATTTGAAGAAATGCCTGAGGGAGTTTTCTCACCAGATTGTTATGTAGGGGCTTACCTTCGGGTATGCCTCGTACTCGCTCTAGGATTTTCAAGGTTTCACACGCCGAAGCAACTTCAGCTATTTTAGGAGGTGTATGTCCTGGGGTCGAAGACCTAGGGAAGACGGTAATAGTTTTCCACTGATTCTATTGTATCAGTCGGCCAGCTGCCTCCTAAAACTGGTTGATACATGGAGAAGGAAATGCTATGACCCTCATCCGTCATTCGGAATGGCATGAGATAGTACCCAATAACCCAACCTACCTGAAATAGATTTTCCCTGCATCTCTTTAGGTGAAACACGGGGTAGGATGATCCTTAAACTAATGCCCGGGGGCCCTAGTCAACCCTTGGATATCTTTACTCTAACCTCCACGTCTCCCCTTTCCAATTTCCGCCCTACGATATTACAGAGGAATTGCTTGTTTCAGGATCACCCTCATGTAGCCTGTTTATACCACATTTTGTTGCAATTTGTCCTCGCGTGTAAAGAATTACAGACATGCAATCATAAAAAATCAGACATGTTGATCAAATAGACTGTATGATGAATCAGACAAAAAACCAGAACAGTCGCATAAATGTATATGAAAATACAACATTTAAAGTAGATTTCGACTTTTTGTCATATTCATCAAGCTGAAAGCATCATACAATAGTAGTTGACTTATATACAAACATATATTCTAATACATTCATATATCTTAATTTTATTTGTACCTCGTCATTAACAATTTGTATTCACATAGTGACATCTTCATACATTCGTACAGTGTCATGTTAACCGTCTTGACTGCAGGGTTGTTTGCCGCTAGACAGCCTCGCCAACCTTCTCGATACTGCGATATCGATATGTACCATATATTGATATTATATTTATATCTATAATTTATGTTTAAGTTTTTGACTTCCGCATATTGCGTTTCTATTTCCGAGCCTTTATTTCTGTTGTTTACTTCGTTATTTCTATTACGATTAATATAAAAATTGCTTCAGCAATTTTGAGTTGAATTTTTATATTATTCTTGAGCAGAATGCTTTCATCAAATGTAAACATATGGTTAGACGTTTTTGTATGGGCCGATAAGCCTGTATTTGTCTTAGATTTAGGCTTTAAAGTTGCTTGGTGGGGATATATGTCAACTACTATTGTATGATGCTTTCAGCTTGATGTATATGACAAAAAGTCGGAAGCTACATTAAATGTTGTAAATACAATAAATATATTTATGAGACTGTTCTGGTTTTTCGTCTGATTCTACATAAAAAAAAGCTTTATAAGGCGCTGTCCAGATGATTGAGACTTCATTTAAATAATAGGTGCGCGACCGCCTAAGAGTAATTTTTAGTTTAGAGAAGATTAACGTATTTATTTATTTCTATCACGTTACTGTGCGCTCTTATCTTTTCCTTGTCACTTATTATCCTCTAATTCTGAATCATCAATCATCCTTTACATCCCACATCTGATTTCAGATTTTTTTTAAATGGAAACCGGAAAAAATAAATGATTAACCCAGCTTCCTTATCCGACAAGAGGTCATGCGCGTATTCGTCCGTATCGACTTTTCGACGATGCGGGTCCCCTATTTTTCTCCTCACTTATGGACGTTTACAAATGGCCGGGCATAAATTCCTCTCGTCCCAGCGTAGGTTTTAGGCCTCTGTGTTACGTCTTTATCAAGCTCTAAAGTGACAGGGCTAGCTTGCTCTAATCCACCTGATGTAACAAAAGGACACAGACTCCCTCTCTCTCTCACACACACACACACACGCACACTCTCCCTCCTGTGCGTTGGTGCCGGCGATAAATTTTCAATATTCAAAAGAGAGAAGGTGGAAGAAAGAGGAGAAGGAAGAGAGAGAATAAACTATTTACACAATAGGTGAGCTCTTACTGAGTGACGAATGAGGGACGGCGAAATTATGCAGACGAGGGGAAGCAAGAACAGACGGACAGAGGCGGGATTAAAATCATGCTGTGTTTACAAATTACGCCCTCGTGATTGCCTCAAGTCCATCCTCTGTCTCCGTCTCTCTCCTCTCACTCTCTATATAATAAACGAGGCTGGTTTGAAACGTTCCGTCACAGTCCGAGAGAAGTTTCGGCCCCTCGTGCATAGTAAGGTTACTTTCAGCAATTTATATCCTTTGTAGCATTTCACGTTACGGTTCATCGAAATCGGAGTGACACTATTTTCGTTAAATGAAATATGACGTGTCGATTAATTTAAAGTTAATAATAATCAAGTAGATGCATGTTTTTCACTTACGTTTCGAACCACCTTTCTATTTGACTCTTTATTTCTATTTCATTTTTTGTCGTTGGAAAAATATTTGGATGGGTTTTCCAATTTCAGGAAGCTTGTAATGAGAGAATAATAACTGACCAATCATGAAAAATAAGAAAATCAACGTTTCTTATATATATAACTGTAGATTAGTATATTTTATTTGTCTGTTTTGTGATATTGGGAAAGCAATGGCCCCTATTCAAATATTACAAGTTTTTCATTGAATGCTTCAGGGAAAACCTGTAGTGTACATCTACTTACTAAATAATTAATGTATCATTTTAGTTAATATTAATTAAATAAAATTTATCTACATTTTTCCGATCTGCGAATAGTTGAGCGGATCTTGACTTTGGCAGGTATCCGGCCCCGGCCCCACAACATAATTATTATCTATCGAAGTAGCACTTTAAGGGATTAAGAAGCCGTTGGCCTTAGACACAAAATATTTGTGTCGGATGGAAGCTTCGGTCTAATATGTGATTACGTCTCAGACTATTCCACAGAGCGTTCAGTAACCTCTGGTGCGTGAGTGTCGGGCGAGACGTGTGAACCCCGATGTATGAAATCGAAAATTTAAGACGAAGTTCTTTTGGATACAGTCGTGGGTCAACGCCGAAAGAGGGGAAGAAGAGGAAGTTTTGAAGTGGTGTGCCGTGGAGTTGAAGGGATGAGTAGTTGAAGTTGCCGTGGAGTCGCGGAGAAGTTGTGAAAGTTGGCTGCGGAGTGATGAACGGTTGAGTTTTTAAACAGTTGTACAGTGATTATTGAGCAGGCAAGTAGAGTAAGGCGTAGTACACATGGTCGCGCGTCAGAAGCGCGGCAGCCGGCGGCAGCAGCGTACATATGGGAAGCGACTTGGTCATTGTTGACAATCGGAACAAGGCAGACTGCTGGATTTACATAATAAGATTTCACTTTATTTCAAACATGGAACTAGAAGAAAATAAATGTCTTTGGTTCTCTTTCGTCGTTAAAAACGGTAGAAGTGACAGGTTATTTCGTATTTTAGCAACACTCTACTCTAAATTGTGGTATTGAATTTTTTAACTAAACATTATTATTCACATTTACAAATTATGTTGCATATAGATCTTTTGCCTCAAAATGAAGTAAAAATTTAGCCCGACAAATTTTTACGGCGACTTTGGCTTAAATAGATATCAGAACGATCAGCTGCAATACTATATTGATCATACCACTACATTCTTGGTTAGAAGTTGTATGGATAAGCCAAATTATCACCACAAAAACTGATTTCACAAGGGATAAAAGTTGACCTTTGCAGCGGCGCGTACGAGTTATCGAGATGACAGCCTGACCATTTAAGATGATCTTCTAAACTCTGAAATTTAATATTTTTTCATACTTTCAGTTGGGGTCTGGGTTTACTTCCTTACAAAACCTATTAGATTTAGATAGAGTCGAGTGCGAGTCATAAGTTGTTTTTGATCTAGTTTATTTCATCTCATTTTCTTAGTTGAATTCACTATTATTTCCTGCTGGAGGATAAAGTACAGTGACAAAATAGAATTGTATAAATTCTACTATTCGTGTGTTCATTTATCAATATTATTCTTTCCAATAAAAAATATGACACTTTATAACTAAAAAGTAATAACTTGCGATGACTTCTTTTCGTTTGTGTAGAAATTTTCTAAAAAATTTCGATCATTTATTCCCAGGAATACATCTCTGTTCCTGTAGTCCAAAATTTGCTTTTTTATGTAGCTGACCATTTTTGTATTTTATCGATTAACAAATTGATATCAATGTGTGACACAGAAACGCGCACTCGAATAATGCCACACCACGTTGAATGTGATAAAATTTTTTAAAAATAATAATTGAATTTCACCACTGTATGGTCAAAATTATTTATAAAATCAGAACAGGAGCTCTAGTCAGATGATACTAATCGATTCTGCGGATTAAAATCTGAGTACCGTCATACGTCCCTTATACTGGATCACTTTATAAAGATGGATTTATAATGTACAGCTGGTGTATGAAGGAACTCAGAATGAGTATGAATAGATTTTAATCCAGAGAATCGATTAATATCATCTGAGTAGTGTCAATTATAGGAGACTTAACAAGATCACGAAGAAGGACGTTTATCCACTACCAAGAAATGACGATACTCTGGATTGTCTAAATGGGGCAAAGTTTTTCTCCATCATGGACTTGCACTCAGGGTACTGGCAGATAGAAGTGGACGAAGCCGACCGAGAGAAAACCGCTTTCATTACACCAGACGGACTCTACGAATTCAAAGTTATGCCGTTTGGGTTGTGTAATGCACCAGCAACATTCGAACGAATGATGGACAACTTGCTGCGCCACTTGAAATGGACTATGTGCCTCTGCTATTTGGACGACATAATAGTTTTCTCGGAAACGTTCAGCGAACATCTGCATAGACTGCGAACTGTTCTCGAGTGTCTGAGTACAGCAGGGCTGAGACTGAATCCAAAGAAGTGCCTATTCGGTGCAAAGGAAATAAAGATCCTTGGCCATCTAGTCTCACGGGAAGGCGTACGACCAGACCCGGAGAAAGTCAGGTCGATAACAAACTTTCCCCGGCCAAGAAATCTACACGACGTCAAGAGTTTTCTTGGGCTCTGCTCTTATTATAGGCGTTTTGTCCGAGACTTTAGTGGAAAGGCACGGCCACTACACAAACTGTTGCAAGGAGACGCCAAATTTATCTGGAGCAGAGAACAACAGGAGTCTTTCGACACGCTGCGACGAGCCCTTGTTTCCGACCCCGTTCTGGGGTTGTTCGACCAAAATGCACCGACTGAATTGCATACTGACGCCAGCGGCCACGGACTTGGTGCTGTACTCGTTCAGATATTCGGCAAAAAAGAGAAGGTCATAGCCTACGCGTCGAGAACACTTAGCAAAGCAGAGAGGAATTATTCGACGACAGAGAGAGAATGCCTTGCTGTTGTTTGGGCCATAAATAAATTCCGGCCGTATCTCTTTGGCAAACCGTTCACGGTTGTGACGGACCACCATTCCCTCTGCTGGCTGACCGGACTCAAGGATCCTTCTGGACGACTCGCTAGGTGGGCTTTACGACTTCAGGAATACGACGTCACGATAAAGTACAAGAGTGGACGAAAACATCAGGATGCAGACTGTCTCTCCCGAAACCCTGTCGACGACGAAGAACCGAAGAGTGAGATCCTGGATTGTCTTAACTCTTTGACTAATATTTCTGTGGAACAGAGAAAGGATCCGAAGCTGAATGAGATTATACAAGCTTTGAACTCTTCCCAAGGTGTGAAAGGGGACTACGAAATAATTAATGACGTACTACACAAGAAGAATTACGACTCATTGGGAAGAAGATGGTTGGTAGTCATCCCCAAGCAACTGCGTCTAGAAATTCTGCGGGAGTTCCACGACGCACCCACCGCTGGTCATCTAGGAGTCGTCAGGACGTATGACAGAATCCGTCGGCGATTTTATTGGCCGTGACAACTTAAGGACGTCAGACACTATGTAAGCCACTGCAGAGTGTCAGAGAAGAAAGACGATTCCCCAACGACCACCTGGGCGACTACTGCCGATTCCTCCGGCCGACGCACCATTTCAACGCATCGGAATTGACCTGCTCGGAAGATTTCCAACATCATCCCGGGGAAACAAGTGGATTATTGTCTGCACCGATTACTTAACTCGGTTTGCCGTCACAAAAGCCGTAGCATCGGCGGAAGCTTCCGAGATCGCCACCTTCGTCGTCGAAGAAATAATACTTAGGCATGGAGCTCCAAGAACTATAATCACAGACCGGGGGACGGTATTTCAGTCTAGACTAATACATGAGGTCAATAGACTGTGTGAAATAACGCACCGAATGACGACTGCTTACCATCCTCAAACAAACGGGCTTACCGAAGGGTTAAACAAAACATTGACCGACATGTTGTCCATGTACACCGACGTCGATCAGAAGAACTGGGACGCCGTACTTCCATTCGTGACGTTCGCCTACAACACCGCTAAGTAAGAAACAACGGGATTCACACCATTTTTCCCCCGAATACGTACGCTCCAAGCTCAAGAGAAGGACCGACTACGATACGACGCAAGACATCGTCCAGTTCTGTAGAAGCCAGCAAAGTCGGCCTCTCCGAAAAGCTCCGCAAACGGTACTTTGGTCCGTACCGTGTGCTAAAACGTTTATCCGACGTCACATATGAGGTCCAGGATTATGATCCTAATTCGAGACGCAGAAAGAGCCGCGACACCGTCCACGTACTGAGGATGAAGCCATACCATGAACCCGACGCTCAAAGGGAGGTTGAAGACCAAACACGACCCGACGACGACGCGGAATTTATGGCGTGTAGTTTGGGAAACAGTGGAATAACAAACGGTGTTAGATTGGGAAGTGATATTTTGACGGAAGTTAAGGAATTCTGCTAATTGAGAAGCGTTATAACTAGGGTCGGTAGAAGTATAGTAGGCATAAAGAGTAGGATAGCACAGGCAGGGAAGGCTTTCGTGAAAAAGAGGGATTTACTTACGGGTAATATAAGTCTGAATATTAGGAAATCGTCGCTAAAAATGTTCGTATGGAGCTTGGCGTTATATGGGTGCAAAACGTGAACGATAGGAGTTGGGGAAAGGAAAAGAATAGAAGCCTTAGAAATGTGGTGCTATATGGAGGACGTTGAAGAGAGAAGGGATAGATTAATAGGCCACGTTTTAAGGCATGAGAGTTTTGTATAATTAGCGTGAGAGGAAAGTGTTGGCATGGAGGGATGCATCAGACCAGTCTTAGGACTGAATACCACAACAACTGTTAAATATAGCATTTAATTTTAAACATTCTTATTATTTTAATTACCCTGCGCCAATAATTTAAAGTAAAATCAGAAACCCAATAAAACGTTACATAACAAATCAGAATATCTAATGTGGTTTCGTCCCTAGCCCAGTGATCTTCAGAGATGCCATGTTGTTTAATAGCATCATCTGTATACAACTGTAACCCACCGGTAAAAAATAGTTCATACCTTTCCTAACCCAATGTTACCATAATTAAACGCTGTGGAGATTGATTGATGGACAACGACATTATACCCTTTTCTCATTTCATTGAAAGGGATTATGTTGCCTTCTCTGGGGGTGTTTATATCGTTCGAATGGCATTTCTTTGGGTTTGAGATTATAAAACTGCACCATATTTCAACAAGGCAGTCATGAAACTCCAAATTGATAATGATTTTAGAAGTAGTAGACGAATTAACGAGAAATCACATCAGCAGCTGCCATGATGTCCGCGCTTCCGCGCAGTTGTTTACCAGCGCACGACAGGTTGACCGAAAAAGGACAAATAATATTTCAGTGAGAGAGACAGAGAAAAAGAGAGAGACCGACCAACAATAGACTTCGCTGCCGAGTGTAACAATGACACCTGCTCCTGTTTTCCATTATTGCGAGCAACAGCTCTGTGTTACAGACGTATTGTTTGAATTTCCTATCTCGTCGGTTTATACATGTGTTTATTATTTGCATTGTAAATTTTCAAAAAGAGACATTCAGACACAAAGAGCGGTGGGAAAATAATGAAGGTACCAAAAACAAGCTGGTGATATTGTAGTAAATCCATGTTGTTTTTTCCATAAAGGACGCTTTTGTTTAGGCCACGAGTACAACGTTTACGATGTATTAAACTCAACAAACTTCACGGGAGTGTTTTCCTATTATTTTTATAACGAGTTTCGTCCCGGAACCACCATAGTTATAGTTTTTTCTAATTTCCTAAAGTGACAATTCTGGGAGCAATGACAATTCTCACTTAATTAAGGAAGCCCAGGAACCACTGTAGCCCTAAAAACGGGGAGAGATATTTCCGCGATGAAAATTACTTTGGTGAGAATTGTTCCGTTTCCCATTTAGGAGGGTCGCAAATTTCGTTCTCCCTTTGTTTTTCCTTTCTTTAAAATAATCATAATAATGAAAGCCATTGCCATAAACCTAAAACATCTCATTCTTACCCCACCGTCCCCCCACTTTTTCGTCGGTCCATAAACGACTTTCTCACGTATTAAATTTACCCCCTTCCCTCCCTCCCACTCTCACTCCACAGTGTCGTTAAGACTTGCATACTTGAATTTTCATTATTCTTACAAACAAAAACTCTAGACCTAGTTGCAAACATAACACAAACTTTTTTTCCTTAACATATTTACTTATAAAAGTGGTCGGGGAACATTCTAGCATAAATTAAATTTTTGTTATAAGTGCTTCGACGTATATTTTCTCATTTTTTATATGAGTCTGCGTAATATTTAGATACAAAAATAAATTAATGCCCTAGTCAGGTAACTGCGGATGGTCTCTCGAAAAGTAATGCACACTTTTTAAGTTTAAATTTATTTCTCATTCTACATCTTCGAAATTTATAGAGTTCATAGTAACGTCCTTCCCGTTTGTGTTCAAATTTGTTTCAACCCGTTACATTGAGTGTTACACATGGTCGTGTGACAGCCCCGCGGCAGCAAGTCGCGCGACTCGAGGTACATTGTGGTAAATGGGAGCGTACACATGGTGTCACTAGCGCGCTTTTATGAGACCCGCGACTTGAGATTTCTGGTCTGTTAGTAGCGGGGATGCCTCTGCCTCTGCCTCCCTGCTGTTGCGCGACTCCAGGTACATTGGAGCTGTACACATGTGTCGCGCGTTTTGCCTCAGACGACAATACTCTCGGTTTGTTTAACGACGAAATACCAAACAGCCCACCTCTATCATGTGGACTTTTAATTTATAATATCTGTATTGCTACGACTTAATTTATAAAATAACATTTAAAATTAATAGCAAAATGATTCTGAAAAGTAATCAAATGAATAAGTATATTAAACAAAGTATAGTTAAATATACGATGTTTCTATCACTATCGTTATTATACTGACAATGATGTTGCTGACAAAATTGAATACATACAAATCAATTCTTCTGATTAATAAACGTTTCGTAACATGTGAATTCCACTAGGGAAATATAAGCAATTCTGACAGCACTGTCTGCTTATATTTATCGAGAGCAGAGAATATTTTGTAAGACAAAAAATAAGTGAACATTTGTAGAATCCCAATTATTTCTAAACTTTGAACAGATTTCGATCACTACTCAGATGATATTAATCCATTCTCTGGATTAAAATCTATTCATACTCATTCTGAGTTCCGTCATACACCAGCTGTACATTATAAATCCATCTTCCATCTTTATAAAGTGAGCCAGTAAAACGGACGTATGACGGTACTCAGATTTTAATCCGCAGAATCGATTAGTATCATCTGACTAGAGATTGGAAGCTCCTGTTGTGATTTTATAAATAATTTTGACCATACAGTGGTGAAATTATTATTATTTTTTTTACAAATTTTATCACATTCAACATGACGTGGCATTATTCGAGTGCGCGTTTCTGTGTCACACATTGATATCAATTTGTTAATCGATAAAATACAAAAATGGTCAGCTATATTAAACAAGCAAATTTTGGACTACAGGAACAGAGATGTATTCCTAGGAATAAATGATCGAAATTTTTTAGAAAATTTCTACACAAACGAAAAGAAGTCGTCGTAAGTTATTACTTTTTAGTTTTAAAGTGTCATATTTTTTATTGGAAAGAATAATATTGATAAATGAACACACTAATAGTAGAATTTATACAATTCTATTTTGTCACTGTACTTTATCCTCCAGCACGAAATAATAGTGAATTCCACTAGGAAAATGAGATGAAATAAACTAGATCAGAAACAACTTATGACTCGCACTCGACTCTATCTAAATCTAATAGGTTTTGTAAGGAAGTAAACCCAGGCCCCAACTGAAAGTGTGAAAAAATATTAAATTTCAGAGTTTAGAAGATCATCTTGAATGGCCAGGCTGTCATCTCGATAACTCGTACTCGCCGCTGCAAAGGTCAACTTTTATCCCTTGTGAAATCAGTTTTTGTGGTGATAATTTGGCTTATCCATACAACTTCTAACCAAGAATGTTGTGGTATGATCTATATAGTATTGAAGCTGGTCGTTCTGATATCTATTCAAGCCAAACTCGCCATAATAATTTGCCGCGGTAAATTTTGAATTTTTTTTGAGGCCAAATACTCAGCAGCAAAAGATCTATACGCAACATAATTTGTAAATGTTTAGTTAAAAAATTCGTATCTCAATACCACAATTTTGAGTAGCGTGTTGCTAAAAGACGAGATAACCTGTCACTTCTGCCGTTTTTAACGACGGAAGAGAACCATAGACATTTATTTTCTTGTAGTTCCATTTTTTAAATAAAGTGATATCTTATTAATACTGGAAATCTTATTAATAAATCCAGCAGTCTGCCTTGTTCCGACTGTCAACAATGGCCGAGTCGCTTCTGCTGCTGCCGGCTGCCGGGCGACCATGTGTACCAGGCCTAAACTGTCGTAGCACGTCTTCAATGTAGCTGCTGAGCTTGACATTCGTCGAAAGCAACGTGCTGCTATAGAATTCCTGTGGTGTGAGGACGAGATAGTGAGGGCCATCCTCAAGAGATGCTACTGTCGATCACAGATTGCGTATTCTAACCGAAATGTGTCATATCTTTCAACAATTTAATTAATAGGCTCTGATTCTCAATTAATGAGAAATAAACTGAGGAAGTATATAAATGTTAAGGAGAAAACGAAATGTCTGAACTGAAATGGGATTATGTGGAGAAATAAAAGGTAATGAACCGAAAATTCTAATTAAAAAGAATACTTGTTGTTCTACTTAGGTTTTCCGAATTAGAGTCATTTTTTGCACACTAGAGTTTGACTTGGCAACAGAAACTAAAGTCAAGGATGAACGTCTGACAGTGAATTTAGATTCACGACTTCTCTGAAAGTACGTTCTCTCTCTCTCTCCCTCTATTTGCGTGTGTTTCTTCGTGGGCTGTTGTTGGAATTAGCGTCACGTTCCATTCGTTCTGCACGCGTTTCGTGCTATAAATAAATACTCGGAGTCTCCCAGAAGTGCTGTTGATTTATTAGCCACCAGATTAAGCCGTTACTCCTCGTTGCTGGGTGCATTAGAGTCACGTTTGTCGTGTTGCAACAGTGCCAGGTGAGTTTCGCCCGTTCTTATCAGTCCGAGCCTCAGACAGGAAGCTTCCGTGTCCTGCGGTCATCCGTAAAAGTAGTCTCGCACGCCCGCGGACACAGTCTTATCTTTCGTCCTTACGGTGTCATTCCTTTTCCTGTGGTTCCTTATTATACATTCTGCAATAATCTCGTGACTCTCTTCTCTCATTCTTCCTCTTCCCCTCAGAGCTTGGCATGAAGATATTTGTCTGACATATAATTATAATCACATGAATTAAATAGCCAATAGGTCAGAAAAAATTATCTAACCTACATTAGGAAAACACAAAACATACCGTATTTTTGATTTCACTGGTTTTTCACCATTTTGAAATAAAATAACTTCTTGATGTTAAAATAAAATATGGGTTCATTTTATTAATATGGTAATTTTTTTAAAGATATTTGAAAATTAACAAGTTAAATTTATGTTACATCAACTGGGGTACCCTTTACTGAACGCTTAAATGACATTTACAATTCTCGGAGCAATTTATAAAACATGAGATTCAGAATGTATTTATAAAAAATTATATTAAACGAAACACAGAGGTCTGCGACCATATAATGTAGACAGAATTTTGGTTACCTGCGTCGCCGTGAAAAACATTCACATGGCTGTTTCTTCGGCTTCTGCGGCTTCTGGGTCGGCCAGGCGTTCCTTCTGCTTCTGGGAATCCATCGGTTTGCCCATCGTTCAAAAGGTTTCTACTCTGACTGGTTACAGAGCGCCATCTCGTTGTCCTCAGGTAAATGTACCACGGCTCATTTAATTGTAGATTTGCCTGGATGCCTTAACTGTTGCAAAATATTGTTGGCTTGCAGACAACACATCAATCATAGAGATTAATTGCGCTATACTTCTTCACAATGCATGGGCTGCAAACATCTTCTTCTAAATTTTAATATCAGCTGGTCACAGTACATCTCTTCTCCTCCTCTCGCAGATCCTTACTTCCTCCAAGTCTATTTGACAACTGCTCATTCCTACCTGATGCAGGTTTTCTAGGGTTTTCCCTGCATCTCTTTAGGTGAAACACCGGGTAGGATCCTTAAACCATAGCATGGGGGCCCTAGTTAACCCTTGGCTACCTTGCTCTACCTTCCGCATCCCCCCTTTTGAATTTCCTTCCTATGCTATTAAAGGGGAGTTGCCTGTTTCAGGATCACCCTCAGGTGGCCTGTTAACGAAAAAAAAACTGCGGGAGTTTTCTCGCAGGCGCTTCAGCCCAGAGTGACTGCGGGGCTCACCTGATCATGTCGGGAATGCCTCGCACTCTCTGGGTACTTTTTATCAAAGTTCTCATATGCCGAGACACCTTCACCTATTTTAGGAGGTATATGTACTGGGGTCAAAGACCTTGGGCATATGGCAAGAGTTGTCCGCTAATCCCATTGGATCAGTCGGCCAACTGCCTCCTGAAGCTGGTGGAGACACGGAGAAGGGAATGCTGCGACCCCACAGCAGGTTCGTCTCCCGTCATTCGGAAGGGCGTGAGAATAGTACCCAATGCCCGGCCTACCTGATGCAGGTTTTCTAGGGATTTCCCTGCATCTCTTTAGGTGAAACACCGGGTAGGATCCTTAAACCATAGCCCGGGGGCCCTAGTTAACCCTTGGCTACCTTGCTCTACCTTCCGCATCCCCCCTTTTCAATTCCCTTCCTATGCTATTAAAGGGGAGTTGCCTGTTTCAGGATCACCCTCATGTAGCCTGTTACCCAAAAAAATATTATTTACACCACCTCCGAACTGGTGTAGAATTTTCATCACGTGTTCGGTATCCTCTAATTTCTGTGAATTTGTTTCCTATTGTACTTGACTCTTACTCGTGTAGGAGAGGGGTATTCTTCCAGGTTTTTGCGGCCTTGCAACTTTCTCTAGCGTTAATTCGACACCCTTCGTCCTCTGATCGTCCGTTGCGATATACCGGCTCCTCGGAACTTCCTTCAGCCTTGCAAATGTTCCATTCTGCCGCATATTAATTTTAAACTGAAACCTTTATGCGGTTTACAATGCCAAATTTGAATGATTTGTAATATAATATGAACATTGGTTTAATCTTCTAGACGTCTTATCTGGATTAAAAAAAAATAATTTATCATAACTTATTAAAGTTTAAAATTGTTATTTTAAATATATTAATTTATTTTATAATACTTTCATGAACATATAAAATTATTTGGTTGTCTTATTAGAAATTTAATATAACTTTTGGTAATCTTTTGTTGTTGTTGGTGTGGTATTCAGTCCTAAGACTAGTCTGATACAACCTATCGTGCTCAAGCCTTTTCATTTCCGCACATCCCACATCCTTCCTAATCTGCTTAGCGAATACTATCCTTGGCCTCCCTCTTCTGTTCTTACCCCACACACTTCCCTCTAATAACCTCAATAACAAAACCACCAAGTCTTAAAAGTTGGCCTATTAATCTATATCATTACGTCCCCAAATGTTTTTTCATCAATTTCAACAAAATAAGCAAAAAATCCTTAATAAATTTGTTTAGAATAATTAATTTTGAAAACGGGAAACTTCGAACACCATTTCCATATTCACTTATAGAAAGTTAATATCTATACAAGAAAATGTCTATATCAGGAGCAGTCACAAAATTGTGGAAGAAACGTTTCTGACGTATCTCCTGATTTGTTGTTTATTTATTAACAATAAATGTAATTTCTAAAAACAAGAATTCTTTATATATAATATTTAACACTGGCAGTCAAAATGGACCCATGTTATTTAATCATAAAACCTTGAATATGTTAAAAGAGTACCCAATGCCCGACCTACCTGATGCAGGTTTTCTAGGGTTTTCCCTGCATCTCTTTAGGTGAAACACCGGGTAGGATCCTTAAACCATAGCCCGGGGGCCCTAGTCAACCCTTGGCTACCTTGCTCTACTTTCCGCATCCCCCCTTTTCAATTCCCTTCCTATGCTATTAAAGGGGAGTTGCCTGTTTCAGGATCACCCTCATGTAGCCTGTTAACCAAAAAAATACAAAAATGTTAAAAGAGTGTAATTGATTTATTGTGGTTATTGAGGTGTTTACAGTTACTTTATTGCGACTGGAAAAAACTTTTTGGGGACATAATACAAAAACACAAGAATACACAATTTAAGTCTGTTACAATAGAAATAAATAAATATAGAAATACAAAAATTCAGTTAACAAATTACAAATTAAGCATATTTTATATGATTGAAGATTTTTAATATTATTTTTCGGATTTGATTATACTAAACTTGTCACATCGTGGCCCACAGATTTAATTCAGCAAGACAGAAACTAGTAATATATATATATATGTATGTACCATTGAACTTCTAGGGAATCGTCATTGGACTATTAACCTACTCAGGTTTTAAAACATACTTTTATAAAATTTACTTATTGTAAATTGTAAATTAACAATTTAAATAAACAAAAAAAGTAAACAACAAGTTGTGATACAACAATGAATTGCATGAACTTCCTTTAGATGTCCAAATCTAGAAACTATTCTAATCAAAAAATATCATTATTTGATTTCTGATTTATAACTGAAAAAGGCTTAATCTGTATTGAATTTTAGTATTTTTTAAAGATGAGTATGACTTCTTTTGATATCTGATTCTGATATTTGTAATAAGGAAAATTTTAGTTGATTAATTTATATGACATTTACTAAGTCTGAACACGTAACAATACTGATTTACATATTCATATCATTATTGATTTTAACAGTTGTTCCTTGAGAAAATACTTTTTGAATAATGCGTTTCTTAATCAAGGGTTATCACCGAATTATATTAATAACTATTTCAGTTCGTTAAATTTTATTACTCCATCTATTACACCTCTACTCTAATGCAGCAGTATATTTCAAGGGAGATTTTCTTTATATCTTGATATGAAGTATAAAAACATTACCGTGACACATTATTAAAGTGAAAGTTAATTTTTTCTTGAATGAAATAATTTACCTACCAGATACAGACAAAGTTTTTATACTGTTAATTCGACGTTTTGGTTCATATTCTGACCTTCTTCAGACTCCTTCCACATTATAAAAACTTTGTATCTAGTCTTTATTTTATTTCATTAAATTTGGAAAAAAGACGTTTAATGATTTTATGTATATTTTTTTCTTCAGTCTAGCAATGAATAAGAAAAATCCATCCTGTTACACGAATGTCCATGCTTGTGTTAATTCAGAACAGAATCCTTTCACTTCTTCGACAAAATCGTAAATGATTTTAGGGCTGCGGTACTATTGTAACGTGTTGCTTCTTTTTGCTATTATATTTTTCAATTAATTTTTTCAGTATTTGTTTTGAATTCAAAGAGGGTTGTTCATAATCTGTCTCAGATCTGTTATTTTTTTCCAAATTTCTCACCACCCGGACCTACGTAAATGTTATGGATGATTTTCCTGTCGCCAGAGGATGGTTTACGAACTCCATAACTTCCAGCCTTGTCGATTTGCTCCGTTTTTTCTGGTCGATCCCTTGACAAACTATGGTAATATCTTATAACTGATATGAGGTTTATTCACGTAATCCCTTCATCTCTCTGTATCTCCTCAATCCTCATTCAATCTTCAACAGCATCCGTCTTATCCTTTTCACCGTCCAATCCTATGACATTTTTCGGTAAAACTCCCGAAGTGAATATATTTATTCGTTGTCAATTCCTTCACTTTTTACGAAAGTAATTCCTTTATAAAAACACACTCGGTTTTTTCTCTTGCTCTCTCTCGCTCTTCTTGCCTCTACTTTGTGATTAACGATGCAATTCGAGGCGAAGGTCAGCTTGTTACTCCCCTTTTTTTCGCGGGTACATTATTAGTCTGCGAACGTACAAGCAACATCAAGAAATTTTCTCATCCTCTCGTTTTATTTTATTCCTTCTCCCTCCCCCCATCCCACCTTTTTTTACCCTTCAGTTCTTGCTGTCAGAGAAGTAACTGGAATCTCGTAGAGAGTTAGCCTCTTACTGTAAGAAGCTTCCACTAAATGCCCTAAGTCCGCTGTGTTATTGGCAGAGAAAAAATGACATTACGTCGAGGAAAAAGTAGAAACGTGTTTCGCCACAATAAACAGCAGAGGACTAGTAGAAATAATGATAAAAATAGCAATGGTAATACTATCGCTTATCGTTGACTATGACGTTGAATATGCTGATGATTTATAAAATATTACTTTTATGACATTTACTGTGGACCCCATAATGTAAAAGAAATGATGACGATTTAAAGATTTTACGGTCGTTTTTGTCATGAATTTATATATTTTTTCCCCACTGACCTGAACTTAGCGTCACTTGTCTTGAAATGTAAGATTTTAATAAATTGTACTCAATTTTGTTGTTGGTGAATATAACGTAATGGAACAGACTCCTGTGACGAAGAAATTCGGATTTGTGGGGCACCATAATAAAACCAGATTCAACAGAAACCAACAGAATGAAAGGTTTATGGAGTAGCCTTTGTTCCTCAGAGTTTTGAAAAAAGGGATGTAAAGAAAGTGTTGGGTCAGTTGAAGATGATGAGAAGGAAAGTCACGAGGGAAACGACTGCTATCTGAGAAAACTGAAGGGGTTAGGAAGTTTTAGAGACTGAAAAATAAAGAGGAAAGTGATTGGGACGCCGATAAAGTGTGGGGACGTTTCGAGATAAAAGTAAAATGTGTAAAGGTTGAGTACGGAAATTGAATCCGGGTCCGTAACTTGAATCGCGGTGATTCTAACCGAGACGACTCTACTAAACTACAATTTTCACATCTAATTTCAGTACTTCAGTGGAGAATGGATATTACAAGTTAATTGAATGAAGGTGCAATGATTAATTCAAGAACAAACGCTCGGCCGTATAGACTATGATATTTTTAGCTTTATATGATGGAAGTGGGAGAAAATTTCACCATTTGTGCTCTTAAGTTACCTAATATGAGTCATACGACGTCGATGGAAAGAAACTTCACAGATCGAGCCTCTAATTTCGGCAGGGGCAGGAGTTCATTTTATTTTTGTAACTGTGGCATCAGGTTGATGCTAATGACTACCACTGCTGAAATTAACCTGAAATTAGGACCTCATTACTCAGATGTCATTGAGCTCATAGTACTGACGAATTAATTATTAAAATGTTTATGATATTATAGGAGGATTTTATTAGTTACTAAGCATAGTATTTAATATGCCCCATGTTGGTTGAAGCCAATTGTTATAATTATATTTAGGGAGAATTTTATTAATTATTTTGAATATAATTGAGAAAATTTAATTTGAAGTAGAATATAATAATGATAAATGAATACAAAATCAAGTATACATTTATTTATGAGAGAAAAATAACAAATAACATTCTCAAAAAATAGAAGGAAAAAAAGAATTTATATGAAGAAGGTAGCGCAATGATAAATTTATAATTTACATGAAACTCATTAAAATCAGGGTCACGTATGGGGTGAACAAGAGAAGCAACGTTTCCTATGGCAAATAGGTCCGGAAATGTAAACTCTGTAAAATCAAAATCAACTATACCGCCGAGGATTGCAGCTGCATTCTCTGGTGGCGTTTTGCTTCGGTCTGTTTAGGAGGCACCAGCTAATTCGATTCTCTTCGAAGACATATAAAGTTATGGCCACAAATAGTGGAATGATGTACTCCAATATTTGCATTTCCTGAGGCCTTAAGAGATCCACCCAGCTCTCAACAGAAACTCTCAATTTAATGATGTCTTGCCAGCGGTTCGCAATATTGTGTCTACTACGCCTCAATATCTCCATCTACGTCACCTCTCAGATGCCCAAAAATTTGGTTTCTTTTTTCTAGTAGCCAATCGGTTACAATTTCAAATAGCACCCATTGGTTGGTATTTGAACAATTGCTGCCATAAAGAAAATTTTTCGTCTCAGGGTGTAAACAATGTTCTGTTCAGTGGCCGGTTGCTACGCTTTGTTTCCGACTAGACAGGAGCAAATATTTCAAATTCGGGACGAGTGACTCCTGTTGTTCGTAAAAGGTCCTTTATGATATTGTGCGAAAGGATCTGTGTAAGCGCTGCACACACAAACACACACACAAAATGTGTCGAATCCCTTCAGACCTTCACTTCGTACTCTTTTACATGCTTGTCAGCTAAATGTAATTATAAAAATTATGTAATAAAATCATAATATATTCCCCAGAAAGTCCGTTAGTAAGCAATCATTTCCCGGTATTAGAAAGTTATATCTTGGACAGTAAATATATGTTACAACGGCAAAATTTTGAGACTGTGCATGAAATTCCACAAGCCGAATTACTAGTCACCAATCATTGATAAGATCTATGAGGAATGTAGTGGGTAATGAGGATGATTATCATTGGGAACTGGTCGGTTAGAATCGTTGGTTGATGTGGGTATTGAAGAAGAGACGTTCCCAAGGAAGAAAACAGTGGATTTTTCGAAACGAACCATGATTTTTCAGAACTGGTAATCAGTTTTATGGAAGGCAAAGAACACATTAACTTAGGATAATAGGATTCCAACACATGGTAGCACTATCTTATAGTGACAGGAGGCAAGGTGGAAAAACAAAGTGTGGTATGGATTTGAACACTCCCAACATTGGAAAAGAAAGTGAACGTTGTAGCGCTTTGGAGGATTAAAGCGATTGGCTTGGGAGTATGAAGTAAGGCCTCTTTGATAGGAGCCGGACCGTCCGCCATTTTTAATATAGTTCTGCTAACGGAAGTGTGCTTCGCAGTGTAGAACGTCGAAAGTGTTTGTCCTTTCTGGTGTTTGCCATCAGCAATATGGTTTGTTGTGCAGCTGTAAACTATTTTATGGAAGGGTAACTTAGGATCCAGTGACAGTTTAGGTAAACATTATTTAGCTGCATTAATCCGAGGCTTGCAAAAGCCATTGAAGCAAGTAATTGCACTGAAATCATTGGGCCTAGAAAAATGTCAGTGACATCTGCCAGAAATTTTTATTAGAAAACACTTCAGAATCTGAAGTTGATTTTCCAGAAAATTGCGGATTATTATTAGGGTATTGTGATATGGGTGGGCTTTTGAGACCATCATTACTGATGTTTCAATTATTTCTGAAACCTGAAAACAACTTCATGTCCCAATTTGTTAAAATTAAAAAAAGAAGTGTTTAGTTAATTTGTTTAAGCAACTAAAAGTATATTTTTTACCCTATTTGATGTATATTTTAATCTTTTACATGTATTAAGTACATTAAAATCTTTAAAAACTCATAAGAAAATGAATTTAATCACCAAATTTAGACTTATTTTTTGAATTTATTAATTAACATTTAAAGTCTTGAGATAATTGTTGAGAAAATAAATTTATATGCTGTGGTTAAATCTTGCCATCTGCCAGAAATTTTTATTAGAAAACACTTCAGAATCTGAAGTTGATTTACCAGAAAATTGCTGATTATTATTAGGGTATTGTGATATGGGTGGGCTTTTGAGACCATCATTACTGATGTTTCAATTATTTCTGGAACTAAAAAAACAACTTCATGTCCCAAATTGATAAAATTAAAAAAATGCCTATATTTTTTAAAGAAGTGTTTAGTTCATTTGTTTAAGCAACTACAAATATATTTTTTCCCCCTATTTTATGTATATTTTAATCTAATCGGCCTTATATTACAGGGTCTCTAGATTGGAAGTAGTTGAAGGTGCGAGGAGAGGTTGAGGTGTGTGAAGTGTTGTATGGGCCGTGGGCGACTTGGAGGGAAGTGAGGCCAGACACCGCGGCGTGTCCGACATGGTCCGCTGGAGAACAGGTGGTACGCGAAGAGGAATACGTGTAGTCCCGCAGGGGCTATAAAATCTCTCATGTCAATGGGAGTGCGGTACTGACATTAAACGCTGATTTTTTTTATCTAAGACAGGAAATTCTTAATCAGAAAAGGTCACTTCACATTTTGGTTCGTTTTACTATTTGAAATTGGGTTCTGTATGTATACAAAGGACTGTTAATGTTATTATTCGAGAGAACTTCATTCTACCCCGTATTCTCAACTTCAATGAACACTGCTCCACTTTCTAAAATTATGTTGTTTTTTCAGAACAAATAGGTATTAATAGTTATTCAGAAAGAAAAAAGAAATTCACTAGCCACGAACCCCTTTCTTATTTTAAAGAGAAATAAAGAAGATTTTCAACATAAAAATACTATAATTAGGAGAACTCGGGGCAGAACGGAACAGAGAGACTTTTCTTTTGACTTGATATTGCTGAAGTTTGGTAAATAGGGATGGAATATAGTCATTGGCCAGGGAAGAAATCCCGGAAGCCAATTTAACCAACTTGTGGCTGCGCCTTGTTTTTGGCGTCTTACATCTGTGAATTTATAATTTTTGCAGCACTCCGACAGATGGTAACCTACAAAACGGCTCGCTTTTAACTCTATAATGGTTTATATTAATAAAGTAGATGTTTTTAGCTGCATACAAGTTTAAATATGCTTGTATTAAGACTCGGTTAAAAAAGCGGGGCGGAACGGGATACTACTGTATAAGGCAAAATGTAATGTGCTCCTCAAGAAAAAAAAAACAGACAGTCTCACATTACAAGAACGAGTTGCAGGACACTATACCGAAAAAGAATAGATAAGGAAAGAAATGGAACGGAGAAAAGAGAAAAATGCTAGCAAAGACTGTACAGTTAGTAACGTTAGAAACTTGAAAATAACATAATCTGAAATGTTCGTTGTTGGCGTCGGCGATTGTGGTAACTAACTATTAGGCTACTCATTTTGACCGAACGTAGCTCATACAGTTTATTAATTATGACTGTTTTGATCTCCAACGCTTTTATCGCCTGTGGTATCAACAAAGTGATTTGTACGAAAGATAATATAATATTTGATGAAATATAATAATAATTTACCCGCGTATGAAGTCAATAAGGAAGACATGCTTCATTGTTTTGCCTTACTTAGAGGATATGCAGCACAAATTGATCGACTTAATTGATATTCTATAATACAAATCGTTTTCAGATTATTTAATAATTTAAATTTGGTTAAAGATAACACGTATAAAAGTTAGAATAACAGACTGAAAATAGAGTACATGGAGTGTAAATCCTGTTATATCAGACAAATAAAACGAGCGTTCAAATATCGAATCTAAGAACATTTTAAGCATTCAAGAACACTATTCTTAACAAAGCATTTTTTAATAGTCTTAATATTGATCAGGTCAGTATTGAAATCGTAGATGAGTGAAATGCCTTACATCAGATCTAACAATTAAGCAGTAAATGTAAAGGTTACAATACGAAAGACAAAATTGCATTTCTACTTATGTTAATAATAAGCTCATTTTTGATCACTGTTGTATATTTGAAATTCAACACAATAATATTCCGCCTTTTAGCTTCTTGTAATTACATCATGTACATAGCTTTCCTGAGTCAAAGCATGTACTAATTTAAAATTGTTTAATGACTGATAATTGTTAACAGGGGCCGGTCACCCACCTGCTTCTGTTTAATGTACGTTACTTATTGTGTCTTAATAATGTTTTTGATTTTATTTATATAATTTTAAATAATTTGACAATCAATCTCCAGTAACATAATACAGTTAATTTAATACTTAGTTTCGTAGTCATCTATTTGTTATTACTTGAATAGTCCGGAATATTATAGACAAAACGACATAATTTTGTAAAAAATTATGGTGTAACTGTAATTTAACTATACTTCACAAGCAAATAAGTGAAAATTTAAAATAATTTAATTAATATAAATACAATGTTTCATTAAACTTTGTTTTGTATTAATTAAATAGTAATTTAATTATTTTCTTATTTATTGGCCGTCTCCTCATTTATTTATTTTAAGCTTATAGCCAGAAAATTATTCTTTGAAACCTCACTATACTTTTTCCTTATTTATTTGGCTTTTAATTATTATATTTAGGAAATGGCAGAAAATTTATAATCTTCACAAAACATCCATTAATAATAGCAAAGTTTTGAGTCGAGAGTCTTATCGCTTCGCTTTACGGTGCTATGTATTTTACTTGTTCCTAACTGCGAAATTGCATTAGGTGTATGAAACATATATCTGCAAACAGGATACGCACCATTTTTGTGTCCTGATTCCTGAAAAAAAGCATAAATTAAGCGTTTTACTGGGAAATAATTGTCGTCGTAGTTCTTGGTTACTGCTAAAGTCTCCATGGTATAAAATATCAAGTACTTTTCTTCTGCTCCATCTCTATTTATTTATTTTTTTGCAGCTTCTAGTTGATGCACTGAAAACTTAACCGAGAATATAAACCGGTTTCCCCCCACATGCATTTCCTTAAAAGTCCTCTATTCCAGCAAACGCATAGTTTAGTCTATACCGGATTTTTATAATTGCTATAGTGGGAGGTCCAGGTTTTCCCCTCCGTCTCACTGTCTCTCTTCTCATGTGCTTCAATGGTACTTATTTTCATTTAACATTATAAGACACGAATACAAGAGCGTTAAATACTTCATCTCACACTCGCTTCCCCATTAATCCAGTGGACCATAACAGTAATTTCTACACAAGTTAACAAAGGTGAAAAGCACATCTGGTTCCTTTTCTTCTTCTGCTTTATTGCCTGGGACGACAGAATGTTTTTATATAATGGATTACGATAATTGTTCTCTTTAATGGTCTCTGCAGTAGCCAGATTAAATTCTAGGTGAGTCGAAAACTGTTGTCTTCACCTAAACATTTCTGATCATCCGAGATCAGGTTTTGTACAAGATATATTATAACTTGCAGTTTTACTGATTCATTGTAGATTCTATCAAACAAACGCACATTATCAATCTAATGTTTCTCGAAAATGTAGCTAAATTACAGGAATGAAAACAAATTCATGTGAAATAAAAAAATACATAAGCCAAATTTTTTGGAAATATATTTTGATAAAATAGAAATTAGAACGATGAATCGTTCCCTTCTATAATTTTTCCCAAACCTGAATATAATTACATATCATGAAATTTATTGGAGAAAATTTTTATTTTTCTATTTAACCCAGGTTAAAAGCCACACGTAGAATTATTCTTCACTGAACTTCATAAAACAACTTATATTCAGAGCAATAAAAATTACATTTGGACCTGAAGACGTTCCAAAGAAAAGCCGATACGACGTGTTAGTTTTATTAATCTGTTTTATTTATTTGAAACTCTATTAAAATAGTCGAGGCGGAACGTAACAGCGGGGTAGAACGGGATAGCCTTTTTTTACTGAATAATACTGGAGGTTACTAAATAGGGGTGGGACATTGTAACTGGACAAGGAAGAAGTCCTGGCAGCCGAGGTGCCCAAGATTTGACTGAGCCTTACGAAAGGACTCTTATTTGGCGTCTTACATCTGTGACTTTATAATTTTTGCAGCATTTCCACAGAAGGTAAGCTACAAAACTCCTTGCTTTTAACTCTTTAATGGTATATATTCGTAAACCTAGTGTCTTTAGCTCCATATAAGTTACTTATTAGGCATTAGACTCGGTAAGAAACCTTAAACTGAGACTAGCGTGCGGGGTGGAACAGGATTCTACTGAATAAGGCAAAATGTTGTGTTATCCTGAAGAAAAAACAGGAAAAACTAGAAGAATGAGTTACATGATTCTGTATCCAAGAAGAATAGATTAAGAAAGAAAAGGAACGAAAAGAAAGGAAATATGTTAGTAAAGGCTGTGCAGTTACAAACAAAATTTCTTTGCGAAAGGAAAAATTGATATAGGGATCAGCCATACTCATAAACAAACACAAAAGGTGTTGAAATTTTTCTTAAATTAGATTTTTTTGTGTTAATTGTATTTAAATACAATCTGCTCTGGGTGGGGAAGAACGGCAAATTTGTAAGTTTCTTTTTAAAAAGTTATAGTGATATTAGATGAAGTAATTAATAGAATAAACTCTTGTTTTGTATTTCTGTGAAGTATTTTTTCTTTTCTATTCACACAAATTGTAAAATTATAAGTGTCCCATTCCGCCTCGAATTCCCCTACTTGCGACAATTTTTGCTGAGGTATTCAATTCTTTCAATAAATTCAGATAAATATGACTATTAACGAATTCATATTACTTTTAGATATATGTAGACATTCTTGACTCTATGGGTGAAGAAAAGACAAATAATGTTTAACGAATTTTAAAAAAATAGGTGACGATAACGTAAGATGTCATTGCGATTCAGGCCCTTGAATTATTTCTTAATTATTCATTAAGGCTAACTGAGAAAAATATTTGCTGTTGTGAGTAGTTTTGACGCTCAGCTGAAATTGTTGGCGAGGGGGACGGGAGGTGTCCTTCAATGCAATGTACGCGTGACGTATCAAATATAAATTTTAACCCTAAGGGAGCAAGGATAATTGTAATCTTAGAGACGCCCCAAACAGTTCTTTTTCGTTTAAGAACCAGGGTGAAATGAGGGTAGTCGACCATTAAAACTCACTGTTGGACTGCTGGCGTCTCTTGGTAACGTGAGTTGTATAGCTGTACATCGCGGGACAACATCGGATGGTGAAGTAAACGGTATAATGAAACTCCAAAAGATTAGTTAATGTTGCCTTACACCAAAACATGCGTTATGAAGCTTTGGCAGGAAACATGAATTTGAAAGGAATATTTGCAATAGTATTTGCATTTATAAAATTAAATAAAATTGGAGAGTGTACTCTTTCGACGGGGAATAACAGTATTGTACCATGGATACGAAAAACCGAAATGAAGTGGGAAAGACTAATTGTATTGTAACAAAATATACCTGCGGTGTGGGGTAGATATCAAGTGACATACCTACCCCCTTGGGAATGTTGCTGACAGCCATACATCGTCATTCACCTTGATCGGACAACCGGATAGAGGGAAGAAGAAGAGCAGCAGACTAAATTGAGGGGGACAGTTCCCCGTAGAGCCGAGATAGAGACAAGCGATATGTCGGGGATAAATACGTGAATGGGAATCCTGGGACGGACCCGTGATTTGTCAGGCAAGCACGGGAAGGTACGGAGGAGGCTACGGCAGGAAATTCGCCAGATTCCACGATGATATATGCGTTCGATCATGTCTGATGGACGACTCCAATATGGGGAAACGTGATTTGAATCGTTGTAGAGTAATATCTGTCACAGAGAGGAAGATGACGGAAGAAATGTTGCTGTTCGTCACACTGTCCTGAAGGTGGAGAATCTAGCAGAGCGTTATAGGGCGGGATTTTCTCGTCACACAATCACGGCCGAAACTAGGAAAACTGGACGTGGCAAAATTTCAGAAAAACGTGAAAGTGGAATATACGGTTATAAATTCTCATGCTTAGGAATTTAATTTGATTCAGAAGATAACCATTTAAACTTCTTTTCTTCAGATATTCTTTTAGACGTTCATATATGCTAAAAATATCATATAATTTTTGGTTTCCACGTCAATATCTGATGGAAAGATTGAGAAGAAAAGATCTCTGGACATTAATTTTATCTCACTGAAGGATCTCCATTGTATGGTAATAAGAGAGTTAATTATTTTATGTTACAGTCATACAGTCTAAATTAGATGTCATCAACATTTCGGACATGACGGTTGATCTGTTAGACCTTTTAAGTAAGTCTGGTTCCTGACCAGCTGTTTCGTTTCCTATTTCAATACAACAAGAAATCATAGATTTTCATAAAGATATTGAATAGAATTTATCAGGATATTTTATATTAGTAATTTAAATAAAAGTGTGTCGTGAACCTTAACCTTTGCCTATTTTACTTGATTGAACAAGTCCTGTGAAAATAAATGTTTTCGTTCAAGACTGATTTAACTGAAGGATTGAACTTTGAGGCGCGAATAGATCTTATTTTCTAGCCAGTGAGACTGCCGCCCATTCAGTCTCTCAGTTGTGGGAAGGGTAGCTGACATTAACAATTTAAAGTGGGTGAAATTTGAGTTCCACGCTGTGACGCTCCGAGAACTGCAGGGTGCGGCAGAACACTTTGAGCAGTTTTTAATGGTTACAAACAAGTAATTTGAGTGTAAGCAGAATTTTTTAAATTTAGAACACATACCGTTTAATAATGAACTCGTTTCGTTATTGACGTCCCAAAATGGCGGTCGTTAACAGAAACATATAACTAGAGAAAAATAGATAGTTGTTGAAAAAGTTGTCTACTTATTGGGAATAAGCAGAAGCTCGATAAAACAAGAAATGTTATTCGGAAACTTGGAAGTGTAAAAAATTTCTGAAATGATTGCTGCAGGAAAATGTATTTTGTTTAGGATATGTTTTATATTAAGAAATTCATCAAAAATGGTAGGATGTGATATACATTAAAAACTCATCTGCAATATAATGGAGACTGGGGGGTCATTATTAATTTTAATTAGTACAAATTAGCTAAGTTGACACTAAAAAAATAATTTAGTAAAACAATTACAACTATTACAAATCTGGGGCCCATTAAAATGCCACAGGTAGCTCAGATTTAATTTAGCAAGACTCAATCCGTTCAAAGTGCCATGAATATTTCGCTTTTCTTTTCCAGCAGAAAATTGGCCATTACGCATTATGGTGCCATGGCACTGACACACCTGATTGCTGTTTTGATAGGGTGATGCATTCTTTGTCGGCTCAGCTAAGCACCTGGGGTCTTCCTTCCTAGAAAACGGGCCTCTTTCCCTGTCTCTGTCTTATGATTTCGCCCATTCTGATTTGTCGGTTCTCGTGGTTCAATATCCCACACTATATGCTTAAATATTCCAGCCAGTCTCTATTTTCTAGCCTGCCGTGGCCCAACTACCACTCTCTCCCTCCTGACACCCTTCCTCATCAAAAATCCATACCCGACAACCTCATCACTGCGTCTCCTCTCACCCTCTCTCTTAAAAATTCCATTCCCCGCCGTATATTGAAATTCACTACCATTTCAAATATTGAATTAAACGACCAATATACATAAAAAACACGGTTTTATTTAATTCCTACAACTGTTCGTCCGTATTTAGTCATAAAATTAATTCAGGATATTACAAAAAAAAGTAAATAGAAAATACAATGTTACAATATTTCGTAAAAAAATACAATAAATAATTTTTTTAACGAAATAGTGTTACATCCTGTTTTCTAGTATTTTTATAGTAATATCTTGGAGAAATTTACCTCTAACGACGTGTATTATTCCCGAATTCGAGGGCGAATCGTTGTGGGAATTAAATAATAACCTGTTTTGTTTATATATTGGTAGTTTAAATTGATTTTTTATTTACATTTGTATTAAATTTAAATATCCAAAGGACATGTCATTTATGTGGGCTCACAGGCCGTGTATTTCAACGATGAAATATTCTGTTAAATTGACGATTAAATACACAAGATTTACTGCCTAAGGTCAGGTTATTGCAATTGAAATATATTTTCTAATTTTTTGGTAGTAATGTCCTAAAGAAATTAACCTCTTGAGAGATAATGTCACCAACTTTAAGGGAATCTAATAATAACGTGTATTTAATTTTACATAATTCAGTTATAGCGCACTAGTCATTTAATTGAATTTGTTTTTCGCCGGATTGAGTGTGTGCCGGCTAAAATGCGTAGCCAGCCCCAATTCTTGAATTATTATTTAATTTTTTTACATTTTTATCCAGCGTGATAAATGTGCATGGTCAGGTTAAGGCAAACTATTCTAAGATGACGGAGTTGCTATCTGTCGAAACGTCGCTGTGTACTGAGATTACCCGGTTGGAAACCCGAGAAACGTTTCTACATATTCTTCACCGGGAAAGCCTTCGTTCTTTATTCTACGAAGAAGCTTCCTTTTAAAGATAGCCAGGTCCCAGAAAACATCTTCGCCCCTGCAGACCCATGCAGAATTTTGCCTCAACCAACCAGGAAACATTTACTATATTTGGCTGGGGGATGCTGAGGCTAGATTCCTGCAATTAACGGAGCTGTAATGAGAAAGGGAGAGGGGAGGGGAGCTAGGCAAAAGTTTTGCAGAAAGTAGGAAAAGAGATTCTTGGCTATGACTTGACGGAGAAAGGGCCGGTGGAAGAGCGACTACAGAAGAAGAAGACCACTTGGCAGGAAGAACCTGGTGTTGCTCCAAGTCGGTGGGCAGCATTCCTTATTGGTAAGCTTTTGAACGGTTTTTCCTGGAAGTGATCAAAATACCGTTTTTACAGTTCCCAGCCTAAAACATAGTAGCTTTGGGGGAAAGAGTAACATACTGAGTAGCCGGTAATGTATGTTTAGACTATTTCTTTCTTAAATTTTTTTCTTTTAACTGTTTTCCAATAAATGTAATTTTGTAAATTTAATTTAATAAACACGTGGCGTGCCACACATTTGAAGAAATGACGTTCAGTTAGGTCAGATTTGCAGGAGAGTAGTTTAAATAATCTTAATACTATTGGTGTAATGGTATGAATCGATATCGATTTTAACATGGATAATAGCATTAATTATAGATTTAAATTTTATGACTGAATTTATTGTCTTAAAGATCATTGGCTATATAAATAAAAAAGTGTTATGGAATTAATATTAAAAATTAAACCTCGGGACGCGTATTCCACGATGCAGCATGTAATATTAGCTGAATAAGTACTGTGAGTTATTTTCCAGCTTCTCCTACGGTAAGTAGTTATAATTTCCGTCTCCGTGTGTGAATGTTGTGTCCCGCCTTGAGAGTGTTGTAAGTTAGCAAGACGGAGAGCAACGAACGCTTCCTTCTCCCACGGGAGTCGCTGCACACAACTTCGTACAGGACACACCTGAGCTTCATGTACAAGCAAAAAGTGATCAGTTATTGTTATGTTAACTTTTTCAATATTACTACCTATTTTATTTTACTATTTCGAATGCAAACAGAAAGAGAACGCCCTGGCGAGCAATTCAATCGAACAATATTCCGGGATTTTGCTGCCCCGTTTGAAGCGAGGGAAAAATTTATATTAAGTATCATACGAATTCCTCTTATGGCCATCGGGATTTGTGAATTACAAAAGCTCGATTGCAACTGGCTGTGCGTGTGAGTTTTGTTACACATTGCTGACCAATTTGTAATAAGAATGGATATTAACAAATATTTTGGAACAAAAATATTTCAAATACGCGTGGCTAAAAAAATTAAAAAGCACTAAAAGAACTCATCGTAATAAAATTAATTAATTTTCTCAGTATGGATAACTTCAGAAAATATTTTTCATATTATTAATTCCAAGATCGAACCAAAAAATAATTACATGATTTGTAACAACCTTCATTGTCAATGTTCTTATTACACAGATATAAGACGTTTCGTTTGCTTCTTTAGACTTCATCAAGTATACTAAGAACATGGTTTATATGCATAATAGAAATTTGTAGTATATAGCAATTTCAGTTTCTAGTATACCTGATGGAGTCTCAAAAAGGAGACGAAACGTCGTCGTATTTTGTAACTCTGAAATAAAACCACTGACAACGAAGATTGTTACAGTTCATTTAATTATTTAATTGTCAGAATAAAACTTAAAAAAATTTGTTATGTAGTTCAAGTTCTGTGGTATAAGAATCCTTTGATCTATTAATAATTGATATCCTTCCTCCTCCGAAGAGCAAATTCCTTAATTAGTCCTACGAAACATATTATAAGATTTAGTGACAATTTTTAAGTTTATTGTTTGCTGGTATCCGTAATTCTCCTAGTGTCAATTTTAAAACTACTAAAACCTTCCTGGAATAATTTATGGATTCAGCCCCACTCACAACACTATTATTCAAAATAATTTTATCTTTTTTCCACATACTTATGTGAGTTCGTATTTTTAAGCCGTAATGCACCTTTCATTTTTATTAACGTGCTATATCTGTTACAGCACATTTGACTATATAAATTACTTAAAAGCGTTGATGTTATAATATTTCATAATTTCGTAAACATTATAAGTCGGTACTGACACACAACTTTTTATTTATTTTTCAAATTAAGTGTATTCAAAAAATTACCTTTAAAGATTTGTCGGAAAAGTGAAAAGTTGAACTGTAATATACTTTTATAAATTTAGGTCAATATTTATTGTTGACTTATAATTATAATATGAATGAACCGCACAGTGTACCAATGACAATATCTGAAGATATTAATTTTCATCGTAATTGTGTTTCTTATCCTTTTAATACTAAATAAGATATATTAATTAACAAGAAATTTCGTTAAATTTCATTTTCAGGGTTCAATTTTGCGAGAAACTTTTAACTATAAACTATAGATTGCTCTACTATTAATTTACTCAACGCTGTAAATTCCTTTTATACAGTAATTTTAAATTTAATATGAGTAGTGCAGGACCGATTCCTTTTTTGTGTTGTAGTCCGATAAATGAAGAATTATACGAAAGTTAAAATAAATCGAACATATTTAAGGTTAGTATGATTAAAGAATTACACAGATCATTTTAATTTTGCCAAGGATACTTCGTGATTTCAGAATTAAGATATAAAATTTTATATACATCAATATTGCCGAAAGCTCCAGATTCACAAAACTAAACACTAAAGTTATTATATAATTTTAAAATACGGCTGATAAAATACAAACGCTTCGAGAAAAAAAAATTATATATAGTTTTAATTGCTATAACTCTAATTCTAGAAATAAGGTGTTTAAATTTAAAAATTTTGAAAAATTACTCCTTTTGTTTAACCGCTTTCTCGCTCATCTGTTATACAAATACACAAGAAAATTTCAGATTGTGCTGGTTTTCTGCAATACATCCAATTTGAAAAATAATATTTCAATCTAACAACTATTGTGTCAGAACCGAAGAGGGAAAAAGGATGGAATACGTTAAGCAGATTAGAGAGTGTGTGGGATGTGGTAGTTATGAGGAAATGAAAAACATTGCGCGAGATAGGTTAGCATTGGGGGTTGCATCAGACCAGTCATAGGACTGAATATCACAATAACAACATAAGTGCATGTGTAAAAAACCACCTGTGTATTTTCCACCTTTTCACGAGGTCATGCGCGTACAGTAGCGTACAGTATGTACGGGGCTTTTGTGACTGGCGTTGAACTATTTCAACACAGTTTACGTAATGACGCATAACAATGCGTTGAAATAACCACCCCCCCTCCCCACAGAGTTGTGTGGGTGTGGCAACTAACGATGAAAATTGCCCCATCCCCCGACTCGAGGGTGGGTGCGGGGGGGCGTGTGTAATTGTTATTCCTCTTTTGTCGCCATTGTTAGCCGTTATTGTTGCGTCGGAGCGATAATGAAGCCGTGTGGTTAATTGGTTTCGTTACGCAATTGCCGCCTTCAATGCATGTTCGTTAATTAGTGAAGTTGTCAGTATGGCGGTGGAGCCCCAAAATTGACGATATAATCCAGAGGAACCTCCGTGACTCGTTGCTTGCTTTACGAGCTCTCGTAAACTTTCCACCGGTGAACAGAAAGCCGCACAAACCAATCGCAAACACACGCACCCCCATGTAAATGCTAATTTTTGATTTTCCCCTGGGACACTATTTATGGTGATCGAGAGTAATGGTCGGCGAGCGAGCAATCGCTGTCCCATTTCCGTTCGTGAAACCGCAAAGCCAAACCATAAGCTGGATTTGTCATCGTTTCACTTCGTACTACCTTCTCCACACCTCGTCCGCAAATCAGATCACTGGACCCGTCGTCATCTTTGATGTTTCTACGCGCCATATGTTCAGAACATCATTCGCAGTAATTTTTTTACATGTATATCAACACTTCTGAGCTGGCCTCTTCATTTGATAGCCATAATTCTTTTTGCAGCATACAGGAACGTTGTCCCAGGTAGATAACGGGCTAACCTTAAAAAAGTGCCCAAAAGTGAAGACGTTGTTGATAGATTCGTATATATTTGTAAGTAAATACTTAAATACAGAATTAATTATTGAGTATGTTGGAAAAAAGGAAGTAGATATCACGAAAAAGGGAAAAATATGATTAATTAAATTTAGAAATCAATACAAAAAAATTACAAACTTTCGAAATATGGTGTTATAGAAGAATGCTGAAAATCAGATGGGTGGATAGAGTAACTAACGAGGAAGTTCTAAACATAGAAAAGCGAACAATATGGATGACGTTCACGAAGAGAAGGGATAGATTAATAGGCCACGTTTTAAGACATGAGTGTCTTGTAAAATTAGCATTAGAGGGAAGTGTGTGGGGTAAGAACAGAAGAGCGAGTCAAAGGATGGAAAACGCTAAGCAGATTAAGGAGGTTCTGGGATGTGTTAGTTTTGTAGAACTGAAAACACTTGCGCAGAATGGGTTTCCATGGAGGCTTGCATTAGACCAGTCTATGGATTGAATCCAACAACAACAACGACAACAAACAGTAAATCATTAATTAAACACATAATTAATTGTTGAGTATTTTGGATAAATTTAATTTTTAATATTAATTCCATAACACTTTTTTATTTATATAGCCAATAAATTCAGTCATAAAATTTAAATCTATAATTAATGCTATTATCCATGTTAAAATCGATATTGATTCATACCATTAAACCAATAGTATTAAGATTATTTAAACTACTCTCCTTCAAATCTGACCTAACTGAACGTCATTTCTTCAAATGTGTGGCACGCCACGTGTTTATTAAATTAAATTTACAAAATTACATTTATTGGAAAACAATTAAAAGAAAAAAATTAAGAAAGAAATAGTCTAAACATACATTACCGGCTACTCAGTATGTTACTCTTTCCCCCAAAGCTACTATGTTATAAGTAGATAACAAAAGAAAGGTGAAATCTGACGAGAGAAAAGATGTCAGAAAGGACTTGGTCTAAGCATAAGTTACGCTGAACATCGTTATTAAATTCCGGCTGGACCACGACCCTAATATTAATAGATGGAAGATACCTGTTTACTAAATGCAATCATCTAATAATGGGATAAGGTAAATATTATCCTGTTTCGTATATTCTATCAAGTCTGTGACACGTCGCGGGGGAAAAAAGAAACATGTGGTATGACGTGCCCAATAGAAAGAAAGGAGAGATATTACAGAAGAGTAGCATTGCCGTTGCAAAGTGGCTTCTAGCATTTTATTTAAAATTATTTTCTTACTTGTGCTATTTACAGAAGAACTGTTTATATCCAGTTGTATATTATTCAATTTTTGTATACAGTTTTCTGTTACAAAGAAGATTTTCTTCTTATTTACTTATTACGACACCTTTCGATTATTTTTCCCATTATCAATCTTCTTAGAGTGGTGACTGATGACCCCTACATTGAAGCGGTAAAGCAAAAATAATTTAGTTTCTGGTATTCGCGTACCAGCGTACAGCAGGACGAAAAGCGAGGGTGGTTTGGTCAAGGCCGAGTAGGCGGGAAACGTCGCCGTTTACAACATTATTTATTGCCTGGAGTGCATTGTATTTGGACAGTTGGTCCCGGGAGCTGTCCTGAGAAAGACGGGATGAGAGAGCAGTGGCTGAAGAAACAACATGCGTAAAAGTTAAATTCGGCATGTTTCGAGAAAAAAGATTCATTTGATGGGAGTACGGAAAACAAAAAGATAACATGTAATGGAGATTTAATCTGAAGAGGCGCTAGAGGAGACGTATCCAGCAAAGGAACATCCGGCAACGGCAAACTAAGAACTACGTCACCACGCAGAACATCTGGTAACGGCATTTTTACCCGGTTTCCACTTAAACCATTCTCGTTTATTCGCGATTGCTTTTATTTCAATTATATCGTTCGTCACCCGCGTTCCTGGGAGCAGCCGTTTAGAAACTGCATAGATTCTTTTTGCTTTACCGACTGATCCAATTTGATAATACATTTTACTCGTAAATTAATATTTTTACTAAAACTTAATTTGAGTTATATTTCTTTTGGAAATTCTATATTGTAATACCACGATTTCAATTATTATTATCATCATAATTAAATGCAATATATTCAAATTAAATATACTCTTTTTATTATTTAACAAATCCTTGTTATAATAATATAATTTGTTGGTGTAAACGAAGATTAAACACCACATTAGCCTTGTGAAATGATAATGACCACATACTGTTGTTTTCGTGGGACAATAACTTCTATTGGGGTGAAACATATATTTGCTCCCGGACCTTGGAAGAGCTGATGCCGGTTCTTATTGGGACCATCCTCCTTAATTTGTCGAGGCACGGAGAAGGGAATGCTGCGTCCCCACAGTAAATTCGACGGCAGGGCATGGGAGAAATACTAAGCAGGCAACTCCCCTTTAATAGCATAGGAGCTTCCCAATGGCTCCCTTTTAAGTTATTTATTTTCTAGTGTTTGCCGTGCATTTCCTACTATGAATACCCTTGGCTGTCCTTACGCATTCCTCCATTAAAATTCCCTTAACCGTGCTATTAAAGGGGAGTAGCCACTATGCGACTCATTTAGGCTGTCACTCTAGAAAAACACTGCACAATTAAAGACGAGACTTGCTTGCTATTCTACTGTGGCATGCTGACGTTGATTGAGACGTGTATTGAACGCTCGACGACGTGGCAATGTACATTATTTTGTCAATAATCGAACGAAACCATCAAAGTATTACATAAAACAACACATACGTTAAAATCCACAAATGAATTTAGCACACAGTATGCCTTTGCATTAATAGAACGTCAAATTAAAATATACACGCATAATATATATATTATAATGAAAAAACGCAGATCCCCCGCGGGAAACTCCCTCGGGGCGTGTGTAAAAAAATAGTGGTGTGTGAAAAAGACCGATGGCGGGGAACCCCAGAATTTCGTGAAATAAACCGCTGGCGGGGGACCCCGGAATTTTGTGAAGAACCGATGGCGGGGGACCCCGGAATTGAGTGAGACAACCGATGGCGGGGAACTCCCTGGTGAGAACTTAAAGGGGAGCCGTTGGGTGGCTCGAGGTCAGATGTTTGCAGAGAGCAGATGAGTTGGGGAGAGGACGGACGACGGATCTGTCAGATGGTGTCAAAAGAGCAGATGAGTTTCAGATAAGGTCAGAGGTGGTCAGATGTGTGGAGAAAGCAGATGAGTTGCGGAGAGGACGGACGACGGATTGAAAAAGCAGATGAGTTGCGGAGAGGACGGACAACGGATTAAAAGGCAGATGAGTTGTGGAGAGGACGGACGACGGATCTGTCAGATGAGTCTAGAGAGCAGATGAGTTGGACCTGGTTCATACTACCTTCATCAGTGTAAAAAACCTGCAAGACGCCAGAGAGACGCGGAAACATTCGTGAAGTTGAATGTTTATAGGCCCAGTAATTGTGGGTAAGTTCTTAAAAGCTGTGAAACTTGCTCATTGTGCTGATTGAATAAATTTAAATGATTTCTTTTCTATTTTCAGTAACTGCATACTCCACTTCTCGAGATACCCAAAATCCCCTGAGATATTGTTTCATGTAAACGCTGTAAATTGTTAAATATAAAACTTTCAAATCGATTAAAATTTGTTCAATTAATAAATTAATGTCCTATCTCCTGAAAAGGATATTACAGTATTGTAATGAGTTACCTTTGCTATCTTGTTAATTATGCAAGGAATGAATGTATAATTTAAATGGAAGAATAATTCTACAAACAACTCAAATTTACAAATTAAAAACATTAAAATGTATTAACGCTAATTACAAAAAAAGTTAAATTATGTACATAGCAAATTTTATATTTCGGGTTCTGAAATACTCTTTTTCTCAGGGGATTTTGGGCCAAACAGTAGAGACACGCTTGAAAACAAGTCAACTGTGTCCACGAATGCATATAACAATGGGCGGGTCTCACCAGCGTCCAAATATTCATGCTCCGTCGTCCTGCTTCTTGCCATCAGCAAGGGGAACGGGTGTCTAGGCGTCGACGTCGGTCACGTGCCAATGGTGACGGTGGCGGGAAACTCGACGAAGGTGTTTCTCGTATTCGGCCCGTCGGCGTCTCTCTACTTCCACTCAAATATTTTACATCCGTCGCCTTTTGCGACGTCCTCAACACTTCACCATCATCTCTCTAACGGGCTTCAAACCCGACACGTAGCGGCGTTCACCCTTCACCTTAACCGAAGTTACAAATCTTTCCATTTCGGGTTATAACGTTCACTTCCAGACACGCTGTCTTCGCATCGTGATAAAATTGATCAAATAATG
Organism: Eucriotettix oculatus; assembly: GCA_034510155.1. Taxonomy (NCBI): domain Eukaryota; kingdom Metazoa; phylum Arthropoda; class Insecta; order Orthoptera; family Tetrigidae; genus Eucriotettix; species Eucriotettix oculatus. The sequence goes on along the minus strand of CM067377.1, from coordinate 21,782,946 downwards.
TTTTTTCGATAATGCACGCCAGAATATATATATATATATATATAGTTGTTGGACGAAATGCGCCGATTATGCCATGACATGGCGTTATGAGGCGCAGTTCGGCCAACAACAATGGCTAATCGGCTGAAAGATGGTGATTCCCCGCGGGAGAGTCCCGCCGAGCGTGTGTAAAAAATGACGATGGTGAACCCCCGCGGGAAACCCCCGCGAACGTGTGTAAAAAAATGAGGGCGGGGAACCCCGAAATTTTGTGAAATAGGGGAATTCCCGTCGGAAGATTTAAAAGGGGAAGCCGATGGGTGGCTCATCCCCAGAAAGCAGACGAGTGGAGGAAAGGACGGACTTGGTCCGAGCAGATATGGCCAGAAGTGAGACGAGTGGAGGAGAGGACGGACGTGGGCAGAGCAGATGAGCAGCAGTCAGACGAATTGAGGAGAGGACGGACGAGAGCAGACGTGTCCAGACGAGATCAAATCCTGCAAGACGCCAGAGAGACGCACAAACATTCGAGAGGTGGATGTTTGTTGGCCCAGTAATTGTGGGTAAGTTAAAAAAAAATTGTGAAACTTGCTCATTGCTCTGGATAAATAACATTCAATGATTTTTCTTTCTATTTTTCAGCTACTGCATACTCCATCTCTCGAGGGACCCAAAATCCCCTGAGATTAAGCCCGTGTATTCACTTTAAATTAATAAATGAAAAAGTTTAAAATTGATCATAATTTGTTCTTTTAATTAATTAATGTTTTATACCCAAAAAAGTATATTACAATATATATAATTTTCTTGAGGTAACAGTCCTAATTATTTTTATTATTATTATTAATACTAAGCTGCAATTGGGCATTTTCCCGGTTGCAGCTATATACAAAGAAAATACAAATAAAACACAATTACAATCGCGAAAAGTTTATACTAAGGAAGAATTTTGAAGTGTAGTTTTTCATCTGAAAAAGAAAACACTATGAACCTGAGGTAAATATTTTTAAGTAATTAAAAACTAATATTACTTATAAATACTTGTGTCTCAATAACACAAAAAATTAAGTATATTAATGATTACATATTTAATATATAAATTTCCATTGACGTGGCCGTGGTTGTTAGCAGGGAGACTTGATATGTCCAAGCGGTTTTAAGGCGTCGGAGGTCTGCAGTTTTACGGTTTTTCGGAGAAATGAGTTTTGACAGGCACAATAGATCCAGAAAATCCTAAGTTCTAGAATTTGCTTAAGCGGATAGTCGTGGGCGTGCAGATAACGAACGCTGAAAGTGGTCGTGCGGACCCCGAGTTTAGGTGTAATTTTTTAAAAATGTTGTAGGAAGGAGCATTTTCTTCCCCACATGCTCCATTACTGGGTAACATTACATGTGCTTTGGGTTCCTTATTTATTTACAGTTGGGTTTGGGGACCGTTTTTTATTTATACTTGTTTTTATTACATATTTTGTTGTTTTATGTTAGATTTTCAATTTTTATTTCGTTAAACAATTCTATGAATTTAGTTCCGAACTTAGTTTTGAATTTTGCGTCGGCCAGTCTGCTCTCTTCCTTTAGTAATTCGCGTGAGTATATTAGGTGCCCTGTTGTCTGGCCGCCCAAATTACAGGGGCATGATGCGTTTGTTTCTAACTTACATCTTTGTAGGTACGCTTTAGTTCTTCTATGGCCAGCTACTATTACCGCGAAGTTTGCCGAAAGGGGGATTTTTATTTTTAATCTTTCTTTTACAGTAGGTAGGAATGATCTGCAGTGCTCACCTTTTTTTTCCCCATTGGGATTGTCATTTTACTATAGATTCGTTTCTTAGTTCATTTTTGATGGATTTTAAAGGAGTGTTGTGGTACCAGATGTCAAGGTTTTCTTCTTCTGCGATCTTATGCGCCAGTATATTCCCACCAATATCCGACCATCGAATATTGTCAAATTTTCAATTTAATTTGATGTAATTTGTTGTAATATATGTTAACAACCGGGTGTTTGAATAATTGTTGATGGAGTCTATTACGCTTCCTCATTTGTGATTTTATCCACCCTTCTGATTTCCAACATTCGCCTATAGCACCACATTTCAAAGGGTTGTTTTCTTGTCTACAACTCCTATCGTCCACGTTTCGCGCCCGTATAACGCTACGCTCCATAAGAACATTTTTAGAAACGATTTCCTAATATTCACACTTATATTACCCGTAAATAAATCCCTCTTTTTCGCGAAAGCCTTCCTTGCCTGTACTATCCTACTCTTTGTGTGTACTATACTTCTACCATCCCTAGTTATTCCATTTCCCAAATGGCAGAATTCCTTAACTTCCGTCAAAATATCCCTTCCCAATCTAACGCCCTTTCTAATTCCTGTGTTTCCCATACTACACTCCACTACTTTGGTTTTCCGTCTATTAATCCTCATATTGAACGCTCATGTAATTTATTATGGTTTTTCTAGTCTTCCTCTGATTCTCCTAATACTACAATATCGTCGGCAAAGCGTAAGGTTTTTATTTCTTCTCCTTGCAGTAAGATTCCTTTTCCATATTCCGTTTTAACTTTCTTCATTGCATGTTCTATATATAAGTTAAACAGCATGGGCGACAGACTGCATCCTTGTCTTACTCCTTTCTTGATTACGGCTTACTTATCTTGATCTTCTATTCTAATTACTGCTGCCTGTCTTCTGTAGAGGATATGCACAAGCCTCCTTTCTCGATATGTTATTCCACTGCTCTTCAAAATTCTTAATAGTGTGTTCCAGTTCACAGTATCAAACGCTTTTTCTAAATCTACAAATGCCATGAACGTAGGTCGGTTTTTTCTTATCCTGTTAATATTGCTTGCCTTATCCCTACATTATTCCTTGTCCTCTATAATAGTCGCAAAGTCAATATTCCTAAAACCAAACTGATCTTCTCCTAACTCGCATTATATTTGAAGTTCCATCCTCCTATATATTACTTTCAAATGCATAAAAAACAGTTCTCCATCCACGATAGTAAGATTTCGGGTAATAATTAATAATCAATATGTAAATAATTAGTAGTCTTTCAATAGTAACAATGAAATTGGTATAATCGATTATTTTTATGTGTTATAATTACGTACTCCAACCCAAATTAGTCTCCTGGAAAAGTCTGAATATTTGTTGCTTGAATGTTTTTCGTTAACGCGTTTCAGTATCACGTTTTTCACTGATCCAATTAAGAGAAGCAGGTGTCTTGTGACTTAAAATTATACATCTTTCTTTCCAACTGGAATCCGGCGGAAATGACTAGACTGCACAATATGATGGTGGTTACCTCTTCCCCTTCTCTTGTTCGGTTATTCTTTTATCACACACACTAAACTTCGTTCGGTTCGTCGAGAGAAGACGAAAAGCCGGTTTTCGCCAACCGCTGTTGAGTCGAATCGATACAATAACGGAGGATATCTGCGAAGACGAAGTAAGAAGTTCCCCTCCTTTTCTTCGACTGTGCGAAAGAGATTTACATCTGAAAGGAGAAAGTTAGCACTGCTTCTCCTGCTCCCGAGGAAGGGTTGGGCTGAGTTTCTGTTAATGACGCTACCACCACCACCACCCACCACCACCCCTGAGCCTCCTGCCTTCTTCCTCGGAGCACATCGGAAATCACTTCTCTCTTTTGTAAGCTATAATCTCCCCAATGGCCGACCGTGGTGTAAATCGGACCGCTCTCCAGTTATCTTCCCTTCCCACTCTTTCTCTAAACGAGAAAAATTCTTACCGCCTTTCTCTCTGTCTCGTTCTTCATCGAGAAACCCGATAATAAACGTTCCCCAGAAGTCTGTATATTATATTGCCTTAAACACTCGTATATTTTAATGAAAAATTTCTCCTTAGAATATAATTCTCGTTGAAAATTTTATAAGTTTCGCATTGATTTTAGTTTTAAAATTCTATTTTAAATAAATACTTATTCCGTACTCCTTAACGTAGAAAATATGGTTAAGAGATTTTAATGAGAAATTTTATTCAACATATTTGACAACCTTCTTCCACAAAGTTACATAAAAATATTTCCAACAATTTCTATTCAAATCCTGGCAATTATATGCACCTCCACTTTCTATCTTCTACAGACTTTTGGAGTCATTTATATTGCCATTTTTGTCATATTCGACGTCCTTACAACCGCTTTAAATCTCTATATGAACCAATTGAGTATTTACAATTCATTACACTTGGCGTACGTAAAATATGCCTTTCAAAACACGGAAAGACCTGAGAAAGGCTTTTCAATGTAGTTAAACTGCACATCAAAGGAAAATACTACACAATTCAGTGCAAATACATTTTCTGATGATGTAATACTAATAGGAAGTCAGGTGTAGCGCATACTTTCAAGGTTGGTCAGAAAGAGAAATCTATTGTCCTCCAGGTCACGAGGGGGTTGAATGATTTTTGTTCGGGACAGTTGGGAAGTGGATGGAGAACGGAGTGGACGTCCGGGAGCTGCACAATCCTAAATTTACTAAATAGGCAAAATTATAATCTACTCAACAACTTGAAATCGGAAGAAGCAGATTCCACGACGGAGCTCGTACAGCGACTCTCCTATCATATCAGCGGCGAGGCAATAAATTTCTTTGAAGATATTCTTCAATCGAAATTAATATTCTGATTCAGCCTCCGCTACAAGGCCCAGATCCACTGTGAGACTGTCCGTGCGAAAATAGAAATTTATTTATTTCGTTTCTTTTTAAAAGTGTGGTAATAAACTACTTGTGTATTTATTGAATTATGCTTTTTATGTTGACCAAATTAATATTAATAAAGTAATTGTTATTACACAGGAGAAAATATAAGGCTGCAGGGTAAATAGCGTTAAAAGTTAACTACCGTAAAAAATTCATGGAAACCCCTAATAATAGAAACATTTCTATGAATAATATTAATAGAAAATGTTAACAAATTACTTATTAGTGACAATAACGGTTCTATGGACGTTAAGCACAGAATAAACCAAGGTTACAAAAGTTATTACAACCTAAAACCGTTAATTATGCCAGAAAGAATAAAATGACAGACTAAAAAATGTATTACCTTTATAACACCAGTATGCTTGGATGGACGTGAGACTTGGCCACTTACTAACAGTGAAAAAGAAAATTTGAAAATATTTGGAAGGACGATCCTGAGGAAGACCTGTGGTCCAAGCTTTGTTAATGGGATATAGTGAATAAACTGTGATAAGGAGCTATACAAACTTTAGCCTAACGTAGTCCATTCTTTGAAAATATGTGAATTAAGTATCTAGTGCACGTGAAATGTAATTTAGTAAAAGAAAGCTATTAGAAAGCTCTGTGAAGCATTTTTGTATGAAATTCCTGCGGTAAATTAAAACGAACCCTTTTCTGCACAATAGAATAAAGGACTCTTTCAAGACCAAGAGTCATCCAACTTTAATTTGAGTAATTTGTTTCAGAAGTCTGAAATCGACAGGAAAAAATTGGCACTCGTTAACGACCTGCAACTAATTTTTTCGTATTGGCTGTCATTGTTGAAATGCAAGCCAATGGGTTCTATTTGAAATTTATGCCGATTGGCTGCTGGAATTAAGTAGAAGGGCTATGAATTTCTACCGAAGTTACGTGTGAACAGATTTCCTGTACAAAAATATTATCAACTACGCGTATAAGAAAGTATAATAATTACATAAAAGTCTTTAACAGTTAAGAGATTAATTATACAGTTAAGATTGCTTCTTATTTATGTTACACTAAGCTACACAATAGTATTTTTAAAATGTTGATGGAAGACTGACTTTCTTGTCAAGTTTCATACGGACATACAGACAACAACTGTTTCATAAATGTCAAACATAATATTCATTAATTTAAAGAGAACGTATAATCATTATGATTAGAGTGACTTATAAAGTCATTTATTAAATAACAGGTGCCATGAACAAGATGCTCTTTATCATATTTAGCAAATGGGTTGTAGCTACTAAATGTTTTAGTCGTTGGAAAAGAATGTTAATAAAATGAAGATCCATATTGTGGATGGAGAATAATTGTAGAGACCTCAATAAATATATATAAATATATATGATCCGCCAGAGTAATTCAAGTCACTCAATACGAGTTATTCAATTGTATTTATTTTTGTTTAATTGGTTTTAAGCATTTATACTGAGAAACTAATTACCCCACTTTTCTAGTCTTAACATTTTAAATTGCCAATAATGTTTCTAAAATTTATATCGACATTCTTTGGATTATTTTTTCGTTCTGATTCGGTACAATCGCGAAAGATACGTTTGTAAATTTCATTAAATTAAAATTACTTATCCATTTTAGAACCATTAAAAGTAGTTAATTTACTTAAATGGAAACAAAATAAAATGTAATAATTATAAAAATAATTATCTTAAAATAAATTAGTGTATAAAAATAACTTATTTCCTAAAATTGGGATACAAATAAATAGTTTCCTTAAATTAAATACAATATTCATCTATTAGTTCTCGGTTTAATATAACGCAATACTTCTCTGAAATTCAGTTTCACCGTCAACACGTGACGTCACGTGATGACGGTGGAAATGAATTTCGCAGGAACTTTGATGAACGCAAAATCACTTATGAAATCAAAACACCGCGAAAATCTGCTTTATTTAACATGGCCCTACTCATCCTTATACTTTATTTTCAGTCAAATTGCACTGATGTTACTCAAATCTACTCTCAAGTCATTCCATAGTTACAAGAAATTACTTGGCTGTGTACAAATGAAATATTGATGTATGTTAGACTCGTTTAAAAATCTAATAAACGAACAATTATAAGGTAAGTATATTAAATAATCAATTGAGACGAGCGGTTTTCTTCCTCGGTACATGTTTGTAGATGTCTAACGGAATCGTATGAAAGAATATTAATATTACATTGGTTGCCGTTGTGTGTTGTAGAGGGTTGCAGGGATTGCAAATTCTGCAGAGAACTTTCATATGTAATACACTCGGGGGATTGATTTTATTTATTAAACTATTACTTAATTAAATAAGCTATTATTTAATATTGGGAAATATAATTTGAAGAAAAATATAATGACGAATTTAAAGCAAAGTAGACACTTATTTTAATACACGAAATTCGAAAATCTAAAAGAAAAAATGAATTTATGTAAATGGTAGAAAAATGATTAACTTATATACTGTTGGAACGGTAGAGCAATAATAAATTTATGGTTACCGTTAAACTCATTAAAATCAGGTCATCTGTGGGTGAACCAAAAGAAGCAACGTTATTTATGAAAATTATGTCTGTCAAAGTAAACTCTTTAAAATCAAAGTCAACGATACCGTCGATGACTGCAGCTGCAATCTCTGGTAGAGTTTTGCTTCGGTCTGCTTTCGACTGGAGATCTGGAGAAGCCTGCCGATGACTGCAACGGATGATCTCGTTGTTTAGCTGACGCCTTGAGCCTAAGATAGTAGAAACTACTACAAAAAATTTACATTTGCTCAGGACTGAAGATAGTACAGCCAGCTCTCAACAGTGACACTCAATTTAATGATTTTGCCACCGACTCGCAACTTTGTGTTCATTCCGTCTCAAAATCTCTCTTCACATAACCTCGTACATTTGTCCAAATATTCTCCTACTCAGTTCCTGTAGCAAATCGGCTGCAATTTACAATGGCTGGTATTTGAATCAGATGTGGCCCGATGCTTTCACATACGTTATGTATTAGTTCCGCACTCAGTGACCGTTTGTAATTTGCTATCCGTTGCTTCCGTCTTGAAAGGAGAAAATCTCTCTCAATTTAGAGACGAGTGATTCTTATTGTTCGTGGGAGGTTCTTTATGCTATGTTTCGCAGCCCTCTAGACTCATTTCACACAAATTTAATGTATTAACATAAGGATTACGTGATTGTATTTTATTGAAAGATTTGAGGAAACGAGGTAAGATACAAATCAGGATGAATGGAAACAAATATCAGCCGCGATCCATCCCATTCACTTTACATTCCCCATGTATTACCAAGTTTGGTAGTTTCAATAGTATAAGCGATAATTTTTTTCTTAAAGAAAAAGCATATTAATAGCTATAAAGGCCTGGTTTTGCCCAGTTGAAATCGGTCGAGAGTGATTGGCCAACTTCGAGACCTCCGTGTCTTTCCGATTGTCCCTGCCCATTACCGTTGATTAACAACTCCCGGTAGATGTTCTGAGACAGGAGCGATGGTTAATCAGTCGATACGGATCGATCGCGAACTGATCAGGATACAACCACTACCAGTACGAGGACGAGTACCAAGGTCTTCACACTGGGTGGTCGTTAACGAAGAAGTTGCGTCTCTGCGGGAAGTCCGCGGCAGCTGCCTCGCCGTCGTAAAAACGGACGAAAATAAAAAAATATATATATTCGCAAACGAAGGCGAAACTTGTGGTAATGTGGGAAACCGGCTGACAACCGCCGACATTGTGTAAAGTAAGCGCGTGAGGCACAGAAAAAGGCAATGCGTGGAACGGAACAGACAGGAAACGATATACTCAAAAAACATAACATTCTCTTAAAATATAGTAAGTTAAAAGATAATCGTTGACTTTGGCGAAACCTTCGTGTATGTAAAGATAGTCTCTTGTATATCTTAAACAAAATAAAATTGACTGTGAAGGGGGGGGGGGGGGCTTACAGGCTGCATGAGGGTGATTCTGAAACAGGCAACTCCCCTTTAATAGCATAGGAAGGGAATTGAAAAGGGGTGATATATTTTTAAAATACTTAAAATGTGTTGTTACTTAAATAAAACGTTCATTAAATTTTCAAGTTATTTCGCGCTAAACAGACCAAATAGATGGATCAACTGCCTTGTGTGTAAAATAAGCTCAAATTTCGTACGTTTGTATGTTCCACATACGAATCTAAACGCGTGGAGAAATTTCAACAAAATTTGACACACACTTTCCTTGTGACTGGGAAATCAAAACTGTTAGGGGCTAAAACACGGATACCATCCATAGGGGCAGGGGTGGAGAGGGCGGAAATTTTTAAATATGCGAAATCGGCCCATATTTACTTTAATAAATACTTTATCGGGTCAATTACTTTTACGGTGTTTTCCGCAACACTATTCGTACCCGTCCTTCCCTAATGGCATATAGAACAGGACCTTACGTTGCCTGCGTGTATGCATGAGGCGGCGACGACGACGACGTTCGCGAGAAACAAAAAGTATCATAACTTAAGTAAAATGTTTTTTATATTTAAGGATTAATGTACCCGGCACCCTGCTAGTATTAAATAAGGTGGATAATGAAGTAATAATCTAGAAAGTAAATTTTTAAATGAATAGTCCCAAAAAATTAAAAATAGATCTTAAAATACGGAGTTGACAATGTCTAGAATTTCTTAATGCTCAGTACTTTTCTATTTCTTAATGATTTACTGTCATTTTGAAATCAGAATCCTTTCACGGACTACTACGATATACACAGGAAAGATTAAAAATGAACGAGATCCATTTGCATTCGCAATATGGTTTAAGGAAATTAAATTCGCATCCGTTTACAAAACAGATTTTGTTAACTAAGTCGGAATATGGTTTAGGTGGAGAAGTAATTCCAAGGGATATTTTTCATCTATAATCTTGGATGGAAGAGTAAATAAACGAACCGTGAGGATGAAGTTGTAAGGCTTGGATACAAGAATTTTGTATCATCTTTAATATTTAACATAAAAATTACCCGTTTTTAACAGGTTGTAAGTGGCGTGGCTTGCACCTATAACATCCAACCAGTTCCTCGTACAGCTCCTGACTTCCACGGGTTGCATTTCCGAGGAGCGCTCAACTTTGGTGACGAGGCGTGTGCTCTCTGTAATCACAAAATACATTTATTATATACAGGTTCATAAGTAAAATAATTAGGAGACATTACTTCAGTTTCTTTACTTCCGCCCTTGAAGTCTATTTCCAAATAATCTTTTTAGGTTATTCTAATATTTACTTTCCCTCGATAATATTTTTTGAACCATTAAATTTTTTCTGTTTATTATGTCAATATTCAAATTCTTCTAACAGAATTTTTTAAAGCTTTAAGACTCTCCTAATTTAAACATTTAAAGTTTCTGTTCAACACTTATTTCTTAATATATATTATCCTACTTGTCAAGATTATTTAAATTATTTTTGTAGTTTATAATTTTCAAACTTAAGCAGAAATGTCAGCATTTACAGTCGCTTTTAGTTGAAACGTTAACGTGGACTTACATCTCAAAGTACTTAACGTGGAATATTAACTACAACTGTCTCCGAAAAATCCCCGCTAACTGACGGCCTGTCTCTCAGTTCCTACAGTAAAATTCCTAAAATGCTGAGATCAATAAAAATGTTCTACAAAATCAATTTTCTGGTGGTTTAATATCACTAAGTTTATTTTTGGTGCAGGTTTTCTAGGGGTTATCATGCATCTCTTTAGGTGAAACACCGGGAAGGATCCTTAAACCATAGCTCAGGAACCCTAGTCAGCCCCTGGCTAGCTTGCTTTAACGTCCACGTCTCCCCTTTTCAAGTCCCTTCCTACGCTATTAAACGGAGTTGCATGTTTCAGGACAACACTCATGTATCCTGTTAACAAAAAGGTAAATAAATAGATTCAGATGCCTCTGGGAGTTTTCTCTCGCAGGAATATCCCTCAATTTTTTTCAAAATTCTCACATGCCAAGGCACCTTCACCTATTTTAGGAGGTGTATATAATGGGGTGGAAGACCTTGGGCATACGTTAAGAGTTGTCCGCTGATCCCATTGGATCAGTCGGCCAACTGTTTCCTAAAACTTGTGGAGACACGGAGAAGGGAATGCTGCGACCCCACAACAAATTCATCTCCCGTCATTTGGAAAGGCTTGAGAATAGAATCCAATAGCCCGACCTATCTGAAGCAGGTTTTTTAAGGAGTTCCTTACATCTTTTTAGGTGAAACAGTGCGTAGGATCTTTAAAACGATAGCCCGGGGACCCTAGTCAACCCTTGGCTACCTTACTCTACCTTCCATATCCCCCTTTTCAATTCCTTTCCTATGCTGTTAAAGGGGAGTTGCCTGTTTCATGATCACCTTCATGTAGCCTGTTAACCAAAAATAAATAAAGAGTTTAATATTTTTGTGCTTATTAGTAACAATAATGCATATTTCTACCTTTAGAGACATTTTTCATGTACATTAATTAATTTCAATCTAGACCCGACTCGAAGTTACACTTGCAACAAAACTACACTCAACCATTTGAACCTCCCCCCCCCTTCTTCCCTCCCCACGGTAAATAAATAAAGTACTGTACTGTTCGTGAGATTCTACGTGGCATGTTTAAATGCGCAGTAGGGAAAGTATTGTCGTTTGAGGAGGAACTACTTCTCCAAACGGCCTGGCAATACGCTACTACCATTGTTAAAAACATTAATTATATTCATAGGAACTGGATATGTAAACCATAACTATTTCTTTTTTCACACGTCCTATACTTATTATTTATTACATTTTACGGGTGAGTTTCTTGGCGTAAAACCTATCCTGTAGTGACAGCATTGTATTTTCTAGTGCCAATGCTTGGAGAATTGCTTTTACACTACCAAGTTGCGTTAGCAAAACATGGAATAAAAGTGAGCTCCTATCTACCCCCGCTACAATAAGGGCGGAGTTGTCCACTGCGCATCGTGGTGACACACGACTCGCTAAGTATCCCGAACAATACTATAATGCTGTTTTTAGATGAGAGCAGTTTTGAGTTCAGTGAATGAGAGCAGTGGTGCCATACCGTCGCACTTCCCACTGTTACAGTGTCATATGAATTTTATTGGCTGACACAAGGAAGAGCTTCAAGGTCGAATCGGATCCAATTTGATTGATAATCATTATGTTAATACGGACTTTCGTATCCATCTCTGTTCTCCTAGAAATTATTATAAAACTTTACTTATTCATCCATTACGAAACGCTTTTAGAAAAATTGTATTATACATATGATATTGTAAATATAAGTTCCAAATCAGTAACGAAACGTCACTTTATAACTTCTGTTCATAAAGTTCGCATTAATTTCTTTTTCTGATTTATAGGGTGTTTATTGGTTTACAAAATTTGATATTGTAACTGAATGCACATATTTATGTTTAGAATATTACGAGGTCGTTTTTATGTAATATTACGGTGACGGACAATTTAATGTATACGTTAAATAGTTTCGTTAAGAAGGAAGTAACCCGCGTCGCGCCCGACATTTTCGCCGGTGTTTGTGCAACGGAGCCGGCGGGCGGGAGCTGTGTTATGTGTTCTCCTAATGGGACCTTCGCCCACCTCTCCATATCGTTACTGCTTGCCTTGCCTTGCTAATTAGATCCGCCGACGACCAGGAATTCCTCGGCTCGGTGACCGGTCCTCCCCCACTCCACTCTGCACCCCTGGGGTGTTCAGGGGTCAATAAATATATCCCCCTCTCTCATCCTCCCACCTATCTACCTACCCAAACAAACACGCAAAGACACGGACCAGGGGCCCCCTCGGCAAGGAAAGGGAGGGAGTTATGCGTGAGGTAATACGACCTAAGTGGGGAGACAGCGCCGGGGTCATTAATAATCACCGGAGAATCACTTGGAAAGAAGAAACAGGCAATTAAGTTGCAAAAGCTGCGACGGCCGTTATTTATCGCTATCGCGTGTGTGCATTCGGATGAGTAATGTTCCTGCTTTGGCTGCCTAGTGGGCCAGATAGCCTCGACTTCACCTGCCTCTTTTGCTCTCCCCTCTCTGCCCGTCTCTCCCCGCGCACACATACGAATCCCGCCATGCTAATTGTTGCGAAAATGCTGTCCCTGTGTCTGCCGTGTCTTGCCCGTTGAACAATGGCTCCGGGTGTGGTCGTCTTCAAGCTGGTAGTGCTTCGGCACACCCAATATCTGGGAAGGCCCGAAGGTCATCTCCCTGATCCATCACAGCGTCATTCGCCAATGCGACGAATATTCTAGCATAGAGAGTAGGGACACCGTCAAATGGAGAGGAATGATCCGCAAAAACTTGCGAACAAGACCACTTAAAGACATAAAAAACTAAAAGGTTTATAATTTCACACAAAGACTATCTCACATGACGGATTGCTAAAAAAAGAACAAATTGCACTTAACATCGTGAAATGACAGAGTAAATAATAGCAGGTTGAGAGTCGCATTATGCATGTCTTGGTGAGAACACGGGCTGTGACGGAAAGCAAGAAGAGTGATTTTTTTAGTCTGTCTCTGTGAAATCATCACTTTATTATTAAACAATTTTTTATAATAATCTATACCACTCTTCTTGCAGTGCTCAATCGAGACAAACTAATCGCCTTTAATTTGAGAAAGAGGGAAAATATGTTAGGAAATAAAAGTGAAGGAAGTAGATTTAGACTTAAGTTTTTATATCCGAATAGTTTGATAATACTTTCTGAAACATTTTCCTACCATAATGTAAGGATTTATTTATATGATCAGGCTAAATTGTTTTGTTATTTTAGTAGTTTATTTAACAAGACAATAATACATATTTGGTGGTAATATATTGACAAAACTTTGAGTGGCAAATATGCAACAAAGTTTTTGTAATAAAGAGTTTATTTTGACTTATCTTTAGTCCAGAATGTTACTCAATTTATTATCTTCCTTCGCCTTCCGGAGATCATTTTCAGATACACAAAATAAACAATAAAACAGTTTACTCTGATTTTAATTTTAATTTCTCTTCCCTTATATTTCCTCACTTATAAATACTCCCTCCTTTCCTCATATAAACTTCCCAAGTAGCACTGTAGTAAACTTTAAAATTTTCTTAAAATTTCCCCCTTTCGCGGCCACGATCCCACAGCTACAGTATATGTCCCAATAACATTTTCCTCAATTCTTACATATTACATATTAAAATATAAGTACGTTGTCCTGGGACAGTTTTCCAGACTTTAAATTCCAAACATTATCTTGGGCCTTCTCAATTTTACCTCATTTAAATACAGTAGACAGTTGCAGTAGACGTTCAGTAATGTTAAAAAAAGAAAGGATACAGGATATAACTTGTGACATTGGCATATAGTTCTTATGGACCTCATAAACTATATTAATTATCATTGACCCTTTTTGACAATGTAGAATAGAATTTAAATCAGGAGGAAACAAGGAATGAGGAACTCCTTACAGATTGTATAATTACGGTACTTTCTTGTGTTTCTCAGAATAAATTAATAAACAAGGCAGATTATTGATGTAAAAAATTTCTGAAAATTAGTCAGAATGAATTCATAGTACTTCCTTGGCTGATACCGCAGTCATATTTGCAAAAAGACACATCCTACGAAGGAAGTGAACTATATTCTACCCGCTAATTTCTAAGTGTGCGAATTTATTAATCCTACTTGATTTTCCTTACCAAATATTCCCTTTAGTTTTGTAAATTAAAGTTCGGTTTATACGCTGACCACGTATCACTCCGCTATTAGACCTGGTAGGCCAAGGCACTGAATGGGTTGCAGTGCCAAGGATTCCTTTATCACCATTACGTTTTAAATTAGTAATTGACACACTCAATCATTTCCGTATATCCATTTAATAATCTTTTAAATAATTTCAAACAAAATGTGTGACGGATTTGAGATATTTGCCCTCGTTATTTATTCTTTCTATTAATGTAACAATATTGCGTTTCAACACAGATTTCAAAATCCTTCAAACCGGGAAATAATTATTAGGAGTAAACAAATAAATAGAAAAACAGCAAAAGAGACGGAATTAATTTTTTTTATTAATTAAATTTGATATAATACAACGATTCGTCCACAATATTGAGACTTCTCCAGATGAAAATATCACCGAACAAATTTCTTTTGGTGTTCAATTTCTTGAATGGATGTAAATATAAAATTAGAAATAGAGATTCAGGAGTGAATATTTTGCGCCCTGGACTGCATCCAAAGACGGCGATAACCGAATTTCAGTTTTTTTATCGCTATACTGTTCAAAATTCTGGACGGAACACTGTAACATTAAATGCATTGATTTATATGAAAAATTCCTACTGATGGTACGTTTTGATGTTTATTTCTTAATTTCATGTATGGTAGATTAATTTTAATATTCAATTAAAAGGAGGATCTTATCTACCTACACTCTTCACAAAGATTATAAATGTTACCTTAACTGTTTTAAAATTTGATTAATAAAAGCCAATAGATTTTTTCCTGATTGTTTATTATTAGAAAAAGCAGAGTCTAGAATTCTTCCTAGATCGAACGTATTACATGCGGATATAATTTTTCTTCAGATTGGTTCAAGATACAAATTCTATCGAATAAAAGTAATTGGTATTGAAAGGAATGAGTACGTCGTCTATATTTTATAATGACCGAAAAGTCTTTCTTGTAATTAGTACACGTATGTTTGTCTTAGTCGGTAACGAGAGAAAGAGTGAGAGAGCCTGACAGTCCATTACCATAGTGTGTTAAGGGAACCCTCGGCATTGAGTGATCCCCAGCCACTAAATCAGGCGCCGACTAATTGAAAAGTGTTTGCGTTTACTCCGTCTCTCTCCCTCTCTGTCTCAGTCTGACTCGTCTAAGGAGCGTCACTACACCTTCCTCCATCTCAGTCTTCTCTCTGATTGAAACATCCCCCCACTCACTCACTATCTCTCTCTCTCTCTCACACACACACATACACTCTCGTAGCTCCGGGAAACCAGTTTTCATTAAAGACGCACTTTCGTCTTATACTCTCTCTCTCTCTCTCCGTCTGCCTTTCTTCACAAGCCGACGCGGTGGCGTTGGCTAAATTGCCTTGAATTAAAGATGAGCTTCAGCTCTGAAACTTGGTGGCTTTCTCTTGCGAAACACACCCTTCCTTCTTTCCCTCCTCCCAGCGCCCCTCTTTTACTACTCCACTCATAATTACAATATCATTGACATCAGCGAGTATAATTACAACGGAGGACACTTTGCTTCCTTACACAAGCATCTCTCAACCCTTTCAATTCCACCCCTCTTCAACCCGTTTTATCTTCCTTCTGGCTACTCTTCGTACGCTGGGTTATTAATTGAGTTTAATAATTAACCCCTCCCTTTACAAAGTCAAAAAAAAGTTTGGAGGAGCTAAGCGAATTGCCTCCAATTGTATCGAGCTCAACTTCATGAAAATAGCTTCCATTGGCTATTAAAAACTTGTGATCGAAGAGCAAATTCACTTCGGGTGGATAAATTCTTGTTTCATTTCTTCGTGTTTGAGTTTAGAACCAAACATAATTAATATTACCCTTAATTCATCTCTTGGTATTCGATAAAGCAAATAATAGATTACGGATTTATTGAAACTTCAAAACCCGAAGGAGTGTTCATGATTCACTCGAAGGGCAATTTATTGGAAAAGACAACTGAAACGCTCTGTAATTTAAAAGTTGAAAGTATTTTAAAAGTAGTTTAAAACTCGATCAGGTCTATCACGAAAAAAAAGTAGGCTTTGGAAATTCAGGTGACAACGAATCGAACAGCATGTGGCGACGTATCAAATTATGCTTTTCTTTTTGGGATTGTAAAGTTGTTTTAAAACTTTTTACAATATAAAAATAATAATAATAGAGAGCAAGGACTTTCCTGGTTTAAATTATGAATAAAGCATTCTCGGGAAAATTTAAAACATACATAATATTTTTCTGAAATATAACTAAATTTCTAAATAATGTAATTAAATTAATCAGACTTTATACTATAAATAAAAAATGGCCAAATGTCATAACTAGAAAATTAAATTTTAAAACGTTTCGTCCATCCAATTTTCGGGACTTCCTCAGTTAATTAATCAAATTTGTACAAACAATTACATATTAATTGAAATTTTGTAATGTTTTAATTGGAGAACTGAGGGGATGAAACGTTTTTGAATTAAATTCAATTTTTGCTGACATTATTTGTATTTTATTAAACTAAATTTCAAAGTATTTATTTGTCACCCATTTGATAAAAATTAATAAAATGAAGAAAAATTCCTCAATTTCTTTAATAATTTACGAAACAGTATTAAAATATCTCATTTCTTACGAATTAAAAACTACGGAACGGTGAAAGCAACAAAAATTGCTCAGTTTTAATTACGAAAAGAAAATTAGTAGTAAAATACTTGTAGAGAATCTGTAGTGAATCTGAGATCTATGAGATCTAGTCTTTGTATAGATAATATTTATATAGTCCAGGAGAATAATATGCTTAACTAGCAAAGGAGGAAAGGAACAATTGTTAACATTACTCAGAACCGCGAGAATTAAATGAGTGGTAAAGGTAAAGGAATGGTAAATAATATGGTTTGAATTCCTATACCTTATCTGCTATAATTAGATATTGAATGCTGTATTTCCTCATAGGAGAAATTATAGGTTTACTGACAGTCTTTTCAAAATTAATCATTAAATACGAAGCAATTCATAGGATGAAGAAACCGAAAATACGAACACCAATTACTAAAAGAAAATTACTAGTAAAATGGTCGTAGAAATATGCTTTTTAATATTATACCGTCATGTTTTAATAGAATAATAAAAAAATGACTTTATTTACTCACATTTATGCTCTATGGCCAGACTGTTTTCTAAAAGATTCTTATAAAATAGGAGTTAATTTATGGATTTTGCGTGAAGTATTTCTGGCAACCATCTTCTTTGTCCTCTTAGTAGCCAATCAGCCCGTTAGATTTCATAAACAGATTAATGCGAAGGCAGCGAAGAAACAAAGCAAGAAGAATAAAGAGAAAGGGGGGCGTTTACGATATTAGTAATAAGACGTATCTCAGTGAAGAAGATGAACTCAATTACGGCTTAAAGCTGGACATGACTTCCTTCCTTTTCTTTTCTTTTCCTCCTCTTTCCGACGTGTGTATTTTCCACGAAGGATTTCGTGCTTGAAAAATTGCCGCTATTACTTATGAAAAATTGAAGACAGTGACTGATCTCCGTTAATTCCCCCTTCTTCCCTTCCCTGCTCTACCTCTCTCTATCCTTCTACCTCTTCATGTTGGTTGTTGCTTGTAATTTGTGACCACCATCGTCTGTGCTACATCTTGTTCGGTGTAACAATCACCATCGCTTGTAGTTCCTTCCAACCTCGCCGTTGTTATTACTTGAAAAGGCTCGTCAGGCATTCCTTTGACTTACCTCCTTCTATAGTTTAATATTTTACTATAAACCATGTGCCTCCTTATAATCCCTACGGTCACGCTGTTTAAATTTGAAATTAGGTTTGCTTCAAGCCTGAGAACCAGTGTGTAAATCTTCAACAACTGGTAGACAAAAGACAGTTGAGTAAAGTAATACTGCAATGAATAGAAATTACACAAAAAATGTTATAAATGTTTCGCTAATCAATATATGTTTCGATTATGTATGAAAAGTCGTAATTGAAATGCTAATAATAAAAAATAGGACCATATATATTAATTAAATCGAGTAAATTAGTCTGTAACATATTATCAGCCTTCATTATATAAAAATTTGAATTTTAAAATTTTAAAACAGAAAATAAATTTGGAAATTAAGAAATTAGTGCTAATTTTGGCCGCATTTTTAAGAAATTAAAATAAGTAAAATGAACCTTCACGTTAGTGTACTTCAGCGGATCAGTTTACAGACACAATACATATTAAATTGGAAAACTCGAACATCCTCTTTTATCTACTTAAAATTGGATCCTTGAACTGTTTACTCCATTATTTTTATATTTATTTTCTGAAGGAGGTCAATCATCGTGATCATCCATAAACAACGTGTTTTCAGAAAGATAGTAGCCCCTTTTTCGGTGACCGTACATATAAATTATGACTTGTTTTACCTCCCGTTTTTTATCTGATTTTTCCTGATATTTTTATTTCGGGGTTTTGGCATAAGTACTAGACACTTAATATTTCACTTACTAGATATTTTGTCTACTCAAATATCAGTTTCTCGCAGGCTATTTTCCCCCAGAGTAACTGTGGGGCTCACCTGATAAAGTCGGGAATGCCTCGTACTCTCTCTGTTTTTTCTTATCAAAATTCTCAAATTCCGAGACACCTTCACCTATTTTGGGAGTTATATGTTCTGGGGTTGAAGACCTTGGGCATATGGCAATAGTTTTCCTCTTATCCCATTGGAAGCAGTCGGCCAACTAACTCCTAAAACTGGTGTATACACGGAGAAGGGAATGCTGCGACCCCACAGCAAACTCGTCTCCCGTCATTCGGAAGGACGTAAGAATCGTACCCAATGCGCGACCTACCTGATGCAGGTTTTCTAGGGTTTCCCCTGCATCTCTTCAGGTGAAACACCGGGTAGGATCCTTAAACCACAGCCCGGGGGCCCTAGTAAACCCTTAGCTACCTTGCTCTACCTTCCGCAACCCCCTTTTTCAATTCCCTTCCTGTGCTATTAAAGGAGAGTTGCCTTTTTCAAGATCACCCTCGTGTAGCCCGTGAACCCAGAAGAAAACAGCTGTTGGATTTCACATTGATCGGATCATAATATTAAGACGAAAATTTACTTAAGCTTGTTTGGTATAATTGGTATGTGATGTTTTAAAGGAATTTTTATTCTACTTTAAATTAAGACAGCAAGGAGAATAAATCATAAGAAAGATTAAAATTTTAAAATATGTTTAACAAACAAGAAATAAAACTTATTTTCCTGATCTTTTAAAAAATATATATTTTAGAAATTGAATTTGCAATTAAAGTTAAATATTAAACCATATGATTGTTTATCTCAGAGGATGATGGGCTCAAAAACCTGGAATTTATATTCCGAACACCAATTGCTGATGGAAAAGGCTACTGTGGCAATTAGTTGAAGGGACACTTAAATAGATGTTGTGATACCAGACCTTCCGCTACCTGAAGAGCAAAGACCCTTCGACTTTCGCAGCTCGGAAAATTTAACAAAAGTATTAAATAAAGTAACCCCTTTAATAATTTAGTAAACATGTGTACACTACAGGTCTATGCTTAGTTTATGTAGTTTATTTGTTTTGTCACAATGGATGGAGCCCCGTGTATGACAGCACTATCCGTTAATATAGTATTATCTAACCTTTTTTTGTGCCCTACGTCTTTTGATACACTACCTTCGTCTCTGTATTATATATATTTGTTTATATTAAAAATGGAAGTTTTGATAAATTGTGCCCAATTACAACTTGCAGATCAGAAGCAATCACTATGTGATTTTGAAGTGGAAAACAGTAAGTAATTATCATAACATATAATAGAATACTAAAATTCAAGTACAAAATAATATATATATATATATATATAGTGATAAAAAAGGCGGATTTTGTAAGGTTGTGGCGTTATGAGGCGCAGTTCGGCCAACAACAATGGCTAGTCGGCCGAAAGATGGTGGTTCCCCGCGGGGGAGGCCCGCCGAGCGTGTATAAAAAATGACGATGGTGAACCCCGCGGGAAAACCCCACCGAACGAGTTTAAAAATGAGGGCGGGGAACCCCGAAATGTTGTGAAATAGGGGAATTCCCGTCGGAAGGTTTAAAAGGGAAGCCGATGGGTGGCTCGCGACCAGACCCCAGAAGACAGGCGAGTGGAGGAGAGGAGAGGACGTGGTCCAGACCCCAGAAGGCGGGCGAGTGGACCAGAGAGCAGATACCCAGAGGGCAGATATCCAGAGAGCAGATACCCAGAGGGCAGAAGGCAAGCGAGTGGAGCAGAGAACGGACGTGGACCGAGCAGAAGTGAAACAAGGAGAGGAGAGGACGTGGCTCGACCCCAGAAGGCAGGCGAGTGGACGGACGTGAGCAGACGTGATCAAATCCTGCAAGACGCCAGAGAGACACACAAACATTCGAGAGGTGGATGTTTGTTGGCCCAGTAATTGTGGGTAAGCGATAAAAAAAATTGTGAAACTTGCTCATTGCTCTGGATAAATTAATATTCAATGATTTTTCTTTCTATTTTCAGCTACTGCATACTCCATCTCTTGAGAGACCCAAAATCCCCTGAGATTAAGCCCGTGTCTTCACTTTAAATTAATAAATGAAAAATATTAAAATTGATCATATTTGTACTTTAAATTAATAAATGTTTTATACACAAAAAAGTTTATTACAATATATTGTGGCGTACATTATCGAAAATCCAGTATTTAATAAATTTTATCACGATGGCAAGACGGCGTGTCTGGACGTGGACGTTTTTTGCAGCTTTGCGAACAATGGCGACGCGATGGTCAGAAGAGGGTCGGACAGCTCTGACGAATAGGGGGTGGGGAGGCCTCCATAAAGACAAGTTAAGGAGCCAGGGTAAGAGGAATGTGAACCCGAAATAGAAAGTTGGTAACTTCAGGAGTCTTGCGGCGGTTACGGCGAAGGGTGGACGCGCAACGTGTCGGGTTTGAAACCTGAGCGAGAGTGCGCAAGCCTGCAATATGCTTGCTTCTCTGAACAGCCTGAGCAGTTTTCGGTGAACCTGATGATCCATGAGCTGGAGAGTTGGAGCATCGCGCCTTCATCGACATCGCCCCTTTCACCCTTGCTGCTGGTATGCTGATGGCCTGAATAAGGACGACCGAGCCGTAAATAATTGGACGCTGGTGAGACCCGCCCGCTATCATATGCATTGTCGGACACAGTTGATTTGATTTTAAAACGTCTCTGCTACTTGGCCCAAAATCGCCTGGGAAAAGGAGAGTGTACTTAGATCCCAACATATAAACTTTGCTCTGTACGCATTTTAACATTTTTTTTGTAATTAGTATTAATAAATTTGAACCTTTTTAGCTTGTAAATTGAAGTTGTTAATGAAATCATCCTTCCATTTTATTACATATTCATTCCTTGTTTAATTAATAAAGACCTAAGCTTAGGTCTTTATTAATTAAACAAGGAATGAATATGTAATAAAATGGAAGGATGATTTCATTAACAACTCCAATTTACATATCACTCCAAACATACAAGTATATATAATATATATATATATATATATATATGTGTGTGTGTGTTTATATACTAGTTTAATTTAGTAAGACACTTGTGCTTAATGCTTCCTCCAGGCAGATTTCATATTGAACTCAAATTTAGTCAGCTTAAGTCTTAAGTCGAGAAAATTCATAACGGTTCGATAGGGTCATAGCTATGACCTAACAATCGTCCAATATAGTACATACCATTCTTTCATTAGGCGTAGTAAACAATAATCTACGAGTAAATTGTAGTTTATATCACTCCCAACATACAAGTGTGGCTCGACAGAAAGTACAACACTTAACAAAATTTAAAATTCAGATATTTAATTATTTCTTTTTTTATTTATTCGTCCCCAAAATTTTCACTACTCACTACAAAAAATTATATAACTAAATATACATAGTTGAATATAAATTAATAAACTTGGTATGCATTTGGTAGGCATTTACAAATATTTCACGTTGCTACTTTATCGTCCGGGGCCTCAATGAGTGAAAACAATGAAGGGGAAACATATTGCAAAGCCCTCGTTGTTGTAACGGGATAATTTTTAAACTACAAGATTTACATTTCAAAGATTCTAGAATGCACAAGTAAATCACAATAATAATAAGTTTTATTTTGATTTTAAATATTATCATTTTTTACAATTAAAGAATTAATATTTGTTTTCCCTCAACAATATAAAATAATAATTACTTTCTACGTCTAAAATTTTGGCATTATTTCAATCAATCCTCTGGTTTTTTAAATACATGTTTAGTTAGCATAGATTGTTATCTATTGGTTGGTTTAAGTTTGCGAAATGTTCTTTAATCCTTGTTTGAAGCTTGCGTCTAGTCTGACAAATATATCTTCACAGTCTAAACACTGAATTTTATACATGACATTGTATTTCCCAAAATTGTTTATATTATCTTCACAACTTTTCACAAAATTTATGTTATTAAAAGATTTGAATATTACCCTAACACCGTAATTGAGCAACAAATTAATATATATGAAGCTCATAGATTTTTTATTATTATTAGATGAATAATTTTTAATAGTCAAAGGATTTAATATACTTCTCATATACTTATTCATAAAACATGTAGTATTCTAAAAAATAGAATATTTTCATCAAATTCTCATTGTGGAATTTGTGGTGAGATATTTTAATAGTCTTGTCAACCAAATTGAAAACTATAGCTCTTTTATGTTGGAGGGCGTTATTTGAGTAGAAATTTAATACTCTACAAGAATTTTAATAAAGTGATTTATTTTTAATTCAGAAGGGAAATTTTAAATTAGGGTGAAGGCTGGAAAACTATTAACAAACGTATTAATTCAGATTTGGGAATTATGCAAAAAAAACATCAACAAATACGGCATTTAACTATTGACCATTCTCTGTGTTTTATAATAATGTCAGATTAATTTAATTGCTTTATTTATAAGTTTTCCTTTTTGTACGAGTGTAATCATAGTAGGTGGCTGGTAATATAAAATTGTGGGGCGTGGGACTATGTTGCGAAAGACCGGCTTAATTTTTTTTTTCGTTTATAGTCGCATCAACTGAAAGGCCAAGCTTATCTTTGTCGTACTTAAATCCCCTAATTTTTTTGGAAAATTAAGAATTCTATTCTTTCGTTTGAAAATTTTTAAAAATTTATTGAAAATTATGGGGTATTAATTATTGATTGATTTTATAGTTTTGAAAAAAAAAATTCAGAAAAAAGGCAAATGTTAAGGGAATTTAATTCATTATCGGATTATTATGTAAATTCGCAGTTTGGTAAAAAAAAGATTCTGTAAATTGTGATGTAGTAATTTAATTTATCATTGACTGGGAACACATTTTTCTATGATACTTTAGTGAACTTTACATATAATTAGATTTGTACAAGTGTAATATATTGCTCTCGTGTGTGTGAAATAAATTGATGCACATGCAGCGATCTAGACATAGTTATCTGCTGTATCCCCCTCGGCACAGACAGTCCAGGGGTCCCTTGCCTTCCCTCGTCGAATGACTCGACAGCAATCCTATGGTATCATATATCACCTCTCCGCATTATTGTCTAACAATCAGCTGCAATTGCGTGACTTCATCTCTGTGCCTCCCTTCCCCTTGCCACCATCCTTTCTCTCCAGGTTCATTCTCTATCACCGCTCCTCAAAACCAACAGCACTAAAACAAAACCAACCGGCGGAGTCCAGCACGAAAACCTTTTGTCACTGTACGTATGAAGCCGTGGGAAAGAATAGTTGTTGTCGTCATACATTCGTCGATCACGCGCTGGAATCTGAAAATAGTAGCTTTCATTTTAGAAAAATATTCTTCAGTACATTCCTACGTTTAGTAAAGTCATGAGCTACATCACCCCAAGGAACATTTTTTACGATGATTATTCCCCTTACGTCAGATATTAATGATTCTACTGAGTTGATAATACTCCACTACCCCTAATATACTACATTAGTAATTTCGTCTACATAACGTGTAATACAAACGAATATTTGAAATTGTAAAAATATAGAATAAAATAAGATTTCATCCGAATTGTTCACCGGGAAAGTCTACGTTCATTAAATAGAGGTAATTTTGGGAAGAAGCTACACAATATGGCAATATTATATGCACGATAGTGTGAAAATTTTATGTGTTATGAAAGTCTTAGAAATGCCGATTGTTAATTTTTTTTCTTTTAAATAGCCTTAGATTTATTGAAATAAACCACAACAAGATTGATCTTTTATTAATTCGTCAAAAAACATTTAAAACTGTTGCCTGATAAGGCCGCCTCTGTGTTAGCACGAACGCTCTTAGTTACATCTTGGACGAGCAGAGGGCTGAGAAGGAAATACTGCGCACCGCATTTCCTATTCCAGACATGATTATTGTGCTATGAAGAATGTAGTCCAGATATATGCGGGAGGGAGCGCGCTAGAAGGAGGGCAGTTTAAAGTCTTCGAAATCTATGCAGAAATTCACTCTTAAAATACTATTATTTAAAAGTCTCTTAAAATATAAAACGAACAATTCCTTCTCAATTAATTCATGTGCTGTAGCACATGAGCACATATGCACCAGCCACCACTAGACAGTTGTAGTTACATAATTTGTTAATCAATAAATTTCCTTGGAACGCCATTAATTATTGACGTTCTCAAAACATTTAAAAGATATAGACAGAATTAATTTGAAGTAGATATCAACTGGCCCAGACATAAGGCAAAATAGTGATCAGGAATTTTTCACTGCAAATTTTGAAGAATCTTGCAAGTCTTTTTCAAATGTTCTCAGTTTTTTCGTTGCATTTTTTAAAATCAGCTCCACAAGCAAACAATTATTGTAGGGCGGCGAGTCACAAAGAAATTAATCCACCTGAAGGGTGTCAATTTTGGGAAGGGAAAATAAGTAAAACTAGGTGTTAGCAGGGAATTTAGTTGACTTTTAGGTTCGTATCCAGAGCAGTGATCGTAAAATGTAGCAGTTTGAGCCTGAGAACATTGGTTCATTGCCCACGCTGGGGACGACGCAAACGACCACAGGCAAGTCATCTCGCCAGGATTACAAATTTTTGTAACCGTTAATGAAGCATTTTGATGATGTGAGGTGCTGAAAGTGTTCCATGTTTCTTTTTAACTTTCATAATTTAATCGTCTCAGTGTTTCCGATTTAGTAACTCTCATAAGCACCCTGACATTTATGTTTATCTAATTTCTTACATTAAGAGCTGTATAGGAATAAACGGTCTATACAAAAAATTATAATTTTTGTTACATACGCACGTGGAAACCAGTTGCGTCCTTGCTTGGAGTAAGAACATTATTGACATTAGAAAAATTGATAGCAAATACAGGGCCACATTTATCTTATTCTGTTTACCTATTTCTTATAAGGAGTGAAAAAACGTTGAACTGGATAGTCTAAGAATTAAATTTTAAATATAGCTTATATGTAAAATTCAGGGAATACGTACTGTCAAAATATTTAGAAAACGGTGATACAATATTACAAAAGTTATAACAGGATTCTTAATCTTGGAGTTATTCTCGGGTTCCCCAAATGGGTGACGTTTACTAAACAGGACGACGTCGATACCGGGAAAACTTAGAGAAATTAATACGGATTATCAGTAAATAAAGAATCAATTGTAATTTAATTTGACGATACTCAAATTGACCTTAACCATCATTATTATTGTTATATGTTGGCCCATTCATTGGAATGTATTATTTTTAAGTTCAATTAAAAGCATTGAATTACTAATTTTAAATGCAGTTAGGCTACAGTTCTTTCTTATACATACATACGATTGTTTCGAATACTTGGCGATTTTCTGTGTCAAGTTTGTCAAGTAATGTCGAAGGAACTTCTAGTGTATGTACAAGATTAATACACTCCGTGTTATATTTATATCTAGCAATACCTGATTAAGGGGTTGTTATGAAACGAATAAACAAATTTATTGACAATAGATATTTATTCAATTTTTTAGATTAAAACATTTAAATTATTCAAAAATCAGTTCTCCGACATTGAATATAATAATAATACTGTCAATTTTTCCATGAATAAATTTAATTCATATTTATTTCATATAATCACGTCACATACCGCCCTTAACCGTCGTTGGACACAAAATAATCCAATTCTGTAATAGTTTTGTCGATTTAAAAATTTGCCTGAAGTCCATAAAGATAGACGAAACATTGTAATTAGATTAAATAAGTATTAATTAATTTTTTTGTTGACAAAACTAGCTGTTTTTTTATTTATTTTTTAAATCATTTTTTTAGGAAACCGTTATAATTACAACTCTGAAATTCTCAAACCTCACTTTCAATATATGCTATATGTGTGGAAGCGGAACCAATTATTTATGATGATTATTATTTTATTATTATTAATTTATTTATAAGGATTAAGTTTTAAAAAATTAATTTTTTCTCCCATAACTAATAATTCAAATCATTCATCTACTTCCATGCTTATACCACAAGGTTAAAAATAAACTGTGAAAAATTCAGGTTGCTGAGAGAATGGTACCATTGGTAGAATGAAGCCCTTCTGACTCCTCTTAATATATTTTTTGTCGGGGTTTCTGTATGATCTAATTGTAACTGCAACGTTGAGACAATTATCCATATTTGTTGAAATTACCTCATAAGATTAAATTGGATGCGACTCCGCCAGTTTTCGTTGCAACCCTCACAAGATTCATAATGCAACTCGCACTCAATTAGGGTGTAATATTAACGAGTGCTGCTTTTTAAAGAAAGCACTTTTGCAATGTTTGGCCATTGCGGTGCTGCAGTTGCGATTTTGAGCGTGCACGGTCACATCTTCCATTCATTAGCAAGCGAGACGCAGCTCTGAAGCATTGTCATTTTATGATTTCCCTATACTAGAGCGTTTGAACGTTCCGTCGACTTTTCAGCCAGATCAGTGATTCGTTTCTTGAATTCAAGGAATGTTACACATGAAAACATTCGTCGGAAATTGTGTGTGGCGTATGGGGAAGCAACAATGACTGATGGAATGTTCAGCAAGTGTATTTGATAGATTAACGAAGGTCGTGAAAATGTTCACGATGAGCTGACAGGAAACATCTTTCTTTGAAGTAGTCTTACCCTTACGACAAGTGTCTGAATAACGAGGGTGGCTGTGTAAATAATTAGCGTGTAAGGTAATGAATTATAAAAAAATATGGAAATAATATCCAGTTATGTTTGAAATAAATATCGGGTTTTATTGCTTAAAAACACTGAAAATCACCACAAAATACTTTTTTAACATACGTATATCAGTTACAATTTATTAAAAAATCTATATAATAAGTCAAGTGACTTGTTAAAAAAACTGTCACATCATCTACATTGATAAAATTGTGACTGATATCGGCTCTTAATTTGGAAACATTTTTCGTACATTGCTGCTTCATTTCATATAAAAAGAAACTGTTCCTCAACTGCAAAAATTAATTACTCCTATAGGAGCAGGCCTACCGCCCGCTCTTCATAGTGCTATTGGCAGTAATTTCAATAATCGGACGGGCCACAATGATATTGGCTATCTCTCACGCTTAATTTTTGCTGCCGCAGAGGAAAACGTTCCCTCATGCACCAGACATGCTCCTTGTTTTCAGAAAGAAATTACTTGGTTTCTAGTTTCGTATTTTTATTTATTTATTTATTATTTTCAACTGTAAATATAAAAACATTTACAGATGATGTATCTTTGATCCTGTCATTTAGAAAACATATAGGTAAAATACTCATACCAGTAAAAGCAGTGTGTAAAATGCATGTATGATTCGAAAATTTGTGGACTGTGTAGCGTGCGATTTAAACAATTACATTGACTATGGTGAGGTGTGTAATTTTTCGTTGAACTGGAGAAACACCAGACGTGATGAACACATGTGTCTTCCCCTTGGACGCTGGGGTCAGGAAGTCACCGCGAAATCAGTGATATATTTGACAGAAAGAGAGGATCAGGAACCTAACGTGGGTACTAGGGAAAAAGTGGTGTACAGTCTTTGGAGAGACGGTTAAAGAAGTGTATAATATCTCAGTAAAGTTTTCTGGCTTAAAAGGGGGTTAAATAACTAGCAAAAAAATTGCCGGGGCTATAGCATGTCATCAACGTCTGGCTTCGAAGTAAGTACACACAACTTCTAAAAGTGAAGATTCTCTTCCATACTATGGGGGATTGAAAATTTCTGTCAACTGCAACACCTCCCTTCTACAACTAATATAATGGGGGGTTTAAATAAAAGAGATTATTATTGATCTAAATTGTTTAATATAATAATAAAAAACACTATTGTTTAACAAGGTGCAATTATAAAATTATTATTTTATTTAAAAGTGGACAACACTCCTCCGCTATATCTAAGGACACTTTTATACTAGACATCGATGTGTGAGAGTTGCTGTGAAAAATTTCATGTCCAAACTAAGTTTCTTAAACTTTTTGTTGCTATATTGCGATGTGTTAAAGTAAATTTATTGTCAAGATCTAATTAAATTATTACTTGGCTTTTCCCTTCAGGGTTCACACAGCTCGGAAGAATTATCTGAGCAACTTACGGAAGACACATATAAAACAATCGCTTACTCTAGATAGGCTTGTGGACTTTCGACGCTCGAGATTATGGCGTTGCGACGGCTGTCTGTCACTAGGAACTCTGGATACCAGAGCTGGTTGTAGATCGGGATATGACACTGACAGACGTTGATGACACGCTATAGGTATTAAAACTTAACTTTACTGGAAAATAGTCTTCAATTAAATTGCTATCAATGCTTTAATTATTCATAAATCTGTTTGAGGAAACCTCAAGTTCTATTTTGACGAGTACGACAAAGCCACAAATTAAGTGATTGTGAGTTATACGTAATAAATGTAGTCAATACATTTATTATTTTGTTAATTGAGTGATTTTTAAGAATTTGATACATTTGAGGTGCAGAAGTTTAATTTTCGTTTGAAGTGAAGAGTATTTACATAGTCTTTCTATCCATCCTTTAATTGCAAGTAAAACAATCTGTGATCAAACAGCGAATTCGGAGTTGATGAGGTTGTGTTTGTGTGTGTGTGCGCGTGTGCAATTACGTGAACCGGAATGTTGAGTGGGAAACGATGCGAAATGACAAACATTTTTTCCAACCTCCCTCTATCCTCCCCGTCCTCTTTTGCTCATCCCCCGTTTTTTAAAACTTCCCCATTTTCTCTTTGATCTGGCGTTAACAACGAGATTTAATACAGCTTCAAAAGACTCCGGTCTTCGTAAAGCCACACACAAGGGGGACGAGATTAGTGAGCGATACGAAAGTATTCGGCGGAGGGTGCGTTCGCTTAGAGTGTTTTCAATTTCGTCTCTCTCCTGCCATCATCTTTTTTTTCCCCATCCAGTTTTAATTTGCCTCTGTGTGCCCCATCCCACCACACAGCGACGACACTGACCTCTTTAAGGACGGTGTTAGCATGCCGGGACTTAACTCGCTTAAATCGTGTCCCTCACTCTTCAAAAGTACGGGGGATGTATTGAATCTTTATAATTGCATGAATGGACATAATTTAATTTAAAGATGATGAAGGGGCACCATACGAGGAAGAGTGGATCTAGTATTGGCCTGTTTGCACACACACAGAACTGTGTCCTTTAAAATTAAATAGTTGCTGTGTTAATTTCATCTATAACACACCCCTTTTAGAGGATAAGAAGGAATGATACGGAAATTAAATTTCGACCTTTTGATTAAATTCTTTTGGCGTAATTATTTCTACCCTCACGTAGAAAATTGTCATAGTAAATGAAAAGAATTGATTAAGTGTCACAGACGATTGAATTTCTTTTTAGCCCTAAACTGTTGTATCATTTTAGAATGATGAAGATGTAAAGTATGTTTGCTGTAAAACGAATAAATAGTGACAATTGACGAGTTTGAGCAAAGCACTTGTTTTTAAATAAATGAAGACTGTTTTGTCCTTTGATGTGTATTGAGTAAAGTGGAGTATTAGTATCAAGACAGTGCCAGTGAATTTTGAAGACTGAAAGTTCAATTAATTATGATTATTTTCATCACTATGTTTTAAAAGTGAGACGTTTTATTATATATTCGTCTTCAATATAATTCTTTTCTGGCTTAAATTGAAATGTGCGTATGGTCTACGAGTTCCTTCATTCTTCTTAAAAATGTCTACGACATTATTGTTTTGGGAACAAAGTGACGTACACTGTCATATAGCTAAATTTATGTATAGTATTACTACTTTTAATTAAAGTATTATTTATCAATTTTTTAAAATTAGATTCGCTGGAAAGTTTTCTTTCAATGTTTTTCTTAATTTCCCTTTAATATTGTATTCAATAATACATTTTTAGTTAAACTGATATTTATTTATTTTTTACTTAAATAAAAATATGCATCTTCTTGAATAATATTTTTAATTTTTGTCCTCTATATTTCAATGTTTTTCTCTTTAATATTGTATTAAATAGTTGTTTTGATTTTAATTGAAATTTATTTATTTGTTAATTACATAAAACTATTCATGTTGATGAAAAAATATTTTCAATTCCTGACCTATATATTTTTCTTCTTTTTATAAATTTTTAAGTGTTTTTCTAGTGACCTTATATAACCTTTTACGTGATGACTGTGGATATATTTCAGACTTAGGGTCAAATAATTTCTTATAAATTGATATTTACCTATATTTACCTGAAGGAAAAGTCGACCTTTTAGTTTGTTCCTAGTAGCTTTCCTCCGTGTCTCTTATCTTTATTCTGTCATCCATCGTTGGTTTCTTCTTCTGCTATTACCACTATTTTTCTCCCTATAGATCATTAAAATATATTTAGTTGTTGAAGTTAATATTTAATGAGGAATGATGCTATAATGACTTTTTATATATATAAATTGTTATTAAAGATTGGATTCCATATTATTCTGCCTTCATTTACTGATATAATTTGTTAGAATTAAATATCAGTCATATTTTTTCAGGAACTTTCGGTTCAATACGCCATATTCATCTGTGGCATTCTCCCGCGTTATTACATAAATTCGCTGATCTGTACTGTATTTCGTCAATTACGCCACACTGTCAAATTTTCGAAGGCTTATGACCTATCGTGCTTAATTGTGTAGCGCAAACAACAAACGAAGCTAAATGTTCAAAAGATCGGCAGACTACAGTTCACCAAAATTTCATGGCTATCGGGTGAATGGTCTAGGACAGTGATGGCCAAACTTTTCAAAGAGGGGCCAAAAAAAGGAGAAAAACTTTAGGCGGACAAATATAATTTTTTAAAAATAACAATGACACATTTTACAAAATTCTTATATTTTTTGTACTAAACCCATTTAATAACTGAAAGATTATGAAGTAGAACGTGATGAATGAAACTTTGACTACATTCCTAAAAGTTTCTCATAATTTGGTTCGAACTGGGATTCACTTATTTTTAGAAGAGAAGTAATGCTAATCTGTAGGCCTATTTCTAAGGTAACTCTCTCGAAGTTTCATTGTAGAAAACACCTGTTCACATATATATGATGAAGCAAACATAGCAGTAACTATCTGGGCATGAGGTATACGATTTAGAAAAGTGGATTTCAACAGGGACTTGTAGAACTCTAATTTTGGAACATTGAGAAACAACTGTTTGAGCTGAGTGTTACATTGTAGTTGAATCAATTCAAGTTGCGAATCCGGTTTCACAGTACACATTAAGAGACATACTGAAAATTTTGAAGTTTCTTTCAATGCCACTGAAGTCTTCACAACTTCGTTCAAATTCACCATGGAGTCTTCTCAGGCTATCATCGTAACTCTTAAGCTTTACCTTCATCACCGGGGCTATTGAATTCAACCTCGGGAAGTGAGACAAGTTATTATTAGCAAGCTGAATCGCGAATAGAACAAGTGTGTTTAAAACCTTTGACACGGCCCCGAAACCGGCGACGAGGTGTCTGAGCTTTATAGCCTAAGTATCAACCGCTGTCTCTTTGTTTTGATTCCGAGCCGCCAAGTCGGCGCGCGGAAAAACCCCTTCTTCCTGGCCAGCGACATGCTCATACCGAAATATTTATGTAATTTAAATTTCCATAAATAGTAAAACATTGGACCGGGTTCTACTGCGCTATATATTTAAATTAACTCGAGGACTGATATTGGAACGGAACAAACTGAATAGATTTTCATAACCAACAATCAATTATGTAAGCAACAAAAAATTAAGTTTTAATGTTCACTATTCCGGCTAGCTTAATATTCCGAAACCATGAGTTGACTCACTTTCAGGAATGTGAGTTAATAGTTCAAGAACACTCTGTGTCAGAGACATTTGGTAAACAGAGGTAGTGCACATACAATGCTCCTGGATGGCGTCTTCCAGCCGCTCTGGCTACGTCGAAGTTCTGGATGACTTTAAATACATCACGACCACGATGGACAGCGAGCTTTCTCTCTATCATCCAACTCGGTAAATTTTCTTGTTCAACACTAAATAAACATTTATTAACCAATCAATTAATATACCTACATTGTTTATAAGTTTGTTTTTACATCCGTCGCTCCATGCAACGAAAACCAAAGATACACACTACTACCAAGCAAACCGAAGAGCAAAAAAAAATCCAAGGCTCTTCATAAAACTAAATATAACCTTCTGCGAAATCACCTGACGTATAAAAATCAAATGTAACGTCACACTATGTCTTCAATTCCTTCCGTACTTGCTCCATGGCTCTACAGCCCATTGAGGGCCTGGGCCTACCGAGTCGACTGACACATTCCGAATTTGGAGTGACACGTAGTCAGCGTATCGATATGTTTGTAATACATTAAATAACTAATGTACTTTAAAAATTCAGAGACTTCGTCTTTACTGTAATAAATTAATAATCAATACTAAATTTTTCACAGTCTAAGTCTTCTGTACGTAAAGTCTATTTGAAGAAGTCTGTCGACGCACTAATTTTTTTGTTGTTGATGCCACCTACTGTTAAAGTAATTTGTATTGAGGAAAGACGTCTGATTGGCAAGCAAAACACTTGACAAATAATTTCATCGTTTTGTTTAAAATAAAATCGTCTTTCGATTTGTGGGTGAATCCTTCCCAGTATTCGAATTTAGCCTAGACAATAGATTGGAAGGGAGTCGAAAGGGGAGGAAGTTAAAAATTAGGAATGGAAAGTTAGCATTGAAAATATTGGGTAGTTTTCAATTTGTACGAAATTTTTCAGAGCATCCTTGTCACATAGTTTGCATTACTGACAAGTGTGTTTACCTCGAGTTCTGTGTCTTAGCTACCGTACTGTGTAGTAAGCGTTTCACCTGATTTATTGTGTACGAGGAAAACCGAGGAGAGAGCACTTAGCCTATTCATCAATACAGACGTTACACATACACGCACCAGATGCCATCTGCTCCTGCTTTGCATGGGCAAGAAGAGAAAGATGAATTATTGAGGGAAAGGCCACTTAAGACTGTGCACCTCTTTCAGCCCTCGGTAATTAAGATAGATGTCTCAATCTATCTCTTTTTTCCCCTTGTTGCATTACGTAAAGGCAGTCTCGGACGACATTTATTAATTAAGGGGG
Source organism: Eucriotettix oculatus (assembly GCA_034510155.1). NCBI lineage: Eukaryota > Metazoa > Arthropoda > Insecta > Orthoptera > Tetrigidae > Eucriotettix > Eucriotettix oculatus. Next base: position 21,748,882 of record CM067377.1, on the reverse strand, counting down.
AGAGAATCTTTAATTTACCGAAACAAGGGCTCTCCGGAGAGATAGAGATGTTTATCTCTAAGCCGACACATACAGCAAACAACAACTACAACTCAGGGCTTTATGGCGTAGCCGGGGGTTATCCATCATCCCTCTATCGACGGCTTATCGGCGAGAGCTCTTGTTCAACTCTATTGACTTTCCTTTTGTTTCAGGCCCTTGCAATTCCTCTCAACCACGTCTCATTCTCTCTCCTGTAAGTCTTTTAACTGCCGTCGCGACGGCGGGGTAATTAAAACCGGAATTTATTCTGCACGGCCCGTACTTCTGTTCTGTTATATATAGCTCTATGTGAGCGGCATACTCTTGCCCTGCCTGGTGAGACGCAACAGTCTATCACTATACATCAACGCTCCAACTATCCAGAAGATCTAAAGTAGCACTAACATCACAAATTTGTTTAAATAATTAAAGACACTAACTACAAGATTACCAATGATTAAATGTAGTTGTCTTTATGTTTAACAAACGTTTTGAGACGATTAATTGATTTGGTTGATTGAAACATTTCTTTTTTCAATAAGGGTGGGTCTAAGTTGAAACGGAATAAAACAAGTTGTGTTTGAGGTATTCAGGAAATTATTATTTTTATTTAAAAGAATCTTTCAAGTAAAAAATTTCCTTAATACCCTAGACTCAGCCTTTTTTATTCCGTTTTGACATCGACCAGCCCACATTGAAAAACCTTAAATAATTTTAGGCCAGTGACACACACAAAAAAGAGAAAATAATGATATCCTCCTGTGACTGGACGGGAAGGGAAGAACTATGATTGGTATTTTATTAATAACATGGTTGGAAACTCACAAAATGGGATGCAAGGAAATTGTCGCTGCTTAGAACAAGACGTCTTTAAACGATTATGTCAGCCAATTTTATAACTGAAGCGGTTGTGTCATATAAATTTTGAAGGATAAATAATATCCTCCAGTTAAAAACAATTTATCATAGTGGTCTCTGAAATAAGTATTGTAAGAACGCAAACGTGTTCCTTTAAATGAAATATAGCCGAAGTGACTAGTGAAATTATTTACTACTCTACTTCTTATGTAAAATTTATGTGAAACAAATAAGTCGAACATAAATAAAAATTCGTGAAATTATTGTTGTTGCTAAATCCATTCCAAATAAACTGAAAATGTTAGGTTTTAAGCAGATAAACCGATGGTAAAAAAGTGACAAGAGGACAAATTGCGCTAGGTGTTGATTACAACATAAAATATAAAATAAGGTTCCTAAGAGGACGTGAATCTACTTAATGGGGATGTTACAATAAGGTTTTTATTAATCGATTATTACAATAAATAGATTTATCTCAGTCCGTACTTCAAGTAGTTTTATTGGCAGACTGATTAAATCAAAACAGCGGGATTTTATGTTGTCATGTTTCTAAAAGGGGAAATTTTGAATTTGCTTTAATAAATAGAGTAAGGTAAATTAAAAATTAAGTTTCAAACATCATTTTCTGACTGTAAGTTTAAAATAATCGGCCAATAAGTATTAAATAATTTACCACCAAGCCATTGTCGTCTTCCGTCCTGTATACGTAAATAACAAAACTAAATTATTTTTGCTTTACCCGACTGTAAAGGTCATGAATCACCACACCTGTGATTAGGAATCTATGTAGTCATTAACGTTAAGCTTTTCGAACATGATGACTATGTGTGCGTGCCATTTTATAACTCGCTTTTTTGGGTTAACAGGCTACATAAGGCTGATCCTGAAACAGGCAACTCCCCTTTAATAGCATAGGAAGGGAAATGAAAAGGGGGATGTGGAAAGTAGAGCAAGGTAGCCAGGTAGCCAAGAGTTAACTAGGGCCCACGGGCTATGGTTTAAGGATCCTAACCTGTGTTTCACGAAAAGAGATGCAGGGAAAACCCTAGAAAAACTGCATCAGGTAGGTCGGGCATTGGGTACTATTCTCACGCCCTTACGAATGAAGAGAGACGAGTTTGCTGTGGGGTCGCAGCATTCCCTTCTCTATGTATCCACCAGTTTCAGGAGGCAGTTGGCCGACTGATCCAATGGGATCAGCGGACAACTCTTGCCATATGACCAAGGTCTTCGACCCGTCTCATCTATAACTACCTATCTTAAATCTCGTCTGCTAGTAACTTTCTCATCTTTCGCAACCTATCTCGAAAACTTCATTAAGCACCGTACTTCCTTCGAGATCCAAAAGTAACCAATGGCAAGTCATTTTTCAACCCAACAAGTTGCAATACGGGGCAACAAGCCATTTTACATAACTCAAAACCTTATACTCAAGAATATTCCCACTTCTAGTGGGAAATATTTGTACGTGCAAATAATGTGACAGCCGAGATATTCCTTCCGAACGATTTGCAGGCCAGTGGCGGCGTTTTAATGCCATCAAAGGAGGTCTATTAAATGGGATTTCCTCTGACACGGTCCTACCACACAAATTCCGGAGCTCAGGAAATTTGGTTTCGAAAAATTATTTAAGTAAATAGAATGCAGCAAACACCATATTGTGTAATTAAACGTTCGTAAACTACAGTAAGGAATAATCGAAAGGATAATATTGTTGAACATATAACATTGAAAAGCAGAATAGAATGACAAAAATATGAGAAGGTATGTATGAAGTAGTTGAAAAATGAAAGGTAATGGAACGATAACTGGATGAAGATATATTAGCTAACGGAACTCTATAATGTAAAACACGCAAAGAGAATTAGAGATGGAATGAAGACGAAGTTTACAGGGATAGTAAGGAGGGTTCAGTTATTCATTAAAAAATAATGCCTAGCAACAATTGTTTTTAAGAAATTACTCCTTTCATTCTCGACTAATTCATAACATTAAAATCGTCTAATAATAATAACAAAACTATTTTTACTGGTTGTCTCGCAACAGTAATGAAGTCGGCTATGATCAATAGACTCGTTGTTTATATCGAATACGATCGGTGTTTTTTAGAATAATTGCAATAAACTTTTTTAAGGGGAAATAGTCAATAAATATATTACACAAGTAAAAGATCAGTTGGCACCTATTAAAATTTTAAATGATTTATTATAAAATATTTTCATTTGGAACTTCCTTCGAATTAACTGATTTCTTTGTACTTGCAAAAAATATTCTCAGCCTAATCGCAACTGATTAATATATTTTTGCCTATCCTTTTGCTATGTGTATTTTGTTCTACATATCATGAGATGCGTTAATACTTTATTTATTTATTTAAACAAAATTAATGTAAATCAATCATTTAATAACTAACTATAAATTCATTAATGCATTATTTAATCTATATTTATAATTTTATTGAAATAAAATTTTGCTCTATAACCAGTAATTAGATTTAATAAAATGATCTCACCAATTAAGTTAAGACTAAAGGGAACCTATTTTTTTTTATCTTTTCTTTCTTTTTCCTTCCTCCCCTACTATAAATAAAATTTAATTAATATAATAAATAGTACACAACAACCATACGTATATATATATAATAAATAAGTTTATATCTATATACACACCTCTATTCGCTCCAATAAAATCAAATAATATTCGTAAATATTTATGTTATAAAACAATTTTAATTATTATAAGAAAATAATAAGGAGGTAAAATAAAATTAAACAATAATAAATACTTATATATAATACTAATTCAAAAAAATAAAGCCTAATACATGCATAACATCAATAAATTCATTAAAAAAATATAAACTATATAAAAATAATGATATAAATTAAATTAATACTACCCTAAACAATAAACCAATTAACAACCTTATATAAACACATTTATATAATAAAATAAATAATACATTCATATATAAAATAAAACTGTCACATAAATAATTTAATCTACATCAAATATTTATTAAAATCTCCATATCACCAATTTTTCAACTATATATAAATAAACAACCCAATTACATTCAAATAAAATTAACCAATAACAAAAATAAGTTTATCCGATTACATTGCAATAAAATCAGAAAATTTTAAGGAAAATAACAATAATTCAAAAATATCGTATAAAATAAATTATATCTCCAACCCTATTATATAACCAATAAAATCATTAACTTAAAACCTATATAAAACAGTAAGTAATTCAATGAAATAGGTAAAAAAGCATTTCAAGCAAGATACATTAACCTATCATAACGAAAACGAGGCAATGTCCCACGAACCCCCGTTAACACAAAAAAATTAATGAAAATTTCCACCTAAAAAGACTTATAAACTTATGAAAATAGTTACTGAATATTCAGACAAAAATATTAAAGCAAAACCAACTCCACCATATTCAACATTAAATCCAGAAACTAATTCAGATTCACCCTCAGCAAAATCAAAAAGAATTCGATTAGTCTCCGCCAAACAAAAACCATAAAAACATAAAAATAAAGGCAATCCTAAAAAAATAAATCAAACACTTTGATATAAAACAAAATTTATTAAATTATATGAAATAAATAAAGATAATATAATAATAGAAAAACCCACTTCATAAGAAATAGTTTCGCCACCCCCCGCAGGACCCCCAACAATGAGTAATTAGAATTAGATGCTCATCCAGAGATTAATAAACCAAACACTCCCAATCTCATAATACACATTAAAAATAATAAACCTAAGGAAAGAGAGCAAAAAAAGTAATATAAGGAAATGCTAACCAAAGAAATAATGCTAAAAATATCTAAATAAAGGGGACAAATTATATAAAATTAAATTAGAAACATAAGGGCTAAAACTTTGCTTTCTAAATAACCTAATAGCATCACCAAAATGCTGTAAAACCCCTAAATACCCTACCCTATTAGGCCCCCTTCGTAACTGAATATAACCTAAAACCCTACAAAGTTAAAAAAGCAACAGTTAATAATACCATAAGAACAATAATAATAAAATTTATAATAAATATATACAAATCACAAAAATAAATTACTGCTTGTATATTTATATACATCTAATAGAACCTAACCCTAACACATTCAATTCTGCCAAAACAGTTAATATTATTCAAATAGTATAAAATAATCAAAATTTCTCGCATGAAAATAATAACTTCATTCTTAGAAAATCATATCTAGTAATCTCGTTGTTGCTATCAAAATTGCCGCCCAACGAAAGAATTTAAAATAAAATGCTTCTAGCGATTACGTTTGTCCAAGTAACATGAAAATAGATTATGAAGACTTTAATGTTACTCCAAGATTGCAGCTGAAGATAGGATCTCTAATTCACTTTGTACTCTGAACTGTCGTGATCATTACCGTCTATATTGCTTGGTAACTTAATTCTAAAGATTGATACTCTAGGATCCGGAAGAGTGTAAGCTAACTATCAAGAACATATTCATCCTTCAGAAAAGCACTTTGTTCCCTTTTTTAATTTTCACTTCAGGGCGGTTGTGATAAGTGAACCACTTCCCGTTTCCCTCGTATCTTCCGTAACAACAAATTTTCGCCGCCCTTTCAATTTACACGGAGCGTCTTGGAGGCAATCCTCCCTCCCATCTACCTACCTCATTCCCTCTGCTGCTCTCTCTAGCAATTACTAAAAGGAAAACAGCCATTCATTGCCGTGATTAACGTTCTACACAGACGCACTAAGAAATGAGGGGGTGGGGTAAGTTCCTCTCGCGATTTACGGAAATACGGAAATCCAGCGAAAACGAAACGTCTTTTGCGGGGGAAGAAACGAGACGTGATTGGATGGATGGATGGTTGGATAGACAGATGCAAGTGTCTTACAGAGACGGCAATTGGCACTAACTTTGGGAGAGGGGAAATGAAAGTGGAAAGTCTATTGCCTTCTCGTCTCGGGGAGACACACAGTGCTGCATTCGGATGCAAATAACTTGGCTTTAGCCAAAAGAAGGGCTGACTTTCCTTCTCTCTCTATCTTATGTACCAAAATCCTCTTTAAGGCAGACAAAGTTAGTAAATCAGTGCAGCCAATTTCTTCGATGTTGTCCCACCCTTCACCCCAACGGATTTTACGCTAATAATTCACAGAGGAACAATGTATTCCTCTAATATTATCGAAAGAGATGATTTTGAATAAGAATTTATCTATGCCTACATTGTTATTATTATTATCTTTAAGAACTTATTAGGGAGCAGGTGGAGAATATAGTATACTTATATGTACTTAACGGTTGCTCGCAAAAGGGGTAATGGAAAAAAAGAATAGTTTCTGAGTAAAGGTACGAATGATATGGAAGTTCTATAAGAGAGTTTTAGTAGCGGTTAGCAGTTTTCATTAAGTAGAATTACGACGGAGGATTACCTGAAAGTAAGCTAAAAAGCTTCTCTATGAACATGAATATTTTGAGACAAGGCAAATACGCTGAACGCAAAATATTTTCCACTATGTTGATCGAAAGACACTCCGACCATAGGAACGCTACCAACGAGTTAATCTTCGACTTGGACACAGAATAGCCATTGGCTTTGAGAAATGAGACAAGAAGTAGAGCTGTAGCTTGAATCCGTTGATGATGTGATGATTGTTGAAATACGGAGAGCTGGAGAGGAGAAGAGGGGTCGTGAGGGAGGAGTTGTTTAACAATGTTTGTAAAATTTTCGAAAAAGGATAATCGCCTTATAAAGATATAAAATATTACTTTTATATCACTATCACTACAGCTTGAAACAAAGAATTTCAATTTTGAAAAGAAACTTACAGAACGGAAAGGGATGTTTTGCAATAACAATTTATACAATAAAATAATTTTAAATTAAGAAAATTATTAACGCCTTTTGTGTTTTCTCTTTTATATTTATTTTGCGTTCAGTGGATCGTTTTATCAATTTTTCATTTCTCAAAGAGATTTTATTGCAACTGCAGTCTTTGCTAACATTTTCCCGTTTTTCTTGATACCTTTCTTTCTTCAGCTATTTTTTTGGGACACATCATCCTGTATCTCTTACTTATAAGGTGAGTCTGTCAGTTTTTCAATTTTTTTCAGGAAAACTTTAAATACAGCAATCCGATACACGGAGATCAGACCTAGGTCATAGAAAAAATTATTGATAAATCAAAGGTATGTAAATTTATTAATTTAGAAATAAATCGGAACTGTGAAATTTTATTTTGAATGGATGAATATGGATTCTTTATATGCTCGAAAGACCTTGTTTTAAAACTTTGAATAATTGATAAAAATATTATTGGACTTTTTTAATAAAACTGATTGAAAACCTGTGATATATAACACAAGTAATTATTGAGTTATTATATTTTAACAGTCTGTAGCCGCTCAAATAGTGCGAGAGACTAGCTAAGCTTATTGTGGAGGGTAAATGCTCCTCTGTATAATAATTATTAGAGCAGCCGGCAGAGGTAACCTCATGAATGACCTACCACATGCGCCGCTTAGTCCCTAGGAACGCTTAAGGTATGTCTGGTCTGTATGCCTAGCTGTTCTCCTTTTTTCCGCCGTGTTCGACTTGCATAGGTAAGCTATGCATCTGTCACTGTAATGCATGTTCCCCGTTCATAATTTACCGGCTACCTCAACTTGCACTGCCGCAGAATGTAGTAGAGCAGAGCAGACCACACAAGGTCATACCGTACCAAGAGCAAGAGATCGATCCTAGATACAGACGCAAGTCATCGCTCTCTTCGGTCCTACCATCCTGCAAGAAATGTAATTTCTACACGGGATTGTTATTTTCTGTGGAAGGAACGATCTGAGGGACAAGAGTTTGTGAAGAAATATATTAGTTCTGTGAAGTGTCTGCAGTTGGACTGATATTTGCATTTAACATGAACTACATAGAAAAACCGACAAATGCCTGGTATTTGTATTTAACATAAACTACATAGTAAAATCCTCATAATACAGATCAAGAATCTATGGTAGGCCCAGAAGACAGCAGAGTTAACAGTACTTCCTTAATCCATGCATATTGTGGCGGGCTACATGCTAACGCAGACTAAATCAATATTTAATTTTAACAAAGAAAATGAGGTAAGTTAAAAAAATTATTGCCGACAGCTCCAACATAAGATTCTACCCCAGGTTTCGTTGTGGAAAATCGAAATGAAATATTGATGAAATAAAATTAATGGTCTTAACGCCGCAAAAAAACTCCCGGAATTACGGCTTACATGTACAGGTTTCTACCACTGGGCAGGAAGCAAAGTCCGGTTCATTCGGCCATGTGGACATCTATCTGCTTTTTCTCTCCGTCTTACCCGACCCTTAATCCGACAATTCTCAAGCAAAAGTCTAACTGCCTCTTCTGTCAATTTTTGCATCGCATGTTCTTCCCTCTCCCTAAACCAAACTGGTTTCAGCATCACCATTCAGTTTCCTAATTGGTTGGTGGAGAACTCTTCCCCCTCTGGTTAGTAACTGGCCCTTCCGGGAAATGTTTAGCTCTGGGCTATTCTTGGCTGGAAGCCAATTCTGGGAATTCCTTACTGTGTCTTACGACGCTTTTACCAGATGTACATTGAATACAGTAATTTAGTTTAAATGTAAATTAAAAATAATAATTAAATAAACTGAGAGAAATGCTATATTATATATATATATATATCTCAACCTTTATCCACAACATAAACTAAAGGTTGATACATCTCCAATTTCTCCACAATTCTGGAATATATATTATCCCTCATCGATATTTTTCACATTTTCATCATCTCGTCTAATTAAACTTCAAACGTATCCCAAAATACAACCGCGGAACTATGACAACAATTGCATATATATTAATAGCATTAGATAGTAATCAGAATAAATGCTTTTCTTGTCTTACGCGCCAGCAATTTTTGTATTTCTGGAAAAATAGCAATGCCGCATTAAAATGGATCCTTTTTTAGATTAATTTATATTATTTTGAGATTAATTTATATTACACGATTTACCATGGTTGCGAAGAAAATATATAACGTGCGTTGCACATAACCTTATTTAACATCGATTACAATGAAACAATTGTGTCAATGTTTCCTTCTCACCGAATTCCAAATCTTAAATGCAGCTCCATAATCAAATAATAGTTACGCACCTTTGTGCTAAACGTACAATATTTATTTGTTTAAATATTTCAGAACCACAAATCAATTACATTAAAACTTATTCGCGCCATCATATCTCCAGCGAGATTAATATTTCTGGTAACAATAATAATTTGCCTCTGTCACGTCATCTTGGACCCAGACAAGTTGAGTCTGAGCTTAGGTATATTCATAGGTGGCGAAATCTCTGACGGGGAGTCGACTCTAACAGCTGTAAAGATACAGGGATGGGATGTATGCATTTATAATATTTAATAATTGTAATATAATAAGGGTATCAATTAACGATAGTGTTTTTAAATACGAAAAGAAAAGATTAAATTTAAAATTCTGTATTGACTAAAATAAAATAAGATTATTTGATAAAATTCACAAATTATTAAAGAAAATATTACTAATAACAATAAATTTACATTGATATTTTAAAATCAAGGTCCTGTGTGAGCTGGATCGAGAGAAGTAATTTTAGTTTTTAACGGCAATAGGCCTCTCCGTCTCAAAATCAGTTGCCACGTAAGCTCGATAGGAAATATTTAGCCCTACTACTTAATTCCGTCAACCAATCTACTGCGATTCCCAACACCATCTATTGCCATGCACTTTAACAATTGCTGCCAATAGAAAATATCAGCTGCAAGGAGTAAATATCGCATGTGGTTCTCATCACTCCTTTGCCAGTCAAGATTCCAGATTATGCACGCAACTTTTGGAAGTAAACCCTTCCAAATTAGGAATGGGTCACGTTTAGGAAAGTGTTCTTCCTTCTTTTCAGCCCTAAAAAGGAGGATATTTTTCATTGCCCGAAAGAGAAAGCAAGGCCGCATGCAGTCATGAATGTGTTGCAGAACTTAAATCTTTATTTCGCGTCCTTTAACACATAGCTTAGTTGGTTAAATTGATTCGGGGTTCGGTCAGATTATTTCGCCGTTTTCACTTAATTCAATTTCTTAGCCTTCAGAGCAAAGATTCTTTTGCAAGCAATTAATTTCCAATTATTTTACATTTCTTAAACGTAAAATGGCTTTAACATATTTTGTTTATAATAGTTACTAAATGAGCATTCAAACTCACAGAAAAAGCAAGCATTACTTCTCTTGCATTCCCATGGGAAAAGTGACGAACTAAGGTAAGGATTTTCCTAATTTATTACACACCTAATTTTAATTTTCTTCGTCTCATGACAGTTTCAGTAAAAAAATACATCAATATTCTCTGAATGTTGCCCGACCTACCTGATGCAGGTTTTCTAGGGGTTTCCCTGCATCTCTGTTAGGTAAAACACCGGGAAGTATCCTTAAACTATAGCCCGGGACCCTCTTCCACATCCCCTTTTCAGTTCCCTTCCTATGTTATTAAAGGGAAGTTGCCAGTTTCAGGTTCGCCCTCATGTGGTCTTTAACAAAAAATATTATTATGAACCCTTATTTGTACTGGATGTGCCATCGCTTGATCCTTAACCTGCGTCACAATTTTCATGTTTTCTATTCTAAACTTCGTGAATTAACATTTTTTCTCTCTCCTTTACTAATATCTTATTTTAATATTTGGTCTCACTTGCCAGGTAACAATCCCGTGAACGAGTATTACGACGCCAGCATTTTCTTTTACAATTATCATTTGTTTTTTGAAACTGATATTGCATTTCCTCTTGTAAAAAGTACTCGCCACTTGCGTAATACTTTATTTCGTGTCATATTTGTCATTCAACAGTTTCAAAATCTTCATCAGCAGTCAAGAGAAACAGAATTGAATAATATTTGTGGATGGACGGCTTCCTCGTAAGGACCCTGACAACGATAACGAACCTCATGCCAAGACAATGCGTAGACTCCATAAACGTCTGCGGAGGAATTAGTTCCACACTCGCAGCACTTCACTTCCTCGTTGTTCAGAAGAACGGAAAAAGAAGGATGAACGGATCGTGCCGCTATTAAGGAAGGTGAGTGCGGAGATAAAATCAAGGCTAGCGTAACCCCGTGGTAACGGAATATAGTACTGCACAAAACACTGCCGATATAATTGATGGTTACGATACGCAACGACCAGTAAGTAGGTCCAGCAGCAGCAACAGGTGGACGCCAAGAATCAGATGCGGACGAGATAAGGGAGGCTGGAGCAAAATACACGGTCAGCTGAGAGGAACAACTACCTGCCACGAGGCCAAAAAAACATAAAAAAGTCAAACGCGTTGAACAGATAAAGGGGGAAATATTAAACAGATCTCGAGGCAGGCACGAGAGGAAAAAGATTAATCATGGTTGCGGTTCGATAATTGGGTAAGAAAGCCGTTATAACTGGAATGAATTCTGTAAAATCGCATTCGTAACTTTGGGAGTCACGATTAAACCCGTTATTCGGCTTTTATGCTTTCTTTAACCACGCTTTTTCAGAGCGTTCCGTGATAAGTAGGGTTCCTCGTTAAGTTTGCATTCATGTTGGGCCTATATTTTTGCCAATTTCGTTTTCTTCGTTGCTTCTTAAAATGTCTGATCTATCCATATAACTGACGTTCTTTTCATGGCTTATGATTAAATTGGCTGCCGTTCATGAACCTATGTTCAGTGACTCATCTCGTACCGCGTTATTTTCAGGTCTTTAGTAAACGTCCTTATCTCGAAGCTCTTCTAGTGGTGCTAACGAGTCCTTTTTCTTAGCTCTCAACAATATATCACAATGTGTAGTAACCCATTATTTTTTATTTATACGGAATATGGAAAAGAAAATATATTGCAAGGAGAAGAAATGAAAACCTTACGCTTTGCCGACGATATTGTAGTATTAGGAGAATCAGAAGAAGACTTGGAAATCATAATAAATGATTAATAGAGGGAAAACCAAGGTAATGGAGTGTAGTATGGGAAACAGTGGAATAACAAAGGAAGTTAGATTGGGAAGTGATATTTTGACGGAAGTTAAGGAATTCTGCTACTTGGGAAGCGTAATAACTAGGGATGGTAGAAGTATAGTAGACATAAAGAGTAGGATAGCACAGGCAAGGAAGGCTTTCGCGAAAAAGAGGGATTTACTTACGGGTAATATAAGTGTGAATATTAGGAAATCGTTGCTAAAAATGTTTCTATGGAGCATGGCGTTATATGGGTGCGAAACGTGGACGATAGGAGTTGGGGAAAGGAAAATAATAGAAGCCTTTGAAATGTGGTGCTATAGGCGAATGCTGAAAATCAGATGGGTGGATAGAATCACAAACGAGGAAGTTTTAAACAGAATAGGGCGAAACGCCAGCAATATGGAGGACGTTGACTAAGAGAAGGGATAGATTAATAGGCCACGTTTTAAGACACAAAAGTTTTGTAAAATTAGCATTAGAGGGAAGTGTGCGGGGCAAGAACAGATGAGGGAGGGAGGATGGAATACGCTAAGCAGATTAGGGAGGACGTTGGATGTGCTAGTTATAAGGAAATGAAAAGGCTTGCGCAAGATAGGTGGTGGGAGTGGTCTGTATTTTATGTTGAATAGGAATTATTCCCTTGCGGAGGTTGGCGACCACACCAAAATGCACAAGTGTTTGAGACTCACCGACTAAATGTTGATCCTGCAGTTCCACGTTGGCTTCTGGCGTGGATGTTGCGAGATCTCTGAAGCTCTGATGCGATGCGTTGCGTTGGCAGCTGAACTGACTCGTTAGACTGCCGAAAGCGGAATTATGGCTGAATCGATGGCTAGCCGAATGTGGAATTGCCCACTAGCAGAAAGCCATTGTCTCCCGTAAAGTCTCGACTGACGGAACGATGGATTAGCCGCAGATAAGACTGCAGCGCGCAAACAACTGCAGCTCTATACAGCCAAGGGACTCTCATAACACAAAATTGATACATACTGGCGCGACCAATAGGTTTGCATGGAGGGTTGCATCAGACTAGTCTTAGGACTGAATATCACAACAACAACATATCCTATTTAGTTTCGCACGGTAATGTAAGTCTCGGTAATATGATATCCTTACGAATAATCATTGCATTATTTATTGACAGATGTTCAATTATTTTTGAGAAGCTTAAATTAGATTGCATGATGGTGTAAGTATAAAGGTGAGACACTGTGCAGGTAGATGCCATGCCTCTTTTGCGTGTGAAGTCATCCGGGATGCAATCCCAAGCCTTTGACTCTAGAAATTGGGATATTTTATACAATTTCCGGGCGTGATGCTCTCAATTCTTTCATAGCTAAAATATTTCTAGTAGGTGAGAAATATTAACATGGCCAAAATATAAAGAAGAGTCGAATGGCATTTTTGTGACTCTTTGGAGAAGTTAAGTCCCATTTGGGTTGCGAAAGTCAAAAGAAGCTGAGGTGTAGGAGGATTAAAGACGCTATCCTTTGGAAGTCGTATCGGGACTAAATGACGCTTTTATTTTATTTGAATGAAATGTATAGCGAAACTGTTTGATTGATAATACAATAATTTTTGACATTAATTTTACACACTGTTACATAAGTTAGCTTTAAGGATTGTAGAGAAAAATAGCAAAATTGAATTCAACTAACTATATTATTTCATTAATAACTGCTACTGTTTCTTGGTTCTAGCGTTGTACAAATATTATTAATATTTCAGAATTAAAATTATGTAAATTATAATTTTAGGTTCTTTAACGCATTACAATGTTTTAAATAATATTTATATTAATTGACATTGATTTGTTCTATTCTGTATTTCATATGTACCTGTGGTACCAATCTTTTGATCGATTTGAGCGATTCTTCCCACGTCATCCTCCAACAGAGATCTCAACCGCTGACCTGTCATCAGCCACTACCAGTGAACAACTCTTAAAAACTGAACCGTGACTAAATTAAAGTGTGGTGACAATCATAATTTTGGCAAAGTCACGTTATTATCATCTGAGATTTCATAAACTATTGGCAGAATAGTGGAATCAAATGCTTTTATTAGTTTATTATCTTATTAGGAGCAAATATTTATTTGTATAAAAGAAAATACGTTAAGTGTGTGAAGGTGGTAGCTTTAAGAACACAAATTAGTTCTAGTTAATTCAAATAGGCATCTTTTTATTGAGAAAAGTAACCTGGGTACGTCATAGCTACGTCATTAGTCCACTTCATTTTCCTGGAGTATAAGATGCGTGGACCAATATTTAAGGGAAAATTCGTCAATACCGTGCATACATCTCATCTTAGATGTTTTACTCTACACTTCCTTTTTTTGCACAAACCTTTTTAAAATAGGTCTTTTTCATCAAAGAAGCTGATTTAACAAAATACAACCCAAGGTGCTCAGGTGATTTTACTTCCATAAAGTAGACATTTAATTATTTTTAACTTCAAACAGTAAGAGATAAATTCTCATCTACAACCTTGAATGTTATCGTCAAACAGATGCTGTCTACTGAAAATATCCTTCATACTACTAAATTCTCTTAATTTCTTGGAGCGACAAATTAATTAATGTAATTAACAATTACTTCAAATTTGTCTGAAAGGCTTCCAATTTATTTAGTTGTTCTCTGGGGATTTGTTGCTTCATGGAAGAAATGCTTCAGTATTTAAAGTGAGCGGACGTCACTGCACAACTTTTATAAGGGTTCAAATCAAAACTCGCTTTACTTAAATGGGAGGAGAAAGGACCGGGGTTGTCCGTGTTCTTCATATCTGAGAGAATTCTGCCAGTGTTATTCTCTGATTAGCCTAGTTTCTGGCGCCTCATCCATCTTCGCTGTTTAGCGTCGAGATAATGTGAAGCACTGCATGTTAAGGATTATCTGTACTGTACCATCCCAACCCATCCTCAATCCCCTCCCCCTCTCTGATACAAGGGCTCGATAACACAGGGGAAACTAGTAATTGGGTCATTGTGACCAGATAGTATGGCTTAGCCACATCCCTGTTACACAAAGTCCAACCAACCATTCATCTTCCCAGTAAAAAGGTTTCTAACCAAACCCAAATAGAAACGGGTTTCCTAAGAAAAATAAAAAGGAAAAAAATGATAGATTCCTGTGGACAACTAGTGATACTATTATTATTACCTACAAATCTACTAGTACATAATTAATACTTATACTAGTAGATCTCATAGAACAGCCATGCTGTGGTCTGAACCGGGAATTTTACTTCAATTATTACGCCTAAATTATAATTAGACGGAAAAGTAGGCAATAAACGAACAGAGTTTAGTGATAAAAAATACTATGTAGCGTGTTGTTTGTCGTTATAGCTGCTTTTGCAATTTTGAATCATCTGACGCAAGAAACAAGACTTGCCAAAACTTTATGTTTCAGAATTGTAATAATATATTTAATATGTTATCATTAGATAATATTATCCTGAAGCATGGTGACAATTTTTTAATTTATAATTCAAATGAAATACATTCAAACATGACATTATCTAACAAAAAAGTTAGATGTACTCCAAGAAATTAGGTCGTGAAAGAATGGTAACAGTAAATTGTAGGTATATAAAGTTTTAAAAAAAGAAAAGAAATGCGTTCGTGTATCTAGGTGTATCTAGAACGAAGCTACTTGCTTGGGTGGAGGATTTTCTTGTTTTCATTTAGGGGTCATCGCTCTACCTCATCGTCAAGCGGGGTATTTATCTATGTAATGTGGCATTGTGGACCGCACTTCAAATGGCGAGTCCTAGATGCTTTATGACAGCTCTTGCCTACTACCGTTGCCGTTCGGCGCTGTATGTAGAATCCAGCTTCTGAGGCCACCGATAGTGGAGTTTTCTGGCGTGTCGTTTCCGCATGGCGTTGTAATGGTGAAGGAAATTTGTCGGACATTTATCTAGATTTATTTAAATAGGCAATTAATTAGGCTATGTGTAATCTGTTTTCTCAAGTCAAGATTTATTCTTTTCAATAAACTGTTTAAACGTATGCACGTTTGTTATAGTTACAGCTCCCTCCCCAGAAATATCGAGCGTGGGAAGATCTCAGCGTACCGCCTTCTATAGCTACATTTAAAAAAAAACACAATTACTTTGTATCAAGAATCCCGGCTCCGACGAATGTTTTTCATCTCAATTCGTATTCAATTACAAAACAAAAGTCTGATTAAGAAAAGATGCTGTTGTTTCCATTAATTTGTCATTTAATGATACAAATCTAAGTATGTGGATGAAGGTTTTGTTTTAACAATGTAATAATTTATCCTCTGTTCTACAACCTTAATAAAATAATAATTACTTATTTAGTTTTGTAATTTATTGAGTAATAGTGCAGGATAAATTGAATAAGGCAACAAAGAATTGATGTTTTTTTTATCAAAATTAAGTGAAGAATGAAACTTACGTCTCTATATAAATAAGGCGTTTTATAATTTTTCGTAGAGGATTGCGTGCTCAAAATACTGTGTTCAAAAATATTGGCCCTATTACACTTAGACGGCTTCGTCTCAAGACTTTACCGGTGTATTTCGGCATATGTTAGGTAATCCAGCTGCTCAGGCAACTCGAGTGACGCTGAAGTCTGTCATCTGCTAGTTATTCGCCACGTTCCCGGAAGAAGGTTGCACTGCTTGTAGGTCTTACACGTCTCGAATCGCTGGGTCGTTTAATTATTAATTACTGTGCCACTAAAAACTCAACTCTAATGTTCTTTTGGCTTCCTCTGCCACCGAACAGCAACAAAATACTGAAAATCTCTCCTTCTCTCCTCCATTAAGCAAATTTTCGTCTACACTAATCTTCAACTCTATTACTATACATCTTCCCCTTTTCTCCAGTACTGAAGAACTACTGCCCTTCCTAAAGACTTGTTACTACTGTCCAACTTCTCCCTCTGCCCTTCTAACCTATTACTGTGGACATCTCGGCTCCTTGGTGAGCCATTCTTCTGCCCACCAGTTTTTAAACTCTGGATACTGCTGACCAATGAGAATCGAATTCGTTCCCACACAAATCTCAATATTATCACCAGAAGCTCCTTCCGATGTGTATGGGATCTGACGTTCTTATTGGCACTTGGTTACCGAGGAAAATTTAGCGCGCGTGCTAATACTTCGCAACAGAGATTTGTTTTCTTAAATGTTTCTACCTTCTGTGCGTTTTCTTGATCATCATTAATCCCCTTAAAAGAGGGCCGCTGATCGCTGTTTGCCTTAGGTCCTACCTCAGTCCCGTACAACACGACCGATCCAGTCCGGACGCGAAAATATTAAAATTGCTAAATTTTTTAAATGAAAAAGCTAGGTAAGTAAAAAATCCCCTTCAATTCATGTGGCCAATGCACTATAGCACACCACGTGTTTACTTGAATGAAAATCAATCAAAAGTAAAAATTGCATTTATTACAACAAAAAGTAACTAAAAGAGGAAACCTAAATTATTTATAAAAAATATATATACTTAAATTTAAAATATAATTTTTCTGGTTACTCAACATGAAACCCCTTTTTCCCAAAGTTACTGTTTTTACGGTGGAAACTCGAATGAGAGCAAAAGAACTGGAATTTATATCAAAAGGCAAAAATTAAACTCATTGTCAGCACCCGGAACCAGAAAAGAATGATCAATCTTCTCCTCTCCAAAATTTTTGCCAGCTCCACTCCCCTCTCCCTTATTTTTACTACGGCTCCCCTGATTGTCTGAGACCGAACTCAGCATCCCCGCCAACAAAATCTGTTAAACGTTCCCCGGTTGGCCACTGAGTCTACAGGGATGGGGTGGCTTCCGGGAACTCTGCTACCTTTAGCCAAAAGATCCGTCCTAGAATTCTACCTGTTCCTGCCCATGCTTGTTCCAGCCGCACATTTAGCACATAAATATTCCCTAGATAAAATTGAAATAATTAAATAATATGATAATTAAATAATTTGGGTAGCGACGCATCCTCCCCGGCACACACTCAACGTGAATAAGCTACACATATATAAAAACATCAAATTAAAATAAATAAACAGAGATGTGCTCTATAGTACAGTAAAATATGTCATAAATACATTTAATAGCCTTAAGGGGCTATATATTAGTGAAACCGAAGTAAATAGTTTGAATAATTTCTTATTATTCGCTTGTTTTGATATGTTACTATTTTATGAAGTACTATATACCGAAGACATACCCACTATAATATACAGTGAGATTAGAACAGCAATTAATGAACTTAAGAATGGAAAGACACCGGGTGAAGATAATATATACAATGAGCTCTTAAAAGAAGCTGCAGATCTCTTAACACCAATCATCACAGAAGTTTTCAACAAAATCATACAAACGGAGATCATTCCAGACCAATGGAAAATAAACACGATTATACTCCTTCACAAAAAAGGTAGGAAGGATGACTTGAACACCTATAGACCTATAAGCCTGATGTCAAATTTATATAAACTGTTCACAAGGCGAATAACAAAAATACTTGACGAGAATCAACCCTCAGGACAGGCAGGTTACAGCTCAGTGGACCATATCCAAACTATCAGTCAAATAATAGAAAAGTCAGAAGAAAATCACTTAAAAGTTTACCTAGCTTTTGTAGATTACAGCAAAGCTTTTGATGCAATCGAACACCCAAACATACTTAAAGCACTAACCAACCAAGGAGAAGAAGTAAAATACATCCAGTTACTAAGAAAAATCTATAAACAAAGTTATGCTAAAGTAAAAACTGAAAAAACAGGCAAAATTTCCCTGTGGAAAGAGGAGTCAGACAAGGGGACCCTATTTCCCCAAAGCTATTCACCTGTATACTGGAAGACATATTCTGAAAATTAAAATAGAATAGGCCTTAATGGAAGGGACTAACAAACTTGAGGTTTGCAGACAACATAGTTCTATTCGCCTAAACTCCAAGCAACTCACAATCAATGCTTCAAGAGTGAAACTCACACAGCAAGTTGGTAGGACTATCAATAAATAAATCTAAAACACAAGTGATGACGAACGGAGTACAAACTCCAATATATCTTGAAGGAACAGAGCTACTATATACATCACAATATATATTTCTAGGACAAATAATTTCCTTTAGTATCAAAACGGAAGAAGAAGTAAAGAGAAGAGTTTCACCAGCTTCGAAAACTTTCTGGTCCCTTAAGTTTATATTGTTGGACAGAACCCTAAATAGGAGGCTCAAAATGGAGACATTTGAAAACTGCATTTTCCAGTATTATTTTATGGGTGTCAAACATGGGCTCTCAGAGTAAAAGAGAGAAACACTCTACAAGTATGCCAGAGGAAAATGCAGAGGAAGATCCTTGGCATTTCTCTGAAAGATAGAGTATCGAACAACTTGATACATAGGATGTCAGCAACAATAGACGTTGCTCAACAGGCTACAAAGACCAAATGGAAATGGGGAGGACACGTTGTGAGGCTACAAGACGAAAGATGGACGTTACAAGCTACCACATGGGACCCCTACATAGGCAAGAGACTCCCAGGAAGACCAAGACGCAAGTGGACGGACCTATTCAAAAAACATGCAGGAGGACAATCAGAATAGCCAGAGACAGAAATAAGTGGAAAGAACTAGAACTACAACTAAGTGACAGTGTAGTGTAGTGAACTAATAAGAGTTCTTACGCGGATTAGCTCACCGCGTGAGTCTACTAAAAGCTACCCCTGAATGGTACAAAATAGGCTATTTTCATTCATTCATTCATTCACTATATGTACCATATGGGAACATTAAAAAACATTGAACGTATTCTGCATATTCGTCTGACAAATGACAACTAGTTAAAAACTTTTTGCAGCCCATATACAAATTTAAAAATAAGGTACTGAAAGAATTACACAAACTACCCTCGTAAAAATATTGAAATGTGTTTGTAAAATTTTATTTTGGACCTTATACGAATGTCACGAATTTTGATTTAGGTCCCAATTTCCTTAATGCTTACAAATATTCTCCATTTTTTAGAGAATTAAAATTATTATAGAACAATAACCTGTATTCCGTTCCCCGACGTGCTATGTGATTTGTGAAACTCTCCCTCCCATCCATTGGCAAGGTTGACGTTTAATATATGCAGTCGCTTCAATAATTACAGCCCGAGTGCTGCTACTGCAAACATCGACATTGCGGCTGTGGCTATCATTTCAGGGGAAAAATTCCCATCCGTGCAGAATAGTCATAAAAAATGTACGTCATCGATTTGTCCGATAAATATTGCAGATCATATCGGATGTGACTGATTGCTTCACGTACGCAATTAATCTGCCAAGCCTAGTTCAGCCGTTCTCATGCGCTTTTGCACTAATCAAAAACGCTATCAACGTTCTGATTCGTAATTCACATCAAACAGGTATTTAGCACCAAAACCATCAACCGTTAACCACCAAGTAAATGCAATGAAGGGTTGTCAGTTCTCACGTGTCTGAAATTGTTCTATTGTGTTCCAGATTTGTAAATGATTAGAGGGGGATATTATTTAATGAATTTATCACGTGTAGCAGATCTGTTCGTTGACGAACCTGAGTTGTTTCATAGGCGTCTCGCTGTAATTTCCGTGTTGTGGAACTTGAAGCGGCCGGTCGACAATAACACGAAGTCTTCCTTCCCTTGTTGCTAAGACCTTTCTTCCCTGCTTCCTGGACTGATCAAAGCATGGTCGCCGCTGCTACCTCACCAATCTCCTCTCTCCACCACTCTGCTGCCATCTCCTTTCACCACCACCTCGTATCACCAGCAATCTCTTTCCCCCAAATCTGTCCTATCTCTCCACCACTCTCCTTCAATCTCCTCCTTCCATCCACTGCGAAAATCTCTCCAATCTCTCCTTCAATCTCCTCCTTCCATCCTCTGCAAAAATCTCTCCAATCTCCCAAAAATTGTCTCCGCCAGCCTCTTTAAAGCCTTGTCCCCACTTATCCGACACCTATCACTAAGGTGGCAGGGATGGATATCCTCCAATCATATCCCTTGTTTAATTTGGGGAACACACGCCACCCGGTCACCAAATTCCCAGGCAGATTAAGACATTCCGAAACGACGACGGGATGTCCGGCTTTATGGTCCAGGTATCAGTCGCAGTCCCTTTGTTTTTCCGAGCCGCCGAGACGACGCGCGGAAAAACCCCTACTTCCTGACAAGCAACTTTGTCATTCTGGAATATTTGGTATTTAAGTTCCCGTAAATTATAATAAAAATTTGGACGCGGGTTCTACTGCGCTACCGATTCTTCTCATTTCTAGTACTGGAAACGATCATTGGTGTAATGTATTGGTTCCCCTGACATTTCCACTGTTTTATAAATTCTCGTTCTGAGATTATATTTCATCTATCTCATCAGTTTTTCTTTAAAGTATCCTCAGTTTGTCTATCATGAGTGCATTGAATTTTATACTGGATTCAAAAATGTTCGGTTTCTGAGTTTCAGAACTCTCAACATTCAATTTTCAGCCTTGCAGTAAATGTAGTGGTGGCTCCTGAGTTTTTTTTATAACAAAAGTTATTTTCTATAACACCTCAATCAACAATATCTGCGACGATATGTGTAAAATATTCACAATACTAACTCAGCAATAGTCTTATCAATGATAGGCGGGAAAGGTTCGACACTACATACCCAAATCCGAACACACAAAATAATATAATGAGTAAGTTTTAAAAGGGGAAATTTTTTAAACCAAATTTGCAAAAATTTTCTTACTACATATTTTAAATTACGGAAGATAATTTTTAAAACATTGCCTACAGGATAGTGCGGTAGTTTTCTCAGTCTGATGACTTGCTTCGTAATGCATGCCGTCCCTTTAATATCTTTTGTTATAAATAATTTTTATCTGACATTTACATAAATATTAAATGAGATATAACAACCTCTTTGTCCGTTTTAATTTATTTAAATAATGAATTATACTGTTTCATCCATCACGACTTCTACAGGTATAAAAATTTAGCTGTTCATGGAACTTACTCCGCGACCTTTTCGCCCAAAGGAGTGACGTCCATGAACAGCTAAATTTTTATAACTGAAGAAGTTTCAAATGATAGACGAAACGTAGGATAGTTCGTTTTCAAATAGAGTAATAAGTGGCTGTTATAACTCTATAATGAATATAGAGGGGTATACTAATTTAATAAATAAATAATTGATGAAAACAATAAAAGAATTTACTTAAACCAAAACAAACATATTTACAATATTGTCACGTAGAAATCGAAACGTTGGAATAATGATAAAGAATCAGGTTAGTTGTAGAACACGTTTATTTATAACACACAAGTTATACGAGATGTGACCCGATGCTCGCTCACAAGTCAACAAATTTTTAATGTTTGAATATTTTCGCCGGCACTTATTTTCAATAAAAGCTACACATATATTTACAAAAATGATTTATATTAATTACTTAAACCTAACAATTTATACTCTAATCTCAGGGTCGCATTTATGAGCCTTCTCATGGAACAGAACTAATCCACTCGGACCTGGCAGCAAACAGAAAATTACAAAGAACCGCAGAAGCATTTATCGTGTCGGCTTTCCACTTCTTCCGGGTTTTTCCTCTCTCCAGATCAAAGCTGACGATCAACGCTCTCGTACCATCTGGCCAATTCTCATCGCAACGTTCTCGACCACCAATCTGTCTCTCCACCAATATCTACATCTCTCAAATTCACTCTCTACCACCAATCTGATCCCAATCATCTGTCGCCACCTATCTTATGCCAAAATGTCTCTGCCTGTCTCTTTAAAACTTCCTCCTCACTTCTGCGACACCTGTCATCAAGGTAAGAGGGATGGATATCCTCCAATAATATCCATTGTTACATTTGGGGAGAAACCGCCACCCGGTCGCCAAATTCTCAGACAGAAACCGGCGACGAGGTGTCTGAGTTTTATTGCTCAACTGTCAACCGCTGTCTCCTTTGTTTTGATTCTGCGCCACCAAATTCCGAGCAGCTGTATCTGTTCGTTACAACTCATTTTATAAATAATTTTTGTTGACTTAACAAGTCTGCAAACAGTAATCTTTTATTTATACATCAAAAAATCAAAACATGTAGCCTGAAGCGGTCTCCTGTCACAAAATCCCGGTCCGGTTTCTAGTGCTCAATCGGCAAGTAGCACCAGAGAGGAATATATTGCTGAGGTGCAGGTTGGTGGAACGGAATCAGCTCATGAGCATTTCTCATTCCAGAGAGCACTCAGTCAGCTGATTTACATTAGCGGAATCGTGTGGGCAGAAAGGCAGGAAGCACATTGATTTGAGTTCCAGTTTCAGTTGTTTGCAATAGAAAAATCATTATTATTTTACTTATTATGTTTAAAATTACAAACCAAAGAATATTTTGTAAATTAATTTATGTGCTGTAGCACACGAGCTCATGGGCCGCCGACGAGTAAATGGATGGACTGACTACTTTTTAAAGATCTGATTATAGAATTTAATAACTTGCATAATGAAAATATGGAGTAAATTATACAAAATTTACAATTGATGAACTAATCTTAGTATTTCAGGGGATTGTTTAACTGACCTTGTGTCGATTGTAACGTTTGTTTAACAGTGGATATCTGACGAGAGAGAAGGCCAGGGAGGAATGTCATTGGAGACAGTGAAGTGTATTTAGAGAGAGAAAGAAGTGGAGTGTTGAAGATTGAGGGAGGATGAGAGATTGTAATGTGTATTCCTGACGAAGGAAGATAATAAAATGATTTGTGAAACAACGCACCGACCTGTCATCTAGTGATTAGTGTCGCTGCTTCATAACTCGGAGGTCCCGGGTTCGAATCCTGGCTTGGGCTCGGATTTTTGTGTTGTCATGGCCACGGAGACTGGGGTTAAGATTGATGGAGAGTCGATACGCTGACTAAGTGTCACTCCATATTCGGAATGTGTCATGTACGACAGTCCGCAATCGTCCTGGTAGGCAACGGTCCGAATGCGGGCTAGAATGCCATAGAAAAAAGAAAAAAGGAGTCATACCTAAGGTAAGCTCGCATTTTCCCTCTGTGGAGAAATAACTGCGAGAGAAGTTCTAACAGATATCTTCCTTCAAGTCAACTTTTTTTTTTGGTTAACCGGCTACATGAGGGTGATCCTGAAACAGGCAACTCCTCTTTAATAGCATAGAAGGTAATTAGAAACAGAAAACCTGCATCAGGTAGGTCGGGCTATTGGGTTCTATTCTCCCGCCCTTCCGAATGACAGGAGGTGAGTTTGTGTGGGGTAACAACATTCCCTTTTCCAGTTTTAGGAGGCAGTTGGCCGACTGATCCAATGGGATCTGATGACCCCAGTACACACACCTCCTCGGCATGTTTGAACTTTGAAAAAAAAACATCAGAGAACGAAGCTTTCCCAACATAGGTGAACCCCGCAGTCAATCTGTGGAGAAACGTCTGCGAGAGAAAAGTCCCACAGGCGTCGCTCCTTATAGTCAGTTTTGTGATGATTCAACATTTATTCGCCATTTATGTTGAGTTGTTGTCTTTGAGAGAGAAACGAGTTACCTACTCTCAAAAATGAAGTGATTTCCTGTTGAATAAGAATGATCAGAGTGAGCATTTCACAGATTTATATTGTATGAAACACTGTTACTTACTGAACACTGTAGCGCTGATGGTGAAGTGATGAAAAGTCTCGACTGCATCAACGGTGGACGTTGACACCTTGGTCAGGGTATGATTTGCATATATAATCATACGAAGGCAGAGCATTTCTTTTTTGGTCGCTTGGAGACAAGAGCTTACGTTATAATGTCTTTTGTTGAGCTGGCGCGGCATTGACCCGAAGTGATCCGGCAGCAGTATATCACTGACCCAGCTATTGACCGGTAACTACTTGTATAAACAAAATGCGTGTGTTGTTGGTTCGGGAAGGGTCAGCTCCCCTGCTGGTCTGGACGATGTTATTCTTGCCACTTTAATCGAACAAGCGTTTCCCCCGCGGGGCCAGCCATGTTTATTCGTGATGCAAAGTCTCGCTTGCGTATCGTGGAAGAAGGGGGATTCTCTTTTTGTAGCTGCGGTTTCAACCCCCCACGTACGGCGATGGTCCAACTACCGTCAGAGAAGGCGAACGAGCCGCTCGTTTCGTGAGTACCCCAAGGTACAATATTACTACCCACACTGATGAGCAATGAAATCAGTTTCTCACGAAAATGTGTGTGATCATGTTGGAAATAGAACAGGCAGTTACATATTGAATGACGTAGGAAGACTCGCAAAATATTACACTAGGATTTATTAAATTTTCAATTTAAATAGGTTTTGTTACCAAATAGAAGATAAATGGAAGCCTAATACCACAGTAAACTTCACAGAAAATTTATTTATTTAAGTACTTAATAATATACGAAACTTCCAACATCTTTCAAAAATGGATTCATCATCTTTATAAACGATTTATTTTAATCTTAGGTTGTTTCAGATGCAGGATAAGTAGTTCTTGACTGAGTTCGCTTGTAAATATCAATTTAGAATTCTTTTTTCTAATTCATACTAAAATAATAAGATCTGCGCTCTGTCCAACTTCTAAAACGTTTCGTAAAACGAGCAGTCGATTGATTGATTTATTGCCGCGAGAAATCGTATTAATTTAGCAGTGGATTCCGAAACCTGATTCTGCGAAATTAAGGTTACCATGAAGCAGTTCATTTTAAGGGGGAGCGAAGTAAGGATAAGTCTGTAGAAGAAAGGGGGATTTCCAGGATTTATAGAGAGGAGGGATCGTTGTCGTGGTCATGTCTATTTGTCTCACTGAGGATCTGCTGCGTCTGTAGGGAGGAGTGGTTTTATGGTCAGAAAAGAGAGGGTCGTTAATCAGAAGAAAGGGAAGAAATATAGACACTGAAGCAGGCAGTATATACGCACAAAGTTACAGGGAAAATCAGTCTGTGAATTATGCTTGAGTAATAAAAGTACCAGAGGATTAAGGAGTGAGAAACAGCTTTGGATATTGAGCTCTGGTGACTGAGGATGGTATAGACGTTAAACAAAGGTCAGAATATATTTGATTCCAGAGTGGAATTTTACGGAAATTCAAAGTTAGTCAACTGAGACGTAGACATGATGAGAGATTATTTATTTTTAGGGTTATATTTGTAAAATCACTTTTTATGACAAAGCAGTGGAACTGACATTTTTCCATCCATGTCTTTCTTCTGAAATGAACTATATCACTTTTATGACTTTCATAATCCAAACAATCATGCGTAATGAAGGACATATAGAAAAATAACGAAGGACTCTGAGTGAAAAGTACTAGTTATATTATGTAATAATCTACACCCATCTCACAAAAATGTTTCTGTTCCTAACGAAGTTTATTTAAAAGGATGTAACTCTTAGTAATTTCATATTCTCTTCAAACTCATAATTCAAGTGCGATCGCTATAAAATTAACGAATAACATGACGATAAATAATAAATTAACAAAAACGAAAAGATTTATACTTGAAAATGAATATCTAATGAATGTGTGATTGTGACAATTGTTGTTGTCTCATAGGTGCAAAGAAAGCAGAAAAACCGACAGATCTGTATGATACTATATTAATTATTCATTCATACGAGTTTAAACAGGAAATTAAACATTTAACTGGACTGAAAGAAATTGTTGTTCAATATGCCATTTAATATAATTTTAATCCCAGGCGTTGAAGATAGTACGCGGAAATTTATTTTACCCCTCGGTAATTTCATGTTAATTGGACCGGATGCATTTCCGATTTTGTTGAAACTCTTACAGCTTGTACTATAAAGCCTTAGGTGGAAATCTGTAAAGTTTCAGTTTGAAATAATTATTTCTGGCCGAGATACGTTTTTTTTGTAGAAGTCAGTCTTTCATCAGTCTCGACCTCGTTCCAAAAATGCCACTTTTGAACTATAATATTATGTCAGTTGTTAGAGAATGGACCCACAAAATGGATTTCTAGTATAAATCTCACATGCAGACTAGGAATATAATAGAGGAAAGAATCATCCCCGTCCAGCATGGGCCCCCATAGAAGCCGCAAAAAAATTTCTCTAAGGGGCTGATATGTGATTTTACAGATTTGTGTTTAATATCAGAAATTAATTCAGTGGTTCTCATGGTACCAATATTAGACACCAATCTAAGGCTGTTTTAGCGTTATTTTTTTGATATACGACCCCTTCAGGATCCTCCCGTCCATGCCGAAAGGGGATGTTTTAATACACAATCAACATCTGAAGAAAAATTATTAATCTCAGTTACCCCAAAAATGTGTATTGGACGCAAATATCGGCTTTTATGAATGTTTCGAAATTTTCTCTTTCGTTTACCCTGTT
The DNA here is from genome assembly GCA_034510155.1 of Eucriotettix oculatus. Lineage (NCBI taxonomy): Eukaryota > Metazoa > Arthropoda > Insecta > Orthoptera > Tetrigidae > Eucriotettix > Eucriotettix oculatus. The sequence goes on along the minus strand of CM067377.1, from coordinate 21,721,626 downwards.
CAACGGGGTGGTAGTCACGTCTTACCCCCACAGAGGCTCTCTGTGTCATAAGGAATAATTGTACAAAATGTGATGGAAATTAATTTAAATTTGTACATAGAATATAAAAAGACAAAGACGAAAAATGTTGTTGTGGTATTCAGTCCTAAGACTGGTCTGATTCAACCCTCCATACCAACCTATCTTACGCAAGTCTTCTTCATCCACATCCCACACCCACATCCACATCCCACAGCCTCACTTATCTTCTTAGCGTATTCCATCCTTTTATTCCCTCTTCTGTTTTTACCCCACACACTTCCCTCTAATGATAATTTTACAAGAACCTCATGTCTCAAAACGTGATCTAATAATCTGTATCTTCTCTTGGACAAAGTCCTCCAAATTGTTATTCCTATCCCTATTTTTCTTAGAACTTCCTGGAAAGTCATCTTATTTTCAGCATTCTCCACCAAATTTCGAAAACTTCTATTCTTTACCTGTCTGCAACTCCTACCGTCCACGTTTCGCACCCATATAACACAACACTCCATACGAACTATTTTGTTCCTACTTAGCAATAAGTAAATTCCTCTTTTTACGAAAGCTATTCTTGCCTGTGCTATCCTACTCTTTACGACTACCATCATCAGTAATTATGCTGTTCAAGTAGCAGAATTCTTTATATCCCTTCCCAACCTTTGTTATTCCACTGTTTCCCATACTACACCCCATTACCTTGGGCCCTCAACTATTAATCCTGATATTGAACCCTTCCTCCAGGACCACGTTCATGCCATTTATCACGTTTTCAAGTGTTCTTCTGACTACCCTAATACTACAATATCACCGGCAAACCGTAAGGTTTTTATTTCCTCTCCTTGCAGTATGATTCCTTTTAAATATTCCGTTTTAAATTTATTTATCGCCTGTTATTCCGTTTTAACTTTATTCATCGCCTGTTCTATATATAAGTTAAACAGCATGGGCGACAGACTGCATCCTTGCCTTACTCCTTTCTTGATTTCTAATTACTGCTGTCTGTCTTCTGTAGAGGTTATGTATTAGCCTCCTTTCTCGATACTTTATTCCAGTGATCTTCAAAATCCTTAATAGTGTGTTCCAGTTCACATTATCAAACGCTTTTTCGATATCTACAAAGGCCATGAACGTAGGCCGGTTTTTTTCATAATGTCTTCTAAAATTAATTGTAAAGTCAATATTGCTTCTCTTGTCCCCTATATTCTTCCTAAAACCAAACTGATATTCTCTTAACTTGCATTCTATTTGACGTTCCATTCTCCTGTATACTATTTTCGTTAATATTTTGCATGCATGGGGTACGAAACTAATTGTTCTGTGCTGATCGCATCTATCAGCCCCAAGTTAAAGAGCATGAGTGGAACACTGCATCCTCGTCTTACTCCTCCTGTCTTCCTTTCCGTGATCTTCAATTGTAATTACTGCTGACTGCGTTCTGTAGAGTTTTTTTTTCATTATAGATATGTCTCAAATATCTTTTTACTACAATTAAATTATGCAACGTTTAACTTTATGTAAGTATGGATCCAGGTTTTGTTTTTAATTTCCCGTCTAGTTCTTTTAGCCTTAAGTTTCTCTAAGTATATCCTGTTGTGAATCATATTACATGGAAAAGTTCTCCTTCGTTCAAATTAAACTACGATAATTTTAATCTGAGTTTCTGTAAAACGGTTTCTGTAAAAGGTTTCGTCAGAGACGTATTTTGAGCCTGAGACCATTCCACATTTGAAACCACCTTTTATGAGTGAATATTTAAATTAGGTCCTCCAATATTAAACAGGTTGTTTCAATAAGGGCGGGTCGTTGTACAAATAAAATAAAACAAATTGTGAGTGATGTATTAACGAAATTCTTTTTCATTTGAAAAGTCCATGTATGGCCTTTCAAATAAAAAAAGAATATTGTTAATACTTAACGCAGCGTATTTTCTTCCATTTCCAACACAACAACGATCCGCCCTTATTAAAAACACTACATTCATATTTAAAACTTAAGTAAAATCGTCTATAATCGCCATTTAGACTGCTATTATTGATTTTCCGTATTATTTACATCTTTACTACGAGCAATAGTTTCAGGCTGGGCTTATTACAGTTGAATTAAGGATATTATTATTCATACTCCCTTTTTGCCAGACTCAACAAGTCATATTTTTTTCTCTGATATATAACATGGATAAAAGCATTAGAATTCAGTAAACTTTGGAGGATTCTCAAATACTATATTTATTAACTGGATGCAGAAGCTGACGTGCCTTTTACGGTTTTCAACTGCATATTTGAGTGTATCAGCGGATTGCTGGAGAGGTTAGTGTCCCTCCTGCAAAGCACGTAGCTAATTGCAGACATACGTAAACGGACCGGTCCTTTCTCCATAACCTTGAAGTTGACTGTTTTAGGGAGCGCGCGCGCGCGTGTATGTGTGTGTGTGTGTGGTTGTTGTGGATTGATCGCAGTCACGATCCACCATTGTGTTCTCTCTCTCTCTCTCTCTCTATCTCTGGCAGGACAGAGGCGTGACCTTGGATACAGTAGTGTATGTGTGTGTAACACATGGGACTTCGCCACTCGCATTGCAAGACAGCACAGTCTCATATGTTGCAAGATTCACTGCATAACAAAGAAAATTAGATGAAACTGTACTATCCGAATATATCCCTGTCTTTACAACCAAGGCTTGTACGGACCTCATTGGGAGGGACGAAATGGAAACTGAAATTAAATATCAATTACTCTCGTTATAGCAGACTAGCTGGTGATTGGCTGTTACCTATCTTAAACTACACTTAAATTATCAATATTCTTCCTAACTATTAATCCAAAATATAACGCATTTATCGATAGCCAATAAAAAATGTGAGTATATGACATCTTCATTTGAATAAAGGTAGTTGTACCTCGATTAAATCTTCATATATATATATGAATTCCGGTGTGCGTGAGTGAATTCATAATTCTTCTCCTCCTAAATGGTTTGACCGATTTTGATGAATTTCTTTATTATTTTGGCCTCACATGGATGGTTGTTAGTTATAGTTGGACGCGGTTAGTGGCGGTCTTGTCAAGATCCAGAATTATTTTTCGATTTTTTTCTCAAAAAGCATGTAATCTCAAAATTTCTGCCTGACCGTTTGAACAATCTGTGAAATTTGTCTTACACATGCGCAAGTTCATTACGTCGTAGCTTGGCATTGTTATGACATTTCGATTTGCTGAATATATTCCGTGTATTACAATTACGTACTTATTCATAGAATTATTTATCGGTTAATTCAACATTGAACAAATGAAGTGCATTTGAAATAATATTTTGTGCTATTGCGCATTGTTGGAATTTCCGGTTTATCCATATGTTCATTCAGCGGGATTACGACTAATGTTCTAAATAAAATCTTTTATTTTCAGCGTTCATTTGTGCGATTCCGTTGAAAAGGTACATTTTCAAAAAGTGTTACATATCTGTCTGTTGGTTCAATCACGTGTTGACAAAGAGATTACTGTCGAATTACATGATGCAGCAGGCTTGCCGGGCTCCCAGCGAGGCAAAAATAAAATTTTCAAGTGTTGTTCAGTTTATTTCGTTCAAATGTATGAAAAAAATCAGCTTAGCTATTTCTTAGCTCGATTACCTATATAAGGGAGCTAGGCAAAACGTGGTAACAAATCGTAAAAAGAAAAAAATTTATCCGAAGTAGGGCAAGTAAACAATTCCTTGAAGAGTACGTAAGTAGTAGAGTAGGTGGTTATGAACTGGAATCTGAGCGAAACGCATAGAGGAAGATCATTTCATAGGAGGTATTAACTAGATAGGATTGAAAAATGCTAGAAAAATAAGGGTCGACCTCCTGTGGTCTGCGTCACAGCTGTGACCACGTATCACTCCAAAATTCGGAGTGTGACATGTAACATGACAGTCTGCCGTCGACCCGGCAGGTCAAGCTCCTGAATGGACTCCAAATCCAAAGAAGTGAATATATATATTAAATGTCAAATTTATCTTTGAATGTTCCCTTTTATATTTCCAGCAACGATTTGATCAACATTACTGACAAGAGTAGTGTTTTTAGAGTAATGTTTAATGTTTTGAATCTATAAATATATTTTAAAATATTATTGACGTTTATGAAATAGATTCAAAAACAGACATCGTTTACGTCGAAGTGCGAAATGTTTAATATTGAAAACAAATTTTTTTATTTGATACCTTCTGTTTCAGTTTTTTCTTTCATTACACTTACTGGTTAATTAAAATTTTCCTTCAATCGATGGAAGCAACATTAACAGGAGAGCTGGTCTCTGTTTTTATATAGTTAGGTAATCGATCAAATACTAATTAAAGGACAATGACTTACGATCGTCTGATGTGGAAAAGTCTGGCAATAAATCAAGACATTCCTTCAAAGTGACCACATAATAAACCGGGAAGCTTTGAATTGAAGTAATAATAATTCGTAAGTTAATGAATGTACCATTTTAAATAAGTCACGTGTGCGGTTGTTATAATTACCTGAACAACCGTATACATGTTTCCATCCGAAATCGATTGATTTATTTATAGGTAATTTCACAGACGCTAATCTGTAAGTATGAACAACTCAGTTTATTATATGTAAATTAATTTAAATTATCACATCATCATAACTTAATCACGTTGAGTGTTTGCCTGATAAAATGCGTTGCTACACTCAGAAGGAATAATGCTCCGTTTACAAATAGCCAGGTTCCTGGACACCGCCCTTGCCCTTCATAGCAAAACAGCATTTTCGCCAAACAACAAGGAAATATTTAATGGATTTGGGCGGTGGTTCTGAGGCAGTTTCCATCAATAAGGGAAGCTGTAAGAAAAAGGGAAAGGAAAGAACAAATAGGCAATAAATTTGCAGAAAGTCGGAAAGACACTTTTGGTGGATATTTGACAAAGGAGGATCGTAGAAGAACGGAGAGAGAAGGAGATGACCACGTGGCTGAAAGAACCTGGCGTTGCTTCGATTAGTGTGGCAGAAATATTATTCTGGTAAGCCGCTGGAATTTTTACTCATGGGAATTTTGCAACGATAAGTTAAATTTTTTTTATAAAAATTTCTTTTCCCGAGTTCCTAAACTAAAAAGTGTTAACATCGGGGAAAGATTATCCTGTTGAGCAGCCAGCAATATTTTAGTTAAATTAAACCATTTTCTTTTTATATAGTTCCTTGTGACTTCTTTCTAGTGAATAAAATGTATAAATGTTGAAAATTTAATTCGTATTTAATTTGAGGTAACAAGTGGTGTACCACATTTATTATCTGCTGAGGAAACAGCACATTTCAAATTGAGGTTACTTACAAATATGAATAAAATACATATACGTAAAAATAGATATTTAAGTCTACACATAAAAAATAAGAGAAAGAATTGGAAGATTATATATTTTCGAATGCATTAAATAGGATTATGGAGAACTTGATTTCTAGTGTGTTCATTACGATTTATGTTAGTAAGACATGATTTGTTAGGATTTTAGAGAAGAAATTCTGTAAAAAGAAGGAAGTTTATCTGAAAAGTACGGCCAAAAATTATTTATTTATAGTATAATCTTTACTTTACAAGTACCACTTAATTTTTCGAATACACTGCACAGTTAAAACGGAAATTTTATCAACACAAGTTGACATAAAAATTCAAAATGTTGTTTCCGGAAGAGTTTATTTTGAAACTTTTCTCAGCGACTGAAAACCTTTATGTGATTGACATCAAATAAACGAATGTGATGTGATTTATAGTATATTTAGAACTCTTGTGTAAAAATAATTTTCCTTATTTGGGAAAAAATTGACTACGGCACCATAGGAAATTATGTAATGTCAGTGATAACGACCATTAGTTACATACATCCACAATGAACTATCGTAAATGTATGTGTATATTTGAAGAAATCTTATTTAGAAATTGAAATAAATAAAAGCAAAGGATTTAATAGAGATCAAAATGTACTTCAGCCATCTTCCAAAACAATAAATGATAGAATAAGAGATCATATATTCAAAGTATCATCTGTTTTACTGTTTACCAATAATATATTGGTCAGTGTAATGAATAGTAAGAAAGAAATTGAATAATTATACCTATAGAACATTAGTTTAATAACTCTCGGTTTGTGGAATAATTAAAATGTACTATATAGTTACTTGTATATAGAACAGGCCATAAAGAAAGTTAAAAATGAATACGGAAAGGGAATCAAAATACAAGGAGAAAAAATAAAAAGCCTAAGGTTTTCTGATAATATTGTGGTATTAGGGGAGTCAGAAGAAGGTTTGGAAATAGTACAACTTGAGGACTAATAAAGGGAAAACCAAGGTAATGAGTGTAGATGGGTCTTCGAAAAGGAGAGGAATTTACTTACGGCTATTATAAGTATGAATGGAGAAATAGTTCTCGGGTTTCCACTCGGATGCAGGTGCGATGAAAACGCCTCAGCTCACTTATAAGAATGAATGTTAGAAAATAGTACTAAAAATATTAGCAATATATCGATGCGAAATGTGGATGATAGGAGTTGCAGAGGTATTACAGACGAATTCTGAAAATCAGATGGGTGGATAGAATTAGTAACAAGGAAGTTCTAAGCAGAGTGGGGTAAGAGAGAACAATTTTGAAGACTTTGACCATGAGAAGGGATATATGAATACGCCACGTTTTAAGACGTGAGGGTCTAGTAAAATTAGCATTCGAGGTAAGTGTGTGGGGTAAGAACGGAAGAGGGAGGCCAAGGATAGAAATTTCTAAGCAGATTACGGAAGATGTGGGACCTGCTATATATGAAGTGGAGGGTTGCATTAGACCAGTCTTCGGACTGAATATCACAACAACAACAGTAATTACATAATTTATCAGGAGATACTATACCCGAAAATTAACGTCCAGGAAGTCCATCCGCTTAATTATAATCAAGAAATATTGCACCGATTAAAATACTATGAAGCAACACTCCCCCGTTTTCTTAGCTCAGTAAGATACTAATAGTTACTCGCCTAGATATTTGTGGATTTCTAAAGATAGACCTTTATCCATGAATACTAGAAAAAATTTTCAGTTGTTTTATTCTTAACTTCTACAGATACATCGCCATTGTGCAGCTGTTTCTTCCTTCTGCCCGTATTGCCAACGTTTCATTAATTTAATGATTACTTCTATTTCCGACATTATTTTTATAAACGCCACTAAATTAATGAAAAGACGGTTGCGCACCTTATTTGGGAACGGTCTACACAATAAGAGAATGTTAAATAGATAAATAAACTTTGTTTCGTCATGAGAGAAGAAGTATTGTATTTCAAAGTTTTCGTCTGTCTGATACTCCATTATATCACTTGTTGTGGATGTTTTAATTTTAGTTGACCGTGATTCAATCAGTCCTACGGCTGTCGCTTCTCCCACTATAACGCTTTTCATTCTTCCCGACTGCTAAGAGTGGCAATGGCCTTTTCAAATGCTGCTGACGTCGCGTCTTTAGGCGAAGGTTCCTTTTTGGACACCCAACCAAATTAGCGACTTTTAGACGCAGAACCGATGGCCGTCGTCGCTTGATTTATTTATTTTTGCCTCGTATCCTTTTCTCTTCTCGATGCGGCACGCAGGGGAAACTGCTGCTGCTGCTGCCGCCGCCGCACACGTTATTTGGAATGCTAAACCTCTCTCTTTCTGGCTTTCGTTTTTTCCCCCCTTCTTCTCGTTCAGAGTTACTTATTCACCTGTCGCGTCCTTTTTGTGAGGAAGGTCGGACAATGATTTCAGTGGTTCCACTTGCTTGGTTCCTCTAACTGCGCCATTACGGAGTTCCCACCGCAAACATGGCGATATAAACGATCGCGTGAGCTGCCTTCCCTTCAGCTCGTTCTATTTCAAAACACTAAATAAAAAAGCTTCGACTCATGATGTCAGATATTATAACAAATATACGCCGATTAAGAAAGAATAAGGATATTCCCTCAAAATCGCAGAGGTTAATGGGAAATTAGAAATTTATAAATAATCACCCACATTATTACAATTTTGATATTAATATTTGATTAGGTATAACCCATGAATATTAATAATAATAAAAATATGCAGTTTGAAAAATATGTAAATAAATTTAAACACTTTGTCACTGTTCTCAGTAGTTGGAATTAGTTAAAACTCGCCATTGACATTACTAAAAATTTTATCGTAACTATAGAATGTTCAAAATATAAATCTAATAATGACAGTATAACGGATAGAGAGGAATATAAATGACATTTATTTCGGATATCCTATTGCATGAAACTAGAAGATGAACTAAAATTATGAGATTAAAGGATCAGAATGGTAAGACCTAAAGTGGACGGAAAAACGAACCCAGGACCTCTTCCTTGTATATGGTCCTCTTAACTATCTGAGTCGACTCCTCGTCAGGCACGAGCTCTCTCCATACTGAAATGAACATTTGGGGTATAATTGGTTTAAATAAAGAATATTATATGTAAATGGAAATGAATTAACTTTACATTTATTAATTGAAATGATACAATAATTTAATAACCAAATTCTTTTTATGAAGCCGGACCATTTTTAGTTTTAAGAATAAACTCATTTATGCAATGTTTACAAGATAAATTACTTACTAACATTTAGCAAAGTGAGATCAATTTTTAGTTCGTTTTTAAGGGCCTTTTCATACAAGCAGATTTGAAAGCCCTACTGATAATTGGCAGTAGAAGGAAATACGAAGAAAGGTTACAAACAGAGTAATTCCTGTCTTCTGCTTGAACTGGAACTCGCCGCTAGTCCTCAGATCTCGTGCCAATAGGTTCCTTCAAACTTCCGTGTTGGAAAATTAACACCTTGCTATTTAATCTGCTTATCCGCTACAATTCCGCCCAGAATCATCTCATTTACGACTGCTCAACTTATTGAAATTGTCTCTCAGTCCTTCTCTTAGTTACCACACATTCTTTCTCTTTATCGAAAGTCTTTCAACATCTGTTATCTTAATCACAAAGCCAATTGGCAATCTCCAATTGCTCCAAAATCAATTTTCGTTCCTTTTTATTACTTTTCCCCACTTCAATGTTTAATTTCCTTCAAAGGTGGAGACGAAATCCTCTCCGATCAAAAGTTTTAGAATTTGTGAAGAGCCATTCACCCCACTTAGCACCGATGTTTAGGGAAAATATCAGGCCTCATCACAGCCATGTGTCACGAAGTTTCACCGTTTTAGTAATCCCAGACCAGCGCCAAACTGTCTAAGTTTTATTACCCTATTTGCAGAATTCGTTAAATTCTCTCAAATCAACTGCCTTTTATTTTGTACAGCCAAATTCCGTATTTAGTTGTGCTTTACCATTACAATACACATTATAGAGCTAATTCTGTTTCATATCCTTAAGGACTGAGCTTCATTTCAAAACATTTATTCTGTTCTTTAGCCAAAATTACTTTATTCTGTGCAATTTTTATTGATATAGATGAATACCACTCATCCGTCAATTTACAAATGACGTCGTTCCTCGAACTAATGTTCAGGAGTTCCTTATTATATTTTATTCTTAGAGCTATTCCAACGTATGTTAAATCTATGCTTTTTATTTTACTATTTTCGAACACAAAGTTTTCAGGTGCGGTATTCAGCTACATTTTATTCGTAAAACAAATCTATGACTAAAATATTATGAGTGAACTTTCCATCGGTACGCTGTTCACAAAGTTGAGTTTTTATTGACCCTTCAACTATATGGTACTTTTATTATCGACACAGAAACAACATTTCTGAATGATGATTCCAAATATCTGAATCCTTTACTTCCCCATTCACATTTGGCAACTTAAGTTTTTCACTAAAATGTGATTGTTAAGAATATTCGTACATTATATTTTATGTTTCTGTCTGCTTTTATTAATAAACTACATATAACGAACATTTTAAGGAACATTTTTATAATAAAAATAATATTTCATTATTAAAAAAATGTATTGTGTGACATTAAGTATAATAAATAAAAATATATAGCCAATATTTTCAGAAAAAAATTAGTTAATATTAATTAATATACTAACGCCGTTTTGTTGGACTAAACTATTACACATGTTGTCCATTTAAAAGTTTACCTTATGAAGTCCAGGAACATGTACGAAACGTAGCAATTATATGTTCTAAATTTTAATGATTTGCTTCCAGAAAGTATTAACTGCATTTTTATTCATTTCATTATTCAATAATCAAGAAGATTTCCGTGCATTTTTAAACAGATTGGCACTGTTGTTGATTTTTGATTAATGAAATATGTTTTGAATTATAATAAAGTCTGTTTAAATTGTCATTAAATATTCATTCATAATGTTTAAGTCGTTGGCATTACTTTCAAGTTGAAAAATTAAATGAACTAAAAATACATCCGACATAATTATTATTATACACATAAATAAATAAATGCATTGAGCCAGAAAACTTATTTACTTATTTTTTTAAAAAAACTAAATGACAACGATATTTCGTCCTCGTCTGGGACTTCCTCAAGGTATAACCTTTTAATTATTTTAATAAAATCAAATTTAGAGTCAAGGATCTACTACATACCCTGTTCTAGCAGCAATAAAACTCTCAAGACGGAATAAGGTATTTCAAGCTGAAGATGCCCCAGATGCGGACGAAACGTCGTTGTAAATTGGATGTTCTTGGTAATAAATAGTATAAATAGTTGTCTGACTCAAAGTTATTTACGTCTTTTCATTATAAAGTTAAAAGTGTATTTTTTTTTAATTTATAAAGAAAACTTTTATTTGAAGATACTACAGTTGATTTTACATGAAATACAATGTTTATTCGCAGAATATATAATTCACATGAATACTTGGTATAACGGTAATGTTCAGTGACATGCAATTTAATGGCGAGAGAAAAGACTGAGATATGTGCATAACATTGTTTTACGGTTATTAATATTTGTTAATATTTTCATTGGCGGTAAATATTAAAATAGAATGTGGGGTAGTATGAGATATCTAAAAGAGAATTAAAGGAAGAGTTTATGAGAGACTGTGAATGAAGCACTGATAACTAGGGGAGAAAGTAATGGAAAGCGTAATGAATGCTAAACTTGGTGGATTAAAATTGTATCACAACTATTTCTGTTTAATTGATTGCGCAATTATTTAATATCCATTTTTATAACATTGAATTTTTATTTTATTATTATGTAACGCTAAATGACGAGGAAATGAGTTATGTTTTGAGTTGATAATTAAATTTCTGTTAACTTCAATTAACTGATTAAGTACTGTAATAAGTTTCTTGAATTTGAAAAGAATATAGTAGTTAGGAAGAAAAAATGAATTATTATTATTTTAAAAATATATATGGACGGAAAAGGAATTAAATGGCTTCAAGGTTAATTTCAACACATAAAACAAGTAAACCAAATTACAAGGCTTCAGGTAAAGAGCACATGAATCTGAAATTCCCAGGGTTTATTTAATATGGTTCCCTTAAGAAAGATGCCGCAAACTGTTAGTAATTAGGTTTAGGCTCTGAACAGTTAAGAAGCTGTAGGAAAAATGTACCACTTTTGCAAGAGGTTTACTGGATCTCCGTAATTAGAATTTTGCATCGATTTTGGAAAAAATTTTCCAGGTTGCGTATCCAGAACTCTTTCTCCTAGGGATCTCTGCCAGTTTGTAATTAACCTGAAAAAGTAAGAGTTCATTAACACCGGAATAAATACAGTACTTAATAAAATATGAGAAAATCTTCCAAATTTTACTTCAATTAAAACACTGACTGATAATAATATATTATTTATGGCTTCTTTCATTATACAAACGTAACATATTTTAATACACTCCCTACAGCATTCATTCCCCGCCAGAGGTTCTGCTGCTTCCTCCCATTCAAAGATCCTCCATCATCGAATAATAATTCTTCTTGCCTGTAGCAAATTTAAGTCAACATTAAAAAAAATTAAAAGTTCCATAAATATTGAACAACTTAATACAGTGAAATTCATTATAGCATGTCAATCAATTTTCTCTATATTTATGTCAAACCGATGCATAAATGTTACAGGGACTTAAAATCGGTTCTAAGAAATCCGTACAGCCAATTTATATGGCATGGCAATTGGCTCTCCTATGGAAGACATATTCTCTGACAATTTTTTTTCTCTTGCAGTGCTGGAGCTGGAATATGTGCGTAACGGCAGGAAAAAAACCCAGTACACTTGGCCTTGTGCAGCTGGGAGGGGGGGGGGGAGACGGAGAGCAAATTTCCGTGTGAGCCCCTTACATTGAGAGGCTCCAGCATGAGTTGTCCAGTGTGTACCCCAGCAGGCGGGTTCTGGACGGCGGATCGAGCTGCAATTTAAATATCGCCTTGTGGCCGACTCGCTCATCAATCATCCACGTTGTTCTGTCTTGTTCCAGCGGGAGCAACCTCGGCGTGGGACCCTGGACAACAACAACATACCAACTCCAGACCCTCTACGAAACCAACTTGCTCCGGATTCAGCGTTCAAGTCGTAATGAGTTACGTTCCCGAGGTCCTCGCGTGTCACTGAACACATTCTCTTCTCCGCTCGGCCTAATTGTGGACGACCCACTGTTGTACTTTGTGCGAGAAACTTCAGACTGGATGGAACTTTGCCCAGCATCACGCTCGAAACAGTTAGTTACCTACCTACCTACCTGGGCCTTGAATTATAATTAGTCTAGAAGAGCTCAATTCTCCCTTTGTGAGCTCCCTGCCTCCACCGGAATTTGTCTCATGCAGTTACAGTAACATCTATAGCCAAATGGTACCAAATCCGTTTAGTAGCAATGAACTCTTCTTCCAATGTCACCTTATATGACATGAAGCAACCTCCTTCCTCTATTATAATTATTTCCTCGTGTTACTTAATTTAATTTTAATAAGAATGCTATTATAAGTTATGATTTCTCTAATACTCAAGGCTTAAACGATACTTAAATCAATAGTAAGCCTGAAGATGCTTGGTGGAAAAGATGAAAATGTAATTTAATCAAAATTAGAAAGTTTCTATTGTCACTATCAGAGCGACCTTGATAACGAAAAGATCGACCTTACATGCGCACATACTTTAATAAGAAACGATTTCAAAGCAAATTAAAAAAAGTCAGACGTTTATTACGCGTATTTGCGTATTTATGTAACTGCGATAGACTGGAAATTCAATCTAAGTTCTGAAGTCAAAGGTAAATGAAGAATATAACTATCGAACTTAAAATAATACATTAATTACGGGAAAGTTTCCAAAACGTACAAGCTGGTTGATAATGACGACTTTCGCAAATACTTCTAACCAACAGAGAAATAGTATTGAGGACAAGTAATGGCGTAACCTATAACAGTTATCTCTTAATGCCCGTATTATTCTGAGTATGTTTAATTATTATTTCGTTTCTTAATTTGAATTTACATTAAACGTAAATTACTACCTTAAGTTTACGTCTGGAAAAAGTGTAGCCAGGTTCAGGTAAATAATTTCAGGAAGAAACTTACAGCCAAGAATAACCCATAGGTAAACAGTTTCCCGGATGGGCCAGTATGTAGCCAACCAATTAGGATATACACTTTTGGTTTAGAATTGACGGAGCGAGAATCGGGGAAGACGGAGAGGAAAAGCACATGGATGTCCAGGTGGCAGAATGAGCCGGCCTTTGCTTCCAGCCCTGTAGCAGAAATACTGTTCTGGTCAACCCTCGGAAGTTTCTTTCGTGGAGTTATTGCGAAACTAAATTTTTCATTTCTATTTCAATAAAATTTCCATTCCAGTTTCCATATCGAAATAGAGTAACCTGGGGGTAGAATGGCATGTTGGAGCAGTCGACAATACTTATTTTTTTGTTTATACTTAGTTCATTTCCTTGTATATTTATTTTATTTTTTCTTTGAATGAATTTAAATTCTTAAATTTTAATTTTGATTTAATTTGAGCTACCACGAGAGTGGTATATATTAATTAATTATATGTATATATATATATCTGCATTAATAATTCTCAATAATTATATACAGTACAAATTCACAGCTAATACATCTCAAATTTCTCCTCAGTTGTGGAATATCTTTCCTTCTTTGGTATTTGACAACACTAATTTCTCTTCTTCCATATCATTTTTGAAATATCAGAATAAATGCTTTTGTTGTATTTTGCGGCAGCTATTGTATTTTTCCGCTGTAGCTAGATCCTTATTTACGGAAAACGAGAGACCCGTATACTCAGACTAACTCGTAATAATTAATTAACAGCGGTTCCGACGGCCATATATAACGTCCGGTTTACATAACCTGAATCTTATTGCCTCCCCATTTCGAATAAAATTAAACAAACATCTTAAGGTTTCCTTTCCGCAGAAGTCCAAAACGTAAATACAGCTCCATAATCAAATAATAATCACGAATCTGTTCTGAACGTATAATATTTATTTGCTTCAATATTTACAATCATAATTCAATTACATTAAAATGATACTTTTCGATTTGTCTATAAATATGTAAAATGTTTAATAAATAGCATTACAGATTGGTTATATAAAGATGCGGACCGTACGAACCCAATTTAATTTTTCGTAGCTATGTACATACGCTTTGAGTACCGTCATTCCCCCCCTTTCAGTCCAAAGAGTCACCTCACGGTAGCCATTCAAAAGATCACAGTTTATCTCAATTGACAAAAATTTATACCAAGTAATGACCATTTTTAATTAGTTAATAATAATGCAAAACGTTTTGTAAGTCACCACGCAAATGATTCAGAATTGCCACTCTGGCGCCCGAGACGGATTTTTCTTTAACTATAAGTCGCACCCTGTACGCAATCTCATCAGCAGTGATATCTCCCTTGCTCGGCATCTTAGAAACAGATTAAACACATTACTTTTTGCATTACAGAAAAACGACCATTGTTGTTTGAAATATTCGGTGATAATGTAGATTGATTGAGAGGTGATGTCTTGAGATGCATAAAATTTCCTTCCAATTGGTTTCCATCCAAGCTGAATTAATTAATTAATTTTCGACAAAGTTTCTATGGCTTGAACAATCTTGTTAATTAAGGAAGCCATCATAAATGCGTGTCAAATTACGAGCGGGGAAACTTACGTGGGGAACTTCATGTTGTTATATTATTTGTGACCAAAATACTTTGGAAATGACGTTGTAAGGTGGTTCGTGCGTGAAAAGGTTGGCGAGGAGTTGGACCCTATTGAAATAAGTCATACTTCTGCAACCAACAGAGATCCCTCGTCACAGAGCAAATGTTTCTTCACTTGCAGCGCCGTAAATTTTTGAACGCGACCGGCTCACAAGATTCCGGAGCAATATAGTCGTGCTTGAGCAAACACGCCAGGTGAGTTATAGCACATGCAAGAAAGAAACCCCCCTCCCCCTCCTTTGCTAAACGTCCCGTGGTTTTTACTCTCTTGTTCTTGAGCTGCGATATTCCTGAATTAGTATCGGCGTCTTAAAATTTACGCCACCATGTAAATGTGCGGAGGAGGAAACTGGTTTCGTTTCGCTTGTGGCTGAGCCGAAGCCAGGGCTGTTTGTACGTGGATGACAAATCTGTACGAAGCACAGCACTGCACAACGCGGACTCGAATGTCGCAGTTTGCGTGTTCGATAGATTGCCAAGGTTGTGCGTGTTTTATCAGGGGAGGAGGCATAAAGAAACTAGGGAAGAAGAGAGGAAACATCTTTCAAAGTACTAACTGTAGACAGGAAACACCAAAGCGCACTAAAAGTGATTTAGTGAATCCTGGAAGGTCAAAGACTCGCGATAAACACTGAAAGTATC
The DNA here is from genome assembly GCA_034510155.1 of Eucriotettix oculatus. Lineage (NCBI taxonomy): Eukaryota > Metazoa > Arthropoda > Insecta > Orthoptera > Tetrigidae > Eucriotettix > Eucriotettix oculatus. The sequence goes on along the minus strand of CM067377.1, from coordinate 21,705,794 downwards.
CAGTTTGAGAGATAGTCAAGGGTGTGCGTGTTGCAAAGTGAGGGGGACCCTGGGGAAAGTAACATCTTTCAAAGGGAATGACTGTTGACGGGAAGCATAAAGAGCGGTGAAGTGATTTAGAGGAGCGCAGAGGAAAGTCGAGTCATTCAGTATTACTTTTTCAAGAGTTTATAAACCAGAATTCAACTGCATATGATTCACTCAAAACACAACACATGCTTCTGCCTTTAGAATTAGTCTTGAATGGCCTGGGTACTTGATTCCCTTGCAGCCACATTTCCATCTAAAATTCTTTTTATAACATGCCAGGAATCTTCCTTTGTTCGAGAGGTGTATGTACTGGGGTCGAAGGCCTTTGGCTGGTCCCAATGGATCAGTGAGCCAGCTGCGTCCTAAAACTGATGGAGACACGGAGAAGGAATGCTGCGACCTCAAAGCAAACTCCTCTCACGCTTCTCACCTATCTGATAAAGGTCCCTGTATCTCTTTGAAGTGAATCACCGGGTGGATCCGTCAGCTATAGACCAGGAGTCCAGTTCAAGCCTTGGCTACCTTGCTCTGTCTACCACATCTTCCCCCCTTTTCAATTTCCTTCCTATGCTATTAAAGGCGAGTTACCATTTTCAGGATCACCCTCAAGTAGCCTGTTACCACAAAAATAGTCTTCACACATTAAAATACTTGATATCGTTGTAGAGGAAACAGGGCGTGTAGGTATTACGATATTTTATGCTTACGATAATAACATTGGAACAGTTGATCAGAGAGCCACTGTAATTAATTGCACGTTCTTCACGTACTGAGTCATCTTAACCTTTGTTTTTGTGGTAGCCAGTCCACAGACTGGTTTGATGCAGCTCTCCGTGCTAATCTATCCTGCACTAATCTTTTACATCTCCGCATAAGTATTGCTCCCAACTGCCATAAAACTCCACACAAGTCCCTCTTTTAATAATTACAACAGCGCCTAATGTGTCTATTAGTTTAGATCCTATTGTAGTAGCCATCTATAGTGTTCTCTCCTTACTGATACTATTAAAAAATTTCGTAATTTTTTATACGGTCTACCAGTCTGAGATCAGATTTTTTTTCCCTGTAGAACCAAATGACAAAGGCTCCTGTTCTGTACTGCCGATTGTCCAAGTTTCGCTCCAGTACAACGCGACGCCCAAAAAAAACCACTAAGAAATGATATCCTAGATGTAACCAGTTTTTTTATTTCCTTCGTAAGTTTTACTAATTTTTATTAAATCGATTAACGTCTGTTATTAAATAATTTCCGACCGATTTTTACAGACAGTTTTTATTTTTTATTTAAACGACGTTTCGCCGCATAATCGAGCCTTCTTCAGGTTTATGTGAAATACATATTTCACATATACCAGATGAGCCATTATTTAGTCTTGTGCAAACTGTTGACTAGATAAGTTCTTAGTGCTGGCTCGGACTTCACTTGGTACAAAGAAATTAACGATTACAGCAATTTTGTAGTTTTTGATAATTGGATTTTAACAATAATTTAGTGAGTTGTTAGTTTATTACTTTATATATATATATGTGAGTGCTATGTATAAGTATTTTCAAATTGAAATTTAGTTTTCACAGATTATAAGCCCGAAACGTCGTTTAAATAAAAAATAATAACTGTCTGTAAAGATCGGTCGGAAATTATTTAATTTGTTTACTAGTTTGTGTTATCCAAACTTAATTGTCATTCTACGTCCCAATTACCAAAATTTATCTTCAAATTACCATTTACTAATAGCAATCTTCTTTTGAGTACCCTGCGTTACTTAACTCGGTTTTCTTCTTTATTATTAACTACATTTAGCATTATCAAAAAAAAGTAAATACTCAACACGATATGTCTTAGAGCGTAATAAGATGTTATAAGATAAATGTCTCACGACAACCTAAAAAGCCATTTTTTTTGAAAAGAAAGAATTTTAGTATTATAAACCCAGATGCTTCAATCAGCCTCAGGCTTAATTTAGCAACAAACTTGAGTTGCTATATTTTTAATAATAATAATTTGTCTTGAAATCCAGGACCTCTATATTTACCGAATTTTAGAGTCGATAACTACACTGTTCAGGTACACGCGTAATGCAACATAAACCAATTTAAAAATTGATGATTTTGAAGACATTTTGGACAATGTTTTAACGCGATACAACATGACATCTACTTTATCTGGACCATAGGTGCAATGTCGTTTATTCCTACAAGATTTTGCCTTAGGTTGGACGTGGGACTTCTTGAACCGATGAACAAAGAGGAAATCTACTTTGAGCACTAACAAAATTTTTGATGAATTGAAATTACGGAAATATATATTAAACTAGTCATCATGATAAAGCAATTTTTATGTTAGGGTAAAATTGTTATATTTTTTACTTAGGAAACTATTTTGTGTGTAGGTGATTGTGACTATATTATCGGTCGCAAACTCCTTAATTTATAAATAATTAATTTATATTAAATATTTAATATTAGAATTCTTAAAATAATAATTTATTAAGAACTTGGCGTCTTATAATACTAAATACAAACATCAGTAATTAGTCATATGAATTACGTTTTAAAAAATGACATTTTATTTCCTCATACGTCTAAATATAATTTGTGTGTACGAAGTTTTCCAGTATTTCATGTATATAAGCCTGCTGCAGTATTTAATTCGACAGTATTCTCTTTGTCAACACGTGATTCAACCATCACATAAATCATCAAATTTTTGAAAATTTTTACGTCCCTCTTTATTGAAATCGCGCAAATGAACGCTGAAAATAATTTATTTTTGGAGGTTAGATGGAATGATGCCTAATGAATATTTGTATAAATCAAACAAAGCACATTTACATTTTCACAATATATTATTTCAAATACACTTAATTGATAAATAACTCCCTCAGTATGCACGGAATTACAATCCACGGAATACATAAGAACTCAGTAATCTGAAATCTAAATTTCAAAACAATGCCAAGCTGCAACGCAATGAACTTGCGCATGTATTGATACGTAAGTCGAATACCACAGATTATTCAAACGGACAGGCTGTTAAGTGGTAAATAGAACAAAAATAAATCAAAATCGATTAGACCGTTTAAGAGGATAATAATTTAAAACACAAGCAAACACCAGGATTTTTAAATATAAAGGTATTTAGTATTGTTATTTATGTGGGTTCGTAGACTTGTACAGCCGTCCAAAGGAGAAAGGCGCTAAGTCTAAAAACATGCTTTTGAGAAATCAAAGGATAAAGTTTTTATGAGCTTTTACATTTACATAAACCCCTTATCTCTTTGAAAATGGTTTTATCTGTACTAATAAATATGAATTTATTTTTATAAATTAATTGTAATACATTTATCAGTGAAATATTTTTACTTACTGCCTTTCTACTTTGGACGGCAGTGTAATTATCGTACCAGATACAAGAAACAACTTATTTAAAATGATCTAATCAGTAAAATTCATATTATGCTCAATTATTTGTATTTATAAGTACTCTCAACTTATCAAATCAATTGACATGCATCTTAGTTAATTTCAGTGTACAATAGCTTTAGATTCAGCTGAGTTTAATTCAAGGTAGACTTTAAAATTTCATAATCTTTGCCATATTATAGCCAAAAGCAAGAATAAAATTAATACAAATTCGTAATATTAAGGTAAGCAATTATGAACTGTAAATATATGAAGTAATACATATTTATTTACTTTTCATGTAAATTTAAAATAAGGAAACATAGAAATGTCTGTAATAAATGAGAATTAACAAATAAATAATGAAGTTGACAACAGGCGTATAAACTAAATGATAAAATAAATAACTACACAAGTTTCCTATTCACTCGCTAATATAAATCTTACGATTTTTAGATTACCTGATGAAGTAACAAGGTCTGTAGATACTTGGCGGTACATATAATGTTTCACTGGTGAGTCACATAATTAAAATTTTTAAATTATAAACGTTTCGAATACATTAACCTATTGTTGACAGAGAGGTAACTATCATCTATTCATATATACTTCAATTAGATTCACTTTTCGCGTCAAATAAATTGGAATGAGTAATAATTGCTCACTTTTAAATGCAAATAAAATATTATGCTGCTGATAATGATGTTTATCTCCGGTAAAAATCAGTAAATTAAACAAACTTTAAAAACAACAATATTGTATATATTATTAAAAAATCGGAGGTAAATTTGTAAGGTCACACTACAGTATTGTTGCTAAGGCTTCACTGTTAACATCAGGTCCAATCGAGGACGGTTGCACAGAATATTCTCTGTATAAGTAACATCTACCAGAATTAATAGTAAATATTAATATTTTCAGCGAATAAATTTTGTAATGATTTTTAATATAATATTTAATTGTAGAAGAAAGTTTAAGAAAATTCAGACAAGTTATTTGTAGATGTAGAAAAAGTCTTTGATAATGTAATCTGGGACACACTACTAAGGTTTTTGACGGGAATAAAAATCAAGAGATAAAGGTTGTTCATAACCTAACACAGATGGCACTTAACAGTAATTAGAATTGAAAGGCCCGAAAAGAAAGCAGAAATCAAGAAAGGATTAGGAGAAGGATGCAGTCTGTCGCTCATGCTCTTTAACTTATATGTATATATAGAATAGGCGATGAAGAAAGTTAAAATGAAAATGGAAAAGGAATCATACTGCAAGGAAAATAAATATAAACCCTGCGGTTTTCTTTATATTGTAGTGTTAGGGAAGACAGAAGGAGATTTGTAAGCCATAATAAATGGCACGAAGGTCGTCCTGGAGGAAGAGTACAACATGAGTATTAATGACGGGAAAACCAAGGTGATGGGGTGTAGTATGGGAATTAGGGAATAAGAAAGGGTGTCAGATTGGGAAGGGATAATTTGAATGAAGTTAAGAATTTCTGCTTCTTAAGAAACATAATAACTAGGGATAGTAGATATAAACAGTAGGATAACACAGAGAAGAAAGGCTTTCGCAAAATGAGGATTTTCTTACAACTAATGTAAATATGAATATCAGGAAATCGTTGCTAAAAATGTTCATATGCAGTGTGCCGTAAGGTGGGTGCGAAACGTGGACGGTAGGAGTTACGGAATGGAAAAGATTACAACCTTTCAAAATGTGGTGCTATAGGAGAATGTTGATTATCAGATGGGTGCGTAGGGTAACAAACCGGGAAGTTATAAGAAGAATAAAAGAAGAGAGAACAATTAGGAGGAATTTGAGCAGAGAAGTGATAAATTAATAGGCCACGTTTTGAGACAAGAAAGTCTTGTAAAACTAACATTAAAGGGGAGTGTGTGGGGTAAGTACAGAAGAGTTGGCAATGGATGGAATACATTAAGTAGATTAGGGAGGATGTGGGATGTTGTATAAATGTAAAAGGCTTACGCAGAAAAGGTTAGTATGTTTCATCCAACCATTCTGTGGATTGATAACTACAACAGCAAAATTTAACCTGGAATTTGAAGGGTTACATTATTGCATATAAGTGCGTGCTGATATCATTTCTCATATGTATCATTTTATTTTATTACGTACTTAAATTTTTATTTTTATTTACTACTTCATTATATATTTGCTAAATTTAAACCTAAGTACTTTTAAATAAATATTTTTCCAGCATCATTAGTTTTAGAATCTAATATATATTTAGACAAACAAAAAATTACGCTACCTACAGCACTTAGATTACTGTAAACAGAGGTGATTTCGGAATCTGTGCTTACTTAAGCAAAATATTTGGTGACTCCACGTCGTAACTCTCCCCTTGTCCTCTTGAATATAATGGTAATTATAGCAAATGGTCCGTGACGACCCCCAAGCAAGTGTGATGGTGGACAAAATTTTGCTTCGTTTACAGAAACCGTAATGGCCGTCCCCCCACACCGCCCTCACCATCATCCCAATTTTTTAGCCCCACGAAATTGCGAACAAATGAGTTGGTTTCACACACGCTACCGGACGGAAACTCATTTACATAGAATTTATTAGAGAATTAATTTTCCATTACTAACGCTCAATTTACCACTCACGAAGAATGAAACTACTTTCCGGGTGAGCAATAACTAATTTATTGGACCCGTCTGAATACGTTAAACCGTCTTCATACTAACCTTCCATCTTTCTGTTGCTTCTTGCGTCTAGAAGGAAGGGGAAATACGAGTAAAGAAAAAGCTAAATAAAACGCGAAGAAACAAAATGTGTTAGGCAAAGCTACGCGGCGTGAGTGCAGGAAAGATAAAGTGTCTTTTTTGTACGGAATGTGATTCACTACAAAGGAATCATTGTAAAAATGGTTTAAAAACGCCCAGTGATAAAGCATTTTAACGACTGCCTTGATGTAATTACTGAAAATTTATAAGGGCCCGGCGTAAGTAAAGTATTCGCAGTCTGATGATATAATTAACACGATTCTTGCACACCCATTAATTCTCACTCGAGATACTTTCCTGAAGTTACACTTAGGAGAGAAAAAAATTATATACACACATACACTGAGAGAGGCCAGCGCACATATTTATAAATGGAGGGAACCACAGCTAATTAACATTAGGAATTCGCGGCTGGTGGTTTTACTCGTATAACCAGCTATCTGGCCTTGGCAGAAATCTCTTTTTATACATTTTACCAAAAGGAAGGATGCTAGGTAAATGCGTCATATGGAGAAGATTAGCCAATTAAAATATTCGTAGACATTCCATATTTCTTACAAGGTTAGACTAATTTTTTATAATTCTATTTTTGTACGAATTGAACAATTGGTAGGGTAGATTAAGTTGAGTTCCTTAAAAGTCCTGAAAAAAAGACCAATAACAGGTGTCAGAAGAGACAGGCGGGTTGGGGGATATGAAGACTGTTACGTTTATTAGGAGAAAAGTCAATTAATAATGTGAAAGATATGCGTAATGTGAGGGTGATCCAGAAACAGGCAACTACCCTTTAATAGCATAGGAAGGAAATTGAAAAGGGGGGATTCGGAAGGTAGAGCAATGTAGCCAAGGGTTGACTAGGTCGCCGGGTTGTGGTTTAAGGATCCTACCCGGTGTTTCACCTAAAGAGATGCAGGGAACACCCTAGAAAACCTGCATCAGGTAGGTCGGGCATTGGGTACTATTCTCACTTCCGAATGACGAGAGACGAGTTTTTAGTTACTTAAAATTTAATGAATTAATAAACATTAGTGACAGTGAGTTCATTAACGGATAGCACCAGAATACGTTAAGATGATGATTCCAAGTAATGAAATATGACCAAAAAACCTCACATGTGTTACTATTTTATTGGCTAAGTAAGAACATTATTCTTTGGTTCCTTTGATAGTAATAAAAATTAACAGTAATTATTTAATCTTGATTATTACGTACAGTAATTTATCGGGAGAATAACTTCGAACTTAATTTAGAAGATCAGAATGGAAAAAAATTGTAAACAATTATTCTCTGTTTCAATTAATTTCATTCAATTTTGATCAATTTTCATAATGTCAGTTCTTCAATGATGCCCTAAAAATTATATTGTGAAGGATGTGTTTAAATAAATTTTAGTAGAGCCTGAGCTTCAGGTATACAACCAATGAGAGATTTCGCAACGGTTCGGGTTTATGTAATTAATGAGAGCTAACGGCGAATAAATCTATCTAACCACACTGATTAAAGTAAATTATTGTTCTAAAAACAATTAAACTTCCTGGCAAGGCTTGGATATGTGTTTGAGTTCCCATAATGAGAAACCCAGGATACAAGAAATACGGTCCCCGAATTACGGGCAGCTACTAAAGCAACTCTAAATAAACTAACAAAAAACGACAATAATTTTGCATAAACTACTCCCCAACGTGACTTGATGTGTCTCAATTTTAATGTTTGAAATTTTGTTTTCAACGATATGGAACATTTAGTAGATATTATTATTATCTGCTTTTCCATTGCATCGTTTAAATTAATGTGGTTTAAGAACAAAAGGATGTTAAAAAATAATTCTGAGCGATGAAGAAAAAGTAGCGGATGAGATGGAAGAAATAAAACAGGAAAAAGTAGTTAAGAGAATTAAGAAATAAATGTTTGGAATAATAAGACAGAGATGCACCTAGAGGTATTATGAAACCAGTACTTGAAATATATCGTCATTCGGAAGAGTGGGGAAAAATAATTTAAACGGTTTCCCAACCTGTAGATTAAAAAACTTTAGTTACTAAGGATATCGGTAAATCTGTAATGTCTGATAAGATATTTTAGGTTTTCTATGATAAGTCATTTTAGAGTTCCGAAGTGGACCACCACTCTGTCTCTTTAATGGGAGTAAATCAGCGCATTATTCTGTTATACTTCGATCTCATTCTTTCCTTACTAATTTTCACAAACTTCCTTGAAGTTTCCTAATCCTTAAATTTCTTCCCTCAATTTATTTTGCAAAGATTTTAATCATTCACAGTGATTGTATTTGCGATTCGAATGGCACACTCCCTCTTCCCCCTACGGTATCTTCACTTTAAAGTGGCGATGGGGTTTGTGTGGTCTGATGTCCTCGCCGGACAGGTCTTCAGAAGACTCAGACAACGACAGATACCGTCACTCTCCAAGTTGGGGATTGAGTATATCGCTATACAACCATTCGTTGTAAAAAAGTGACTGTTTTGAAACCAGTAGCAGAGACTCTGAAAGGAAAACCACGGATAAAACAACTAAAGCAAAGACAACCGGACTTATATTTTAATCACGAAACATAAAAACACTTAATAAACCAGGAGTTAAAAACGTGATAGGATTAATTCTACAACATGGGAGTGAGTGCTGGACACTCAACAAGAAAGAAGATCAATCTCTTAACCCTTTGAAAAGAAAGATATTAACACGAAATTTGGAACAAAAAAATTAAAATAGCACTTGGAGGTCGACGTATAACAAAGAAATATATGATCTGTACAATGAACAAAACTTCCCTACAATTATTAAACTAAGAGGACTGGAATGGTTCGGACATCTGCAACTTTAGGGAAAGGGGAGGATACCATTCAAAATATTGTACAATGAAATTGGAGGTGAAAGACTGGCTGGAAAACCAAGGAACACATGGATAGATGCAGTGGAGAAAGACGTAAAACGGATGATGTATCTGAGGAATTGGAGGAGAAAAAGAGTAGATAGAGTGCCGTGGAGAAAACTACTACTGGAGACCAAGAAGAAGGAGGATGAGCCTTCCGTTTATTTTTAACGTTGTATGTAAGATCTCACAGATGCTTTGAAAATTTATAAATATGGACTAAATTAAAACCGATAATCTTTGTACAACCAATCAAAATAAAAACGAATGCCTTTCGGTTTTGTAGAAAAAGAAAATCATTTATAATTTTAACGTTCTACTGCTGTTGAGTCAGATTTGTGATTTACCCTATATTTGAGTCGTCACAGGTAGATTTAATATAATCACTGAGCAGCAAGTAACCCCTTACCATCTTTCTCTCTAAATGTAGCAGACGGCCTGATGTCAGCGATCACCGAAGTCAATTAGAAGTCTTTAGAAACGGTAAATAACAGGGTAGAAACATGTAGTTACCCTAATCGCCTGGCAACAAACTCCTTCTCGGAGAAAGGACAGGACAGCTGTGAGAAACCCATCCACATTTAGCTTTCCGTTCTTAAATTCCCCAAACGAAAACAAAATCTACGGGCATCTTTATTTTATTAAAAATTTTTTGGGTTACATAATTGAAAACCCCATGGCACCACAGAATCCTATTAATATTTTCAGTCATCAGAATCACTGCAACAAAACTTTTGATTTTGTCTCATTAATCCATCTCGTATTAAAGAGGCAGCTGATTAAATTTAGAAAGTATGCATTCCATAAAACGTCTTTATTTACAGCCTAATAAAAATAATAATTACACACATAAGGTATGTAGTCAACGGGAACTCATGAAACTTTGTTTCATTATCATCTGTAACAAAGTAAATGTATTGAATAAAGTCTGATATTCAAATAATAAAATTAAATAAACTTTATATTTTTAGGAAAGCTTTTTAATCAAAATATTTATAATGTTATTTATTAAGAGAACTCTTAACACCGTAAATTTTCATAACGATACCTAAAAATCGAGTAACATTTATAATCCATTTTTTCTTTTCTTAAATATTTTCGATTTTTTTCAAATTTATCTTTGTATGAATGTTCTAATTTTTTATTTTAAGCTTAATTTTTAAAATATTGTTTCATTAATTCTTCAATTAATAGATTGTTACATGATACACTGTAATTTTTGTTGTATTTTCAATATAGTTTTTAGATTGATTACGTCAACTATTACACGAACCTATTTTTAACTTCCCACGTTCACTGTCTAGGCTATATTACATTTTCGCTTTGTATCACATATTGATTGAAGCTACACATCGTGGGGGTCCAATTTATATTTTTAGACATTAAGCAACCTTTCATCCAAATTTTAGTTTTATTATTATTAATTTTATTTTTTCACTAAATAAAAAACTGTGTCTGTAAAACTGGCCGTTAATTCGTTTAAATTGAATTGACTAAGTAAAATAAGGATCCTTCTAAACCGTTTGATCCTATCACTTTATCAGGTGTTGAATACGGTGCAAATATTTTTAAGCGTAAGTTGCGACTAAAAATGAAAAATAATTCATGTACTTAACTTTTAGACGACAGGAAATGTTAAAAATATAAGCTAGCCAATATCAATACTTATTCATAATCGTTTTACGAAATGAATGATCTTAGTTATTTAGGGAAATGAAGCTAAGCAAGATTTCATTCAGCTAAGAAAACATGAGAATCGTGATAACTACAGCTTTTCTCAGTAAGAGATGTATTTCAGTTGCAATATTTTGCTGTCAAGAATACGATTTATTATTACATGTATATGCAACAGTAAGCAAAAGACTGTGACAGATATGAGAAAGAAGGAGGTTTTGGTAAAATTATTTTGTTTTTGCGTTTCCTTACAGGAATAACAAATGAAACTAGGCCACACTATTACGACACACTTGATAATACGATGTGAAGGTGAAGGCTGCGATTATTACTGTATTATCTGGGTGCCCGGCGTTCAAGGTAATTCGTTTTTATTTTCCCGCTGTAGTATTTAATTGACGAAACCATCAGATAGATCTTCACATTTTTGAAAAATTTACCTTTTTGTGCTTCGTTTCATCGAAACCGTACAAATGAATGCTGAAAATAAAATATTTTATTCAGGTTAGGTGAAATGCCGTTGAATGAACATTGTAGCGCGCGTGTCCGTTTTCTTTTTAATGAATTTAGTAGCTGAAACGTTGTGTAACGTTAAGGCTGCGTTAAGAGGTCAACTCACTGAACTACATCCGTTGGTTTGCTATAACGAGAGGACAATGGCGTCCATTCTGATACTGAACGGGGTCATCGACGTCTCCATTGTGGTGTGAGCTGAGCCAGGGAACCTATGCGCCACCTACGCGGCGTAAGTTAAGGAGCAAGGGCGCGGTGATTTCGCGTGACTAATTCCCGGCGCACGCATTCACCGTGGAAGGGGATCCATGTAAATGTACTTAGTCTGCGAGCTAGGTAGGTAGGTGTGATATTTTTCATGGTGGAGGAGAGGAACAATCGAGACTCGCTGGACCATTAATCACGCCACAGGGCCGTAGGTAGCCATTGTGCCTTCTTGCTTCTGGTCTGTCTGGCCTGCCCGAGTTCCGATAGCAACTCTTCAACTGCTACTGACGGGCCCTCTCGCTGTCGATTCTTCGCGGGCTCAACAATTCAAAGAATTTTAATTGCAACGCAGTGCCCCGTACAACATTCATTCAATCTGTGAGCACACTGAATATGCCAAAGGTTTACAATCAATAAAACCAAGAAAATAATTCTGTTAAATGTCGTAATGTGTTAATAAAGTAATATTTTTGTCGCACGTGCTTACAGAGCTACCACAACAACCTATTTGATTTAATTTTATGGAACGTAATTGTCTTGATGAATAGAATAGAGCCAGAAGAAGGTTTTTATGTTAGTCAGCGTTGTTCTCACGCTCCAAAGAGGTCTTGGGTTCGAGCCCTGGCAACGGCACGGATGTTGAGTGTGTGAGTTTCCATACAGTGAAACCCCAACAAATAAATAAGTTTCCCAAATTGTAGAAAGTTGTTAGTAACCATAGCTAATTTATGCGACTAAAAATAAAATTAAGTGAATAAATAAAGTGTTTAGTAACATCATACATGTAGTTTGCGTTTACAGCTACGTGTATAAGAAAATAATTATCCCCATTATAACTCTTTATTGAGATTTTTCGTTTTATTCTATCATTTTTGTATGTATGTATGACTGCTTACTAAGCCAACCGTAGAGCAATAACGAACGCGGTTAGTTAATTTTAACATTCAAATGAGTTGATAAATATAACCAGACGAGAGACGCGAATCCAGTACCACTACTGCTATTGGCCGAAAATATTTGGAGAGGAACATTGAAATGACAGTCCGTGTAGGTCTAAAAATGTGAAACCTGTAGAACTAGGCCAGATGGAAAATGCACATCCCTTGCGCCAATAAGCAAAAGGGACAATTCGTGGAATGGGTTGGATGAAATCACCGGAAGAAATGAAAATGACAGGTACCGCTAGTAGCCCTTTACACGCCTAAAAGATTCTGGGACACTTTCACAACCTTCTTCGGCTGACCTGCGAAACTGCGTAAAACAAGATCAACGCGAACCCCTGACCCCAGACGAAAGTGGATAAAAATTAATAAAAGACGAATCTGATCAGATGTTTGATCATTATTACTTGTTCGCCATTACTCGATTTATTCATTAATTATTTGAAGAGTATCATCCCTATTGCTGTTTGTAGGCGTCGAAATGAATACCTTTTTCAACTACCGATGCTGACAAAGGTCGATGAGAAACATTTTCTTCAAACTAAGCGGTGACGTAAAAATTCACGTTCAATGCCCCTAGTTGTCTTGAGTGTAACTAAAAATTTCGATGCCAGGTTTTCCTTTTTATCCCCCCCTCACCTCTGGATCTAGATCTCTAGCGAATATTATTGCTCTCCGTTGAGTTTAGCAAGCAGCCGGCCCAATAAATTAAATGCATTACCTATTTTTAAGTAATTTAACACACTTTTTATTTATTTTTAACCCGCAATTGTTTAAATTTTAATTGAATAAAATTGTTTTCTGTTTTATTAAATTCCAGTCTTTTTATTAATATTAATTATCAAAACGCCACCACAAACTGCCATCGCTCCCTTGAGACACATCAGCGCACAATCTAAAACCTCATTTTAATTTATTGAATAATTATTGATAGACTCATTATTTTTCATTTATGACTGAGAATATCTAAAAATTGAATTTAAAGGAAAAAAAATTAACGCTAAACACACTCTTATTCAATCAAATTCGGTAACCGGCGTATATTTTTCCGGGATTTAACAAGCTCTTAAATACTCCCTATCACGCACACTCACACACACACATAAGTTATTTATACGTCTATATGACAGGAAGTAAATGAATAACGAAAAGTTCCTGTGAGAGTTTCTCGCAGGCACTTCCCTCCAGAGTGACTACAGGGCTCAATTAATTGTCGGGAATGCCTCGTACCCTCTAGTTATTTTCTATCAAAGTTCTCACATGCCGAGACACCTTCACCTATTTTAGGAAGTATATGTACTGGGGTCGAAGATCCCATTGGTTCAGTCGGCCAACTGCCTCCTAAAACTGGTGGAGACATGGAGAATGGAATGCTGCGACCCCACAGCAAACTCTTCTCCCGTTATTCAGAAGGGCGTGAGAATATTATCCATTGCCCGACCTACCTGATGCCGGTTTTCGAGGGATTTCCCTCCATCTCTTTAGGTGAAACACCGGGTAGGATCCTTAAACCACAGCCCTGCGGCCCTAGTCAACCCTTGGCTACCTTGCTCTACATTCCGCATCCCCCCTTTCAATTCCCTTCCTGTGCTATTAAAGGGGAGTTGCCTGTTTCAGGATCAGCCTCATGTAGCCTGTTAACCCAAAAAAAAGGAAATAAATGAAATAATCACTATATGAGGGTTTATCATCAAAAACGCAGAGTCAAGACGCAACAAATAATATTCAATTTTAAGAAACTTGATCGCTGAGAAAAACGTTTTTAAGTATTGCGTCAATTAAAAAATAAAGACTCAAATATGTTGTTGTTGTGGTGGTATTCAGTCCTAAGTCTGGTCTGATGCAACACTCCATGCTAACCTATCTTCAGCAAGCCTTTACATTTCCGTATAACTATCACATCCCACATCCAACCTAATCTGCTTAGCGTATTCCATTGTAGGTCTCCCTCTTCTGTTCTTACCCCACACACTTCCCTCTAATGCTAATTTTACTAGACCCTCATGTCTTCAAACGTGGCCAATCGCTTCTCTTGGCCAACGTTCTCTTGATCTTCCCCTATTCTGTTTAGAACTTTCTCGTTAGTTTTTCTAATTTTCAGAATTCTCCTATAGTACCACAAAGGCTTTTATTCTTTTCCTTTCTGCAACTCCTATCCTCCACGTTTCACACCCATATAACGCCACACTCCATACGAACATTTTTAACAACGATTTTCTAATATTCACGATTTATTACCCGTAAGTAAATTCCTCTTCTTCACGAAAGCCTTCATTGACTGTATTATCCTACTCCTGAACCGCTCAATTTAGGGTTGAATGGCCATGACTAATTGTAATCAGCATATAGTAAGACTTAATAGGAGGGGGATGAAGTAGTGTAAAAGTTAAAAATTACAATTTGGGTAATTCACATTTAAATTAATATTTTATCGCTTCCTAAAGACGTCCGGCATGACTGAAATTTAATGAATCTTATTAAGTAACTTATAGTTTTAATTGTAAAATTTCGTACCATTTATTGGGATTAACGCCAAGCATCCAGCTTAATTCCGCCGATGAGTAACATGAAATTAAATTACTTATTGAATTCGATCTGAATTTTTACGATTTTGGCGATGAAACTGTAGGGTCAAATAATTGTTCTTTATTTTTTCTCATGGGCGAAAATTATATCGAACTTGTAATCAATCTTGCAGCTGACATAAGCAAAATCTTTTCTGAGCTCAGTAACGACAGACATCGAATTCAGTGTCGTAAAATGACTATAGGACGGGACGGGAACAACGTACTAACTGATGAAAAGAAACATCAACACGATTCTGAAGTGATTAAGTAAGTATTATAAGATAACACAGGATTACCCCAGTAAATTATTTATGGGTAAACGCAGCTATGCCCGCTATACGACTCAGAGACAGACGTTCTTTGTAAATATTCTCCCTTTGTGGATTCTGTTAAAAACAACCTGAATGGAATAGTTTTCTTATATAAATAGGAGACGAATAGCTGCAATATTTTGAACTAATGTTCTAGTCACCATTTCTTCCTTCCCAATCACAATTGCCACATTTGGGATCCTGCAGCAATAGTTCAGGGGTTCAGAGCTTGACTGCAGAAATATGCACTCGGGTTCGAGTCCCACTCAACGCAGCCATATTTTATTTGTTTACTTTATTTCCTTTTTTTACAATTAGTTTCTATTATTTTCTGTTTTGGGAATGTTCTTTTCTGGAAGATTCCTCGAAGCGGAGGCAGTTTTTCGCAGTACGAGCTTTTGTGCAACCTCAAGCAGTGTTTTTCACTGTATCTCACGATCCTTCAAAAACGTGACAATATTATAAGTATATAGGCAGACATATTATCATTCGAAAAATTTTTGGGTAAGAGGTCTGTTTTTATAATAGTTTGGTAAAAATAGAGCTAGAAACTTTCTTCCAGTTGGAGATATTAACAAATCTTAAAGGCCCAAAATAACAGTTCCCATAAACTTTACGATTTTTCAATCTTGAACCATCAATTTTTCAAAGTCTACAATACTGTGCTCAGATTACTATCATGAGACTGTGTGTTTACGTACGTTAAGAGGACAATGGACCACGAAGGTCGTTCACTGTGGCCATCAAGGATCAACGTTTGGCAAGCAGCAATTACGTACCAGACGAAAGGAGAGGAGAGGAGAGGAGAGGAGGAGAGGGAAATCAGCTTCGTGCTGTGTGCCTCGTATCCCCCCGATGTAGCTTTATTCCGTCTGTGTAAGCTGTTCATTACCATTTCACTAGCAATTATGAAGGACAGAGGCTTGTAGTAGTAAAGCCGACGCCATGAAAGCGAATGGTACCTGAGCTCAAGGGTTTTCAACTAAATACATTATGAACATGAATATTTATTTTATAAGAACATAAAATTAATGATCCCTTGTAACATTAACACGATCGGGTAAAGGTCTATCTAAATGAGACCATCACGATTAAGGAACTGATGGTATCACGCGTGATCTGCGTGACGAAGATCCTGCAAAAAGGTCTTCTTAAGTTAACCCTCCGCTTCACGGCGAGATTTACCGGAAGAAACCTAATTCAATATAATATTATTCTTATGCATTTAATAAAGTTTTAAAACGTTTATCATATCAATTATTGTAGCTTTCAATTTCATTATCAAGAGTACGTAATATTTGATCCCGAACGTAGCAAGATCTGCATGAAAATTAATTTTTTTTTATATGAGGAGAACCCTAAAGTTGGTGGACGAAACGTATTGAAATTTAATTACTCCATTTCTGACTTTTGGCCATTCTTCTCGTTTTATTAGGAATGAAGTTGTGTCAGCGCCAGTTTGTGAAATAGACAGGATAGAAATACATTAAAAAATTATTTGTAAGAGAAGTATTTTTATTTGCTGCTTGAAAGTTAAACAACTACTGTGGCTCAAATATGAATTTGAAAACTAACTGCAAATTTGGCGGTAAATGAAGCTGCTTGGGAGAAGTTGTAAGAAGTAAATTACTTGAACTTACAATACATTAAAGTATGCGAGAAAGGGCCTGAAGGACTACGACGTAATTTATTGTGGGTGCGTGGGCAGCGTTACACCCTTTCTCGGACAATTGAAACCGACCATCTTCGGACAATTGCATAAAGGACCTTTTACGGACAGTGGGTGTCAGCTGACCATAATTCTAGAAGGATTTTCTTCCGTCAAGCCGGAAAGTACGCGTGGATAATTAGAAAAAGCCACTGCACGTAAATAATGCTAAACACATGTGCAATAGCAATTGCTTACAACCGGCAGCTAAAATATTTGCTGTTGACTACAATTGTGCAAATGCCAACCAATGGGTGTTATTTGATATTGAAGCCGATGGAAAAAGGAGGAGGAAAATTCTGGAGCAAACGAGATGACATGTAGAGAAGTTTTGAGGCAGAGAGATCATTTAATTACGAGCCGCTGGCGGCCACTAATTTGTCCCAAGGCGTAATCTATCCAGCCAGATCATCCGATGCAGTCAACGAGAAACATTTTAGCTGGCCCTTCCAAATCTTCAACCCGAAGCAGAACGCCACCAGAGGATGCAACTGAAGTCTTCTATGGAAAGTTTATATTGAATTTAATGAGTTCACATTGCCAGACCTATTTGCCATAGAAACCTAACTTCATTTGGTTCGCTCCAAATGTGACCTGTTATTAAAATCTCAATATAAAATCATTAATGCTACCATCTACATTTTAAATTATTTTATTCGATTCTCTTGTTTGCTTATCGAATCTTAAATTTTATTGCTATGAAATTCAAAATTATAAATTACATCTTTTCTCTTTCGAATCCTTCGTAAATTTATCCTTTTTAACCAATAAGTTAAACGCTAATCATTACAATTGTCACTTAACTGTGGGGCTATAATGTTAAAATAATTAAGAAGTAAAATAAACCCCACCGTCTATCTATTTTAAAAACTGGAATATAAACATTACGTGACTGGCTGGCATTGTCATCAAACTCATTGAAGTACTTCTTTAATATTTACAGTTAATAAATTTTAATTTCTACCTTTCTCTTTCTTATTTAAGTGCTTTATATTACTTTTATAATTAAAGGAATAATATTTTGGACACAAATTTAGTTCCAAATGACTTTGTTTTGTCTTTAAATTTTAATGACCTTAAAATGCTTCCTGGAATTAATAGTCACTCTTTTCTTGCTATGGATCTCAAATAAAAAAATATTTCAGCGTAAAGTAACTTCGTAAATCATATTTATTGATGAGTGATCTTAATCTCCGAACTCCTCCCGGATTCTGAGGTCACCTCAGGAGCTCACGTTCGTGACTGTCCCGTGGCCACCAGCAACAACAGTTACGTCACACACAAATGAAGTCATACTGGCACACGTGATCTAGCTTGCGCAGCTGATATTTCGACTGGGATTGAAAATGGTTCGTAAATTACCAGACACAACTCTGAAACTGAGTAATAAATCTATTAGAATAATGAAGGTTCAGAGTAATAATAACTATTTTTTATGGTACTGGAAGTCATTGCGGTAAGAAATGAGGATAAGAGCTTGAACTTTCCAAACGATGAATTGAAAAAATCATTACGGTTGCAAGGCAGTAAAAGAGAACATATTTCAGTAATTAGCGAGAAGCAAACTAGGCCTACAAAAAAACACTTATTTGTATAAGTATATAAAAACGTCTTTGGTATAATGGATAGAGGAACAGCCTTACAACACTGAGTTCGATCCCCAGCATGGGCAAAAAAATGTTGTGTGTGGTAGCAGAAATCAACATCCTCTTGGACTGTCCATCCCAGTTTGTTCACTTGGAGCGCTAGATTTATGAAACAGAAATAACGCTCATGACTATTATTATATATAAATATATAATCTGACCTTTCTGTGATTCAGAAATATCTTCATTAAATACATTTATTTGGATAAGCATTACGTTTACACTGGCTTGTTTCTTGTAATAAATCTCAAGTTTGAAAATGTCACTTCTTTCATATCTAAATAACTAACAGTCGAATACTATTAAACCTCCCAAGTAATAATAATAATAAAATTTACATTTTAATTTATTAACGTATAATAATATCAGCTGTCGAAGTGAGGATGTCTTCACATTGTCAATAATTATATCAAATTATTTAACAAATGATTAGTTCTTTGAAAAATAATAATTATGCATACATAAACAATTTCTTTAGTGGGCCCTGTACACTATATACAATTATAAATATATGTAAAAGGAGACGATTATTTTAACTTCAAACGGTTTTTCAGGGTTAATTATTAGGGTAACAACGGATTTTAAGTTATTATTTAAGCTGTTTCATTTTCGCAGCAATTCCGAAACTTTTGCGTAGTAGATTTTTCTTCTTCCACTATCTTACTTCCTTCGTCTTCCAGGTCGGGTAGTGGATTTACCCTCTGTTGACGGAAAAAGGACCTGGACAGCCCGGCGATTGATGAAAACCCAATTTTCCTTCTTCTTCACTCCAAACTCCAACACGCAGTTATTTCCACTTCCTTTCAACTTACGAGCAAGACCATAGCTCTGACCTTCCTTGACGCTTTTATTCTAACTCAAGAGAAACAATACTCACTTCCCCTGATCGCCTTCCATT
The DNA here is from genome assembly GCA_034510155.1 of Eucriotettix oculatus. Taxonomy (NCBI): domain Eukaryota; kingdom Metazoa; phylum Arthropoda; class Insecta; order Orthoptera; family Tetrigidae; genus Eucriotettix; species Eucriotettix oculatus. The sequence continues at coordinate 21,686,261 of CM067377.1, read as the reverse complement.
CAACGTCTTGGTCAACACTGCTCATTTTTCGTCTTGTCACCTCCGAGCTAAATTATTATTTTCCCCTTCTCCAAGGAAAACGCTACCCCACGTGACGAGTGTTCACCAATCTTTATGCGTCCTTCATCCACGGCAGGAAGATTTACACTGACGAAGAGAATAGTGTCCTTGGGAAAATTTGCAGGGTGAACGTCGCTTCATCCCTAATCTCTTGTAATTGCATGATGACATGTTTTCCACTCGATACTATGGCGCCGGGCAATTCCCACCTCTTGCTTCCCTGTTTCCGAGTTAAAATTAGGACAGGTACAATAAAATCCGTCAATTTACTAAAAGAAATGTATTAATGAAAATATAATTTTTTTTAAAAAAATATGGCTTAGTGCTGTATACAAACGTAAAAATAATGATAATTACTTGAAATGAAGGAAGAATTATCTGAACTTTAGAGCCATTTTCAAAACATAAAAAGGTTTGAGGAATGGACGGTCATAATTGTATTAAAGTAAATTCATGGACGCAGTCATAGGAATACCGATTAATGAAGCAACAACCAAGACGTTACGTAGAATTGAAATGTCTGGTGTCCTGAATGATTTGTTTAGAGTAATATGATCTTGAAATATTCATTTCTAAAAATTTATTTAAAACGTTCGTAGTATATGTTTTAATGAAGTTTTTGAAATAAATATTGTTACACCGTGACGACGGTAGGATGCAGACCTGCACATAATTCGGTAAGTGCGATCTGACAAGTTTCGTCAATCTCTGCTAAACAGTTGACAGCATCACATTATGAAATGCTTTAGAAACTAAACCGCAATTATGGACAATATGGAATATTAATAGATCAATTATAAGCTCTAATAATGCATAAAATGAATTTGGTGTAGATCATCGAAAGTTAAATTAAGTTATATTACAACAGTGCTAAATTTCTTCCATGGTCCGTGGACCTCATCGAACATTTGCCTACCTCGTGCATGGAACGTCAACAACAAACAAAATTAACAAAGACTTTAGAAAGAAAGTAACATAGATGCTGATGAGTTACTTGCAATTCCTTCGGATATAGACAGTTGAATTTCAGAAATTATGCTTATTACATAAATTCGTTACCTACGGTCTTAGTTTTCTCAAAATAAACCATACGGTTATTATAAATACAATGATTGGTTATAACGAATTTTTTTATCAACTGACTGATTGCAGTTAGACATTAGTTTTTCATCTGTAGTTTAGAAAAGTATTCACAATACCGGAGTTATTTTACACAACAGCCTTCTTCCAGAGGTTAAGAACAATAATAACTACAAAATTTTCGTAAATCAGTGTAAAATTATTCTCTTTAATTGCACGTTTTACTCTGTACGGGATTTTCTTAATCGTGTGCCTAATAATTAAAATTAAGGTTCCTGCAAAAGTGTTGAGTGTGTAAAATCACCTACTACATAGCTTTAAACTTTCTGTACATATTTTTCTGTTTTGTGTTTATTTGTTTCGTGAATTGCCTGGAGCAACTACGGAAGGTCAGATTCCTGATAGCGCAGCTCCAAGAAGTGAAAACTCCATTGCTTATACGTGTTTGTTTTTCTCAGTATGTTTTTGTGATCTCAATATGGACGAAGTCATATGACTTGAGGCTGTATCCTATTTATTTTAGTTATTTATGTGTTATTAATTATGAACATTATTTTTTTTCTTATAATTATTTATTTGTAATGTATAGCCTATCCTATTTCCTCAACCGAAAACAATAATAAATGTAAATCAAAGCTCTTTTTGTTTGCCCTATGGGCAAGTTATAAATTGTTAATGATGAGAGATACTGAATTGGTATATATTTGAATTAATCGTAAATTATAAGACCTACATAAACACCTCTAGCTGTTATGTAAAAACTTCTAAAAATTAAAACCTATGAAAACTTCGGTTTTGTCGATTTATTTATGTTATTTATTTACGAAAACAGACGTTTTTTCTGTCTCATTTGGATGTTGAAATAAAACATTTCATTGACAAGCATGCCAGATATTTTTTAGATTACTTGCAATGGTTCTCCACCCCCAAGCGTAAAGCGATCATCTCCAAGCTGGGTCGTATCTATAATAATCTAAACATAACAAATTGATGAGAATGGAGGGTGAGTAGCCCCTCAAAAATTTAGGGCCACAACCATGTTATTTTTTTTTTACAACTATAATTAAAACAACTCAACTACCCAAGTTAAGAACAAAAACCCGACGACAATATCAATTTAATACAAACCAACTCCACAACAACACCACAAAACCCAACCCCAAAAAAACAAACAAGTAAAAAAAAACAGGCACCGACCATGCCACCACAAATAAAACCCCACAATCCCATCTAACAACGGCTAAACCGCACAATCGCCCCAACACCCCCTTCCGGTCAAATGAGCCCTAGAACGCCCACGGCATACTAGGACAAGCACAACCCCGCTGCTGTCGCAACCAACCCAACCCAAACCACAACCATCCCGGCCACCCACCCCCGCTCGACACCGCGACCGATGGCAACCACCCAACGTCAACAGAGATGCCCTGCGTCCTACGCGCCGCCCCAGCCCTCCCTCCCCTCGGCATAAAATCCCCCCCTTTCGCCCCATCTCGGGTCGAACCGACCTCCCCCAGCCCCGGCGGCCCGCCCTGCTCCGTATCCCCCCACCCCCCCCCTTTTCTACCTCTACCATCTCACCGACCAATGCGAGTCTAATTTCTCCACCCCCTCCCCCGTCTAACATAAGGGCACCCATCCACCACAGCCCTCCTGCTTCCATACTTCCAGTGAATCACGCGCTCCCCCCTGACTGACAGTGATTACGCCCCCCCTCCGACCACACCATGCCCGTCCCGGACCCCCTCACCCCCCCACGAGGGGGGCAGTGCATGTAAATCCGGCCGGTAGATACCGTCCAACCCCCCCCCTCGCACCCCTGCGTGTCCGCCCTCCTCCGTTCACCCGCCCGTCGAGGCCCCTCCCAAATCTAGACACACCCCCGGTCCCCTCTGTACTTCGCTCCCCGATGTCAGCTGGGGCCACCCCCTAACACGCTTCCCGCTGACGCCAACTGCCTATTCCTTGTTCTGGCCGACCCACATTGCTCCTTCGTCTCTCTATCCACCAACCCCTAACCTGGCCCCCGTCACCCCCAGCCCCCAGTCCTCTCCCTCCCCCTCCCGCTCCCCCCCCTAACCCCCCCCCCTTCCCAAAAATTTGTTACCCATAGCAAACATAAACTGACAGCCACTCCGGGTTAAGGGTTTCAGTCTCCTTTCCTGTTCGACTTCTTCTTCCCTTCCATCCCCCCCCCCCCCTCCCCCCCCTCCCTCGCCCCCCCTTCAGAATAAATGATAAGATTAATTCTTTCATCATAACACGATCTACCTAGTACCCGCGGACCAACCCCCCCCTCCGGCCACCACCCCCCCTCACAGCCCCCCCCCGCGGCGACCCCCCCCCCCCCGCCCCCCCCCCCCGCCCCCCCCCCCCCTCCCCCCCCCCCCCCCCCCCCCCCCCCCCCCCCCCCCCCCCGCCCCCCCCCCCCCCGCCCCCGCCCCCCCCCCCCCCCCCCCCCCCCCCCCCCCCCCCCCCCCCTCCTCTACACCTCCCGCCGGCTCTCCCGGCCCCACTCACTCGAGACCCTCCCGCCCATTCTTCGCCATCGTGGGGGGGGGGGGGGGGTGGGGGGGGGGGGGGGGGGGGGGGGGGGGAGGGGGGGGGGGGGGGGTGGGGGGGGTATATTGGGGGGGGAGAGTTGTGCTTGTTGTTTTTGGTGGTGTGTGGTGGGGTGCTGGTATCCGAAAACCAAGGTAATGTGGGACTTAACATGGACCATTACCCCTTATTTAAGCCCCCTTTAAAAACGCCCAACCAAATCCTCCTAACCTTTCCAAGCTAAGCCAGTCAAGGTGCCTCACTTCCAAGCCCGTGTATTTCTATTTCATGCACGCATGGAAAACTACTGTCCACCCTCTAATTGAAACCCCATTGCCCTCCCGATTACTCCCTCCCCTCTTCCAAACCAAACTCTTCACCACACATCCATCTACTATCGGCCAACCGATGCATCTAATACCAGTACTAAATGAGAGTTACCAAAAAAAAGTTAGCCGCGAACCGAGGGACAGGCACGAGTTGCCGAAAGGACAAGACTCAGAAGCTATTTTAAATTTTGTGCTAATATGCAAAAATGCAAAAGGTGGATGCTAGAAATATAAACCACTATGAGTGAAGTAAGTAAAAGTCTGAATCGGAGACACAAGCCAACAAAAATGGGATCACGACCCTATTGACCAAGAGAAGAAATAGATTAATAAGCCACGTTTTGAGACACTGGGGTCTTGCAAAACTAGCATCAGAGGGACAAGTACTGAATAGGAAGGCCAAGGATGGGATAGGGTAAGCAGATTAGGGAGAATGCGGTTTATTGTAGTTATGTGTAAATGAAAAGGCTTGTGCAGAATAGGTTGCGTCAGACCAGTCTAAGGACAGAATATTACAACTATCCAAAGTGGTACAAATTGTATCATCTAGATATGTGCAATGTTATTTATTTGCATATCTTTGATAATTTAGTTTGCTGTTGACGTCGTATCCATAGTTTAATCAAATCACGGAACATGAATGAATTGTCGTGTTTTTATAATGAAGGAATTTAACTTTTAAGGATGTATAACGGTCTCTTTTTAACCAACATATTAAAACTTATTCTCGAAGAATCAATTCTAATTTGATCAAATCGTAAAGCTTTACAATTCATTTCATGAAAAGAATAGTTTTTTTCAATACTATGTTTGTCTAAATGATACAACTAATTCTTATCGCTCGTGACTCATAGAATAACCAAGTTAAGATGGATAGAGTTTTAAAAGTTTTTGAAAACCATATGTTGTATGATGGTTGGACTATAATAAGTATGACTCTGTGAGAAGTAAGTAGATATGTGGAGACTTTGTGGAGCTTCTAATAAAAGGAAAATAGTACTGAGCAGATCTCACATTACTCCAATTTATTAACGGACTCAATAAATAAATAATATGACATTACGACAATTATAAATAAAACAAATATGTGGACTGAATTCACGAGATCGTGAGCGTCCGACTGAATGAACCAGATCAATGTCAAGAACATCGGCGGACAATGAGTTCGTAGCACACGTATGACTTAATTAAGGGTTAATTAGCACACTTTGAAGAAATGGGCTTAATAAAGCTGATTTTGTGTGTGTGCAAATGTGGCAACGTCTCAGAAATGACGTCTGAGGGGAATGGGTGGGGAGATATTACGCCGGTTATTTGTTTTCGGAATGGCCGGTTGCTGCGGTGTAATGACGCGTCTTAATTACGGGCCTTCGTTTCGTTGGTTTTTCTTTTCTCTCTTTTCTTGGATGTCCTGCGGTCTCGATTTCCACGAAGGAAGGTCGTCTCGTCTCGTCTCGTCGCGTAACGTAATCAAGCAAGGAGAGGTGATGAATTAGGAAGTGGCTCCTTTAATATTCCGCGAGGTAAGTTGGCAGCACCGTGATTTATTGCCGGGGCGGCCGACGTATCTGTGTACTGGTGGTCATCGCCATGGTCACGGTCCTCTCCCTCTCGGTGTTGTTGATTGAGCGACCGGCGGAAGTGGCCAGAGGATTCCGAAGGCGGCGCAATCAGTCAGCACATCGTCACGTCCGGCCGTGTCATATGTACGGAACACACGGACACGCATTCACACGGGGAGGGTCTGTGTTACAACTGGGATACACATCACTCACATTCTACGGATACATACATTCAACATGGTCGGGGAGATCAATCCAACCCAACACTCGGTAATGCATTCTAAATGCAAATGCGGTCCGTCAAGATATTGCTTCTCTTAATATCACAAATACATTCCGCATTAAAAACGTGAAACGAATCGACTGTCGGTAATCCTGCACTCAACAAGCCGACATGACACAAACAATGTAATCAAATAAAGAAATAACACTACGCATCTTTCCATTCTTTGGAACCTCTTCATGTGGTTCTTCCTTAGCGCTTCAGCTCATTCAAGGCCTTGACCTACCAGGCTAATTGCGGACTGTCGTCTTAGGTGACACATTTCCATTTTGGAAGTATATGTGATCAGCGTATCGATTCTCCAGCAGTCTTAATCCCAGTCTCCGTGACCACAATGGCAGAAACATCCAAGCCCACGCCAGGATTCGAACACGGGACTTCTGTGTTGTAAGGCAGCGACGCTAGCCTTAGATAGATAAGTATAATGCATCTGGAACGACAACTCTAACAAGCCAAAGTATTTTTTTTAAGGAAATCCATTTATTATAAGAATGCTACAATAACTATGTGAATGTTGTTGTGGTATCGTCCTAAGACTGGTCTGATTCAACCTCTTTGCTATCTTGCGCAAGACTTTTCATTACAGCATAACTACCACATTCCACATCCTTCCTAATCTACTTAGAGTGTTCCATCCTTTTCCTCTCTGTTTTGTTCTTACCCGACAGACTTCCCTCTATTAATAATTTTACGAGACCCTCATGTCTTAAAACGCGGTCTTTAATCTACCTCTTGTCTTGGTCAAATTCCTCCATATTGTCCGCTCTACCCCCATTCTGTTCAGAACTTCTTCGCTAGTGCACGCATTTGATGTTCAGCCTCCTCCTATAGCTCCACATTTCCAAGGCTTCTATTCTTTTTCTTTCTGCAACTCATATCATCCACGTTTCGCACTCATATAACGCCACACAACATACGAACACTTTTAGCAACGAATTCCTAATATTCACACTTTATTACCCGTAAATAAATTCCTCTTCTTCACGAAATTCTTCCTTACCTGTGCTATCCTACTCCTCGGTTTTCTTATTTATGGCACTTCTGCCACACAACCGCTCAAATGCACTGATCATCAGCATACACTGTTACAAATTGTTCATCTGAACATATTAAAGATAATATAAATTTCCCCCGCCTAACCATTAAAATCATTACATACCGCTTCTTATTTGTCTATGCTGAAGCATTAATTCGGACTTGGCATCAGAGTCCTTCAACGCGCATGTCCAGCGTTTACAAATCTTTCACCTTTTACAGAATGCAAGAAAGGTTATCCCTACAATAAAAGCATTCTCGATTGACGTCATCATTACTAGAATCTTACTGATTTCCCTCTTCTACAATTGGCTGAATTGCAATGTAGTTGTATACTTCCTCAGAATCTTTGGGATCCTGACTACTCCATTGACTTCGTCCATTTATTCTGGAGCGACATGATGATGCATGTTGGGTATAATTATCTCTTTTTCTACAAACTCTAAAATTGTTTCATGGCAAGAAAGCTTGAACAAGAAACTTCACTTACCCGTTTAAACGTCTGAACACTTACACAAAGTCATCGCAACTAATTAAGACATAGAACATCTTAATTTGATACAGAAAAGGCAGGGGAACAACATATGCAGCGGTTAAGTATCAAATGGAAACTTAATACATGATTTATCTATAAGATATCAGCACATATTATGGGAAAAATGAGCGAGGTTGTTTGGCCCTGGGGATAATTTTGCCCTGGCATCCCTTCCTAAGTCAAGATGTGGTAAAATTTCTTGTACGCTCACTATGAGACGTGTATTTTTGTGGTTATGCAGTGAAAAATAGTTTTGTGTAAAACTGGTTACTTTTGTAAATGTTTTTCTAGTGATGAAATTGAATATCTTAATATCTGCTTGTAATGCCTGTTCCATGTTTTGTGTTTCAACTGTGTGATGTATAACTTTATCACAACAGAGTACTAATGGAGGAATAAATAATTTTATCTAATCAATTGGACACATTTCCTCCGTTTGATATCGTATTGCAGACATTACATGTTACAAGTGGGAAGTGAAAGACTGCAAACGGCAAATCGCTAGATAAAAGGAAGTGAAAGAAGACGGCGGCACGAAGACGGATAGGGGCATAGTTGTTCCCGTAGAAGGGAGGTTAAAAGAATCTAGAGCTCGCTTCGCTTGCAGTTGCTGCTTTTAAATATGCAACCGTTTATCATGACACTGGGTTTATTACATTCGTAACATCCATTAGAGGGAAAAAGGACGACGCCGCCTTCTTCTCCTCCTCCATTTACAAAGCTTCCACTATCGCCTCATAATTCACGGCGGAGACAAATCGCGGGGAAATGCAAAGCAAAGTAAAGTAAAGCAAAGTAATGTAGGTATTGAACCGGCAGAGATAATTTGTGGTGCGAGCTGCGTTACACGAGGAGAAGGAGGAGTTTGTAAGTGGTACAGTGGCCTTTTCCGCGAACACACCTTGATTTATCCCAAACGCTTGCTAAATACTCTCCCAACACACATTCTGCTCATGCAATCGTGCGAAGCAGTTGACTTGTTTTATAGTGTACATTGAAAGAAAATAAATTAATATGTAACTGACACAGTTAAATCAAAATAATTAAACAACCTTGGATAATATCATGCTAGTTGTTTACATTAATTGGATAAAAGATTCTACTGAAGTTGCAGGCCTCTGATGCTAAGTCGGAAATTAATACTTCAGCATAGACAAATAAGCAGCTTGTAATGTTTTTAATGGTTAGGCGGGAAAATTTATATTTACTTTAATAAATTAGCAGGAAAATTAAATGGACTAATTTGTTTAAAATTTGATAGTATACTTAACAATTACAAATTAAGCTTTATCTTCTTGCTCTGTCAAAATATATGTACCACATACACTGAATTTCCAATGTATAAGTTAAAATAAAACAAATTGATCCTTTTCTTCAGGGGATGGTGGACTCAAATACCTGACGATGAATTAGTAAATAATTGTTAGCGGTTACCACTGAAGCACTTATTTTTCAATGGGTACATTACCAACGGTGCTCAGGAATAAATTATCACCGACGCGCAGGAACCATTTGAAGTCATAGATGCGACTCTGCGGCGTTGGCCTCCGGAAACATGATGGTTAGCGATGCCATTTGATACCTGCAGTTCACGGCTAATATCACCACTCATAAAATCTGGTCCCGCACTTACTTCATAAAATTCCGTTAGCAACTGACTTCCACAATCTTTTTGATCCACCTTGAAACCTTGGATCTCCCCTCTAGTTCCGAATTACCCTCGACTTTAGACAACAGCAATTCATATTATATTTCCGAGTTCCCGATTCACAAATATTTCTTTAGTCGTGCGACGGTAACACCAGGTTATTGAAATCTTCTGCAGAAAGTTTCAGACGTGTCAAAATGCTGATATTGAGGATCATGCCCCGAAAGGTTTTTTAATTCTCAAGTGACCAGCAGCTGTCTTACAGGCGGCCCCTTAAATTGTTATTGTTCTATCAAGCCCCTGGTACGTGGCGTGCATTGACCTCCATGGGTTCCGGGGCTCTAAAAATTTAGTTTCATAAACTTGTTACAGTGAAATGAAATATAATCACCTACTCATTTATTAGCCGTTTGTTCACTACAATTGTATCGTGGTATAGCTTGCGCTTTTCTAAGAAAGATTTACTGTAGAAGAATCTGAAAACAATGATAGGACATGGCAGAGAAAAAGACTGCCCACATGCAGGCTTTTCATGCGTCGTTTGTCTACTTTGCTACATATTAACTTCCTTTTCTTATTATAAGATTCGTCTTTAGTGAGTCGTCTCTAATTATTATCCTACCCGAGTAGCAGAATTTCTTAACTTCCAACAAAATATCGCTTCCGAATCTAACACCCTTCATTTTTCCACTATTTTGCACACTACATTCCATCACCTATTACCCTGACGTTGAACTCTTTCTCCAGGACCACGTTCATGCCATTTATTGTGGTTTCCAAGTATTATTCTGACTTCTCTAATACTACAATATGATCGGCGAAAATTAGGTTTATTTATTTATTCTCCTTGAAGTATGATTTCTTTCCCATATTCCTTTTAAACTTTCATCATCTGCTGTTCTATATATATATATATATATATATATATATATAAGTTAAAGAGCATGGACGATAGACAACATCCTTGACTCCTTTATTAATTTCTGCTTAACATAAAATAAGAAAATTATTCAGATGTTTTATTATATGTTTTTCAATGTTAAATCATAATAAAGAGGTCAAATAAAATTCAAAATAATTGTGTTTTATTCATTGAAATTTATCACTGTAATTTTTTTAACTGTAGAGGCAAATTAACCATATTGCCGAAAACTTATTGATCTAAGCAAATTCCTATAACATTCTCTTTGTATTCTGTCATGTATTTATGTAATGATTGGTTGTATCGTTCTATTACCAGAGTAATGAAGGCATAAATCAAATCCAAGGCTTTTCTAATGTGTTGGGTTGTTTTATTGAAAACAGGATTTAAAAACGACTTATTTTTATGCCATTACTAATAACGTATATACAGATGAAGATGCATATGTACAGTTCTAGTAGTATTAATTTGAAATACAATTGTGATCAATTTACAGACATGCCAACTCAGTGACGAATTTTATTTATATTTCTATTAAGAGTATATATATATTTGAGAAGAATAACATTTTAGGGGCGACCATTTCACGTCGCGTCAAGCCTTTTTAGAGACTTACTAAACCACGGATGTTCTCAGACAGCCCAAGTAAAACCTGAGACAAGGGTTGTGCTATCGACATTCTAGAAACAAAATGAGAAGAATGCTGCAGAAAAATTTTCTGGGTCGCGCCAAGAATTCCCGAAATATTTCCGGCGATAAGAAACGCGATTTATGACTGCGGCAGGAAGAACTGGGAGAGGGTTGTTTTATCTGGAACGACGTCCGATATCGGAAGGGGGTGGCTACTCATTCACGAATGCAACGAAAACAAAAGATGAAATATTTGTACGCGAGACAGGAGTTGTGAAAAATAGTTGACTTTGGCGTGCGCCGTATCTGCAAGCGAGACGACCAAGACGCGTGGGAGGGAAAACGTCCTTCCAATATTAAGTGGCCACACTATCGTCAGCGTTGTGTACGAGACGTGATTTACGGCACTGAAATTTGTACTTAAATGGGAAGTGGACGATAAAATCTACTTGCCATATAACATGATATCGAACATCTAGAAAATACTAGATTCGGATATGGCAGTATTGGAGATGTGGAAAATGAAACAATAGTAAAAATATTTTGATTGAACATTTTCTTGACGCGCATAGAGTCTTTGTACCTCAATACGAGAGAATATATTTGAAATAAAACACATTATAAGGAATTAATGACACGGAAATAAAAAAGTTACGTGTAAATTTCGGAGAAAAATTTATTCGTTGTAATAAAAGTGTTGCTTTATAAGTAGTCCAAAGTATTGCAATTTCTGCTTAGATAATACTAGAATATTGGGAAATCATTGCTATAAATGTTCATATGGTGTGTGGCGTTATATAGGTGCAAAACGTGGACGGTAGGAGTTGCAGAAAGGAAAAGATAATCAAATGAGTGGACCGAACCACTAACGAGGAAGTTCTAAGCAGAATAGGGGGAGAGTGAGCAATATGAAGGACGTTGACCAAAAGATAGGTTTAATTAATAGGCCATGTTTTGAGACATGAGGGTCTTGTAAAATTAGCATTAGAGAGAAGTGTATGGGGTAAGAAAAGAAGAGGAATGCATAGGGTGGAATAAGCTAAGGAGTTTAAGGAGTATGGTGGAATGTGGTAATTATGCGGAAATGTAAAATGCGCAAGATTGGTTAGAATGGAGGATTGTACCACACCAGTCTTAGGACTAAATACCTCAACAACACACACTTTAACACTAGACGATAAAATTTTTAAAATGATTTAATGAAAATATTTTCACCTGTGGCAGCACTGAAATTTCCAAGGAAAAACCGTCTGGAAATCTCACGTGGTCAACAAAAAATAAAAATTTGCGAAGTATGACAATTGTAGATATAAAATATTTTGACAACTTCAGAGAAAAACATTTTTAATTTACTAAATAATTGTTTGACAATTAAATCATTTATTACATATTTCATTTAATATTAAATATTACATATTCAGCTATACAATTTTTCTTTGCACGGTTGACTAAATCAAATTGAGAGACAGCTAAAAATTTATAAAATATCGGTTTATTAGTATAAAACTTAAAAATGTATTTTAAATCGCGAGATTAGTAAGTTTTTAAATGGAAAGGGTTATTATTTTATAAAATTGACCCTAGTATTGTAATAGTGTTTAAGTTCATTTCATATAAACAAATTTTTTATAGAACATTATAAATTGATTTATTTATCTTTAAACTTCTGACTCAAATTCTCACTTGAGTCCTATGCTATATAATTGAAAAAAAATTGAAAAATAAGGGGAAAATATGTATTGAAAATATCATTTGACTACTCACGGTATTGTTTTGCACGAACCTTATCAGGGTTAATTACTGTGGGCGGACAGCAACGGGTAGCAGAGCTCTCTGTTGTATGCTGTCGGAACGAACCTGGTTGTTTTGTTCAGCTTCCTGGATCCTCGTCGTTTCAGGTAAGGGAATTGCTTCTTCCCGAAAAACTGGACGTGCCGGCCATGTACTGTGAAGATCTGCTTCCGTCTCACGAATGACGGAATCCTCTTGCCGATGCAGACCCTGGATTTGCAGGTCATTTGTTGGGCGACATTGTTTAGACCACGGAAGAAGAACTTACCTGAGATCTATTTATTGCTGCGGGTTGGCTTTGGATTTCAGAAACAGTGAAACGTTTCCTTTTCCGTTTATAAATTCTTCTACAAGCTTCATGTCTGAAATTAATTGAAATGTACACATTTCTTCTCATTTCCGTCTCTAGACTTCCTCTTCCTTCCAACTTTCACCAACATTAACTTTTTAACCACTTTGTTACTTTTCAGCCAATCTCTCCTGTCCCCTTCTACACGGTAAACGCCATGAAGACGTACGTGTTTTTACCAATTTTAAATATTTTCTGCTGAGCGAGGGAAATTTTGTGGGTATTGTGCCCTGGTGGCCAAACATCCTAATCGCCGTACCTACCTTGCCGGCATGGATCTCCGCGACTAGCTGGCGCGACTTTAATCCGGGATCTTCCGGATCCCCCTCCGAATACTCCCGTTCAGTTTATTGAATTTAATTCGTCTTAAAATACGAAATAAATTGGGGAGCGATCTTCTGCGCTACAGTATTTACATGTATGGAAGAACTAATATATTAATCCTTAACCGTTTCTGTTATTTCTCATTAAGTTTGCCTAAAATAATGATAAATTATGTTTCAATTTAGTAATGTCTTCTTAAATACTGTTATTAATAACATAACTAAAAGATTTTCATTGGCGTCACATACAAAAATTGTTATTCAGCACATATGACAAATTAAAAAATTGATCATTTTTGTCTTAAAATAGGCTCTCCATTTATTGTATTTCGTAGTATTTTACAACGTTTTTACGTCCGCTATTAAGGGAAGGAGAACTAATAAATGTGCCTGGTGTAATGATGAAGTAGTAATATATAATTGAGCTTGTTGACCTTTCACTAAAATCAGATACAAGCACAGTTTTAGAACTTTTATTAAAAATACTTTGGCCGTTCTTTAGCATTACATTTTTAATACTACTCTTACCTTACTTCAGGTTGCTGCCAACTAACTTTTCTTTATTTTTTAAAAAATTTCAATTAGCTTTCGGAGTGTATGGGACATGATATGCGTTTCCTCCAGTTTTTATCAAAGAAGCACGTTTTCTACCATTTCCATTCCCACCTTTCACCCACCTACACACATCCCTAGTCGACACAATTAAAACTTTAATAAAGAAAAGTTTTCAGCTGCTCTCTGACCCTCCATGTACGTACCTGCCATTACTACGGGCAATATCATGTTATTTGCATATGAAAACTTTTTATACGGACGTCACAGATTCAAGAACTCTAATGACTGTTCATTCTTTTTCGTTTTCAACATCATGAAACGAATTGCAGTGAATGTTGCCATGAAGTTTTTGTATTGACGAAATGAAAGGAAAAATATCATGATATAATTGAACTGGTGGTGTAGGGGAACTCTGGAAATTTTACTTCTGCAGTTGTTGTTCGTATGCCACCATTTTTTCACAGTTTCTTTCTGTACCTCTTCAGACGCAACACATATATTACATAATTGACCTTGTAAATACTAATCAGCATGCTTGTTACATATTGTGAGGTTACGAAAAATTTAAACCTTATAAGCCAACCAATGATACCTATTCCCAACATTATATTTTGGTTTCTTAATAAATGAGGTTACACAAAAACATTAGTTCATTGTGGTCCAAAATCACGTTTTGACATCAATAACAAGAGTAATTAATCTGATGGATGTCGTATTTCTCTATTTTGCGATAAGTTATTATTGCTGCCAAGAGGTAGGGGAAGTCGGCGAAGAACGGGATACCCTCTTTTTTTGTTACTAAATAGAATGAAAGTTAGTAAATGTGGGTGGAACATTATAACTGGTCAAGGAAGAAGTCCTGGCAGTAAATTTGACTCGACCTTACAAATGAACTCGTGATTTGGTGTCTAACCTGTGAATTTAAAATTTCTGCAGTATGTCGTAGGAAGGTAATTAACAAAACTCCTAATTTTTAACTCCTTAATCGTATAAATTCGTAAACAAGTGGCATTAGATGCATATAAATAACGTATTGAAACTCGGTGAAAAGCGTTAAATTGAGACGAGCGTGCGGGCGGATCAAGATACTAATGTATCAGGCAAAATGTGTCGAATTCGGTGAGTGTAAGCATTTATATAGTCTGAGGCAAGTCTGTGCAAGCACAAACCGCCTGTGATTGGCTAGATGTGGAAGCGGGAGCGAAGGCGTCTCCCATTGGTCCACTTGCTTAGTCATGCTCTAGTCCCCGTGACTGCGGTCACGTGGCCCGTCTCCGCTGCATCTGGGGTCCCGTGACTCAGCTCCGCGTTCCTCCGGTGAAACAATGGGTTCCAAGCCAGACTCAATTGGAATCCAGAATCTCTATTCAGTAAATTCTCACTGGACCTGATGTTTATTGTCTCCAAAATAACGCTATCCCAATAGCAATTAGCTCGGTCCAGAATACGCGTCTTATCAAAAGCTATTTTATGGCCCGTGAACAAGGCTTACACTCACCGAATTCGACACTTCAGTCTGAAGATGATGGCAGAGCAAGCCATCGAAACGTCACTGTTAAAATCTTTGACCCGGTTGGAAACTCGAGAGGAATTTATACATAAAATGTAATGTGTTTCGCAAGAGGAAAAGGAAAAACTGCAGACTTTTCTTATGAAATTGAGTTACAGAATACTATACCCAAAAAGAATAGATTGAGAAAGAAAACGAACGGTAAAAATGGAAAAAGGTTAGCAAAGACTGTATAGTTGCAAAAATAATAGTTTTGTGAAAGAGAAAATTGATAAAGCGATCAACCGTACGTTAAGTAAGTATAATAAATCAAAAAAACATAAAAGGTGTTAAGATTTTTCTACTTAAATTTTGTTGTATTAATTGTAATTAAAAACTAGCAAGGACGTTCATCTGCGGGGGGTGGGGCAGAACGGTAAATTTGTAAGTTTCTTTTTAAAAATCCATGAAATATCTAAATTCGTTGTTTTAAGTTATATTGATATAAAATTGAGTAAAAAAATAATATTTTTATCTTTTATGAAGTCATTTGTGTGTTTCCATAATTTTACAAAACGTATCACGTTCCACCCCTACTTCTCCTATACAAAATTTGTAAAATATCCACTATAGTTCAAGATTTAAGTTCATACTTGTACTAATTTTAAGTGAATGTATCGTGAATTTTCTTACATGTACCTATATATAAATTCTGTGCACGGTTCTTAACTAAAGATTTCGAAACCTTCTTCTAATATCGTCAGCAAACCTTAGGAATTTTATATCTTCTCTTTGAATATTTCCATATTCATTTTTAACTTTCTTCATCGAATGGGCGGCAACTGCATCCTTGTCTTACTCCTTTCTTTATTTCCGCTTGTGTGTGGGTTGGAGACGGTCTTAATGCTTTCTTAAAGCTTTTCTATCGCGTTCTGTACGTTATTAACTCTCAAACGTTTTCTATATATTTCAATACTTTTGTTGATAAAGACAAATTAACTTTATGATATTTTTATTTTAGTATCTGTAAAGAAAAGTAGAAATAAATACGTCAACAGCTTATTAGTGATAAATAACCTTAGAGGTAAATTTAGTACTAAATAGGAACACGACTTTCCGGTCTTTCCATTGGAACATCCTGGAAGAGTAAAGGAACATAAAATTACTTTTAATTGAATTATACATACCACATTATAAATTCTGGTTCTTAAATAAACGTGAAAGTCAGCCTATTAGTTATAAAAATGAATTAATAGGTAATTTTCAATACGCAGCAGTAGGACTGCGTTGCGTTCCTTCAATTTGAGATCTCATAGGATTTTAAATATAAAATACAAAAGAAAATTGAAATATGATGCGAAAAATTTCTTACGGAATCAAAAGATTAAAATGTTCAAAATCACATTCTAAAAAAAATTAATACAACGAACAAAGCCAAATGTTTATGATAGTAAAAAATCGTAAATTTCAATAAATTTACCTTATTAATTTTTTTACAATTAATGGCATAATTATTAGATTGGATATGACGAATCTTACACATAATTCTAAAATACAGAATCTATTCTTCATGTAACATTTGTTACATTTTTCCAAGCAAATTTTATGACTGTTTAAGTAAATATGTTTGGACATAATTTAATAACTTTGTGCACTACTTTTGAATTCTTTTACTAAGGGGGTTTGGCTTGAGCAATGTAATAGGAATTAGTTTCAACTGTTAATTTCGTATATAATGTTCTCAGAATTACTAATTTTATCTTCAATTACTTTAACAAAGTTTAAATTATTTCAAGATTCAACGATGACAGAAACAACAGAATATGTAAATAAATTAATAAATATATACTGTACTGTTTCAAAAATTTGGTATTGTGTAATTTAATAGGAAATAATTTCGTACTTTATATTAATTAAGGTAATTTTAATACATTTGTGAATGAAATGCAAAGGATAACAATTGGTCAGAAATATATTAATAATTTTCTGATAGATTTAATGAGAAGGTTTGACTGCCTTATCTACCAGATTATAATCATAGCTCGCTATATGGGACATATAATTAATAATTCTTCCTAATTCCCCAAAGGATAAAGACTATTAAGGGAGTATCCAAATTTAAGGAACAAAACGCGGTGTTACTGCTGTACGAGTGTATTGAAAAGATAAATACTTTTTTGATTAATATTTTTTTATATTATATTTAATTCAGGTTCCAGTGGAAATAATGCAACGTAATATCGTTAAATTAACGTCTGAGATAGATAAAAACAGTTACGATTTTATTTAATAGACAAAAGTTGAAAAAGAGTGAAATAATTAAAAGAATTGGATATACCCACATTTATAATTCACTAAGCCTCCATCGAAACGTAGCCATACCTACTTTTATAATTATTTAACTCTTTCTTAAGGTTTATCTGTTATATTGCAAAGTTATTTTATTATTTTGTACTAAATTTTGCATATTTTAGTTATTTATTTTCAAAACAGTCCGAGTATTGTAACAATTTATATGGAACGTAATTTTAAATACATCATTTTTGGCTTACTTTTCTTAAAAGCTAATAAATGTCAATAGATAACTAAGAAGTGAGTAAATTTCAATCATGATCATTTAAAAATTACATAATTTGACAAAGGCATAACTAAATACTCTCTACATTAATTAATTGTATACTGTATTTAATGTCGTTCGATAATTACAAAATTCACGTAATCCCTACTGTATATCTGTTGCAGCCTTAACGATACTACTGAGATGAATTACGGTTCCGTAGGTGATAATGTCAAAATTTTGAGTGATTTAATTGGTTCGGGCACCTATCTCTTGTCTCAGCAACTAGAGACTTGGGGGCCCTGGGAATTATTTCAACATTTCGCTAACAAGCGAGGGCTCAGCACCTGATTCTCGGAGGAATTGTCACCTTAGAGGACAGACAAGGCATTCCCCGATAAAGCTGAAATCAGCACTAAACCGAGTAAAAAAATAAAGGAGAATTGTGGAACAGAATCTCAAGATTTTTCAGCAAGTAAAATCTTTGTTTCGTGCAATAAGACAATAGACTTCAGATTCTGTGACATGTAAGAGGCACTCGAAAATTTAAGCGATTGATAATACAAGATGCTATAGTTTTTCTCATAATTCATGAATTAATTGATATTGTAACGAATATTGGGGATATTAATTAATATTAAATAAATGGTTAAGATTTGATAATAATAACAATAAAACAATTTAATTTAACAAAACAACATACTTACAATAATAATTACAATTTTTTATGTTTCTAATATTTGCACCGGCACTTCTTTTGTCAATAAAACTACATATATATTTACAAAAATGATTTATATTACGCTTAAACAATTATAAGACTATTCTCATAGAATAGAAAATATTTTACATTAATGCACTCGGCCTCTTGCAGCAAACGGGAAATTACAAAGAGTCACAGATGCAGTAGTTTACCTAATCGGCTTAGTGCAGGTTCCAGCTCCTTCCTCGTCCTTTCTCCAGATCGTCACGGCCCTCGAACAATTCCCTCCAAAATCTACCTCAAAATTTCATCTCACCGCTCTCGTACCATCTGACCAATTCTCAACTCACCGCTCTCCCACAATCTCCAAAAAAATGTCTCCGCCTGCATTTTTATAACTTTCCCCCCACTTCTCCAGTTTTTATCATCAAAGTGGCATTTCTGGTGGAAATACACCACCTGACGTTGCCAAATTCTCTTAAAGATTAGGAAGTTCTGAAACCGCGACGCGGTGTCTGAGCTTTATTGCACTTTGAGCTTAACTCCTGTCTCCTTTGTTTTTGACTCCTTGCCGCCACAACCCGAACAGATGTGTTTGTGATTTACAATGTATATACTATTAACCATTTAGAACATATCTAGCCTGTTTCCTGGTACATCTATAACAGGCCTTATCTTTACAAACTTACAAAAATTGTGTTACAGAAAATTCTTCTATTATTATTATTTTTTTAAATAGTATTTATTAACTAAAAATTAGAGATATGATTAGAGTGGTATAGGGTGAAGGTAGGTAGCAGGATGAAGGGAAAATGCTGTTAGGTCATAGCTTCATGAAAATGGAAGGGAAGAAAGAAAGAGCGGGCACTCTAATATGAAAGTAGAGGAAAACTATGGTAAGTAGTAGCTGTTTCTATCCTTTTTATACATTAAATAGGATTTACAGACTAAGATATTACAACTTTTTCTATTTTATTTTCGTTCAGCTATTTTTATTTATTTATTTTATATATCAAATTTGTAAGCACTTGTCTCCAGGGGGTCTGCAGAGCAGACTGTGTATTATGTAGAACGCTCTCCCAGCATTAGTTCTACCAGTAATACTGCGTGGAGATGCAGCAGGTCAGCCATCGCCCTATTCTTGTTTCCTGGGCTTCCCTTTGGATTTTTCAATACGTTTCAATATTTTGCTTCCTCCTGCTTTCCTGCGTCTCCACTTCCTTAGCACAGGTTGTACTTCCAGCTCTGGAATTACGGTTTCCTTCTTTCTGATATAATTGATATATAAGCCTTCTTTATCGATTTTCTATTCCTGTCATCTTCAGTTAACATCATCAAAAGCTTTTTTGAAATCTGCAAATGCCATGAAAGTTGGCCTGTTTTTTCTTATCCTGTCTTATAAAATTAGAAACAGAGTCAATATTGCTTCTTTAGTCCCTACATTCTTCCTAAAACCAAACTGATCTTCTCCTACCTCGCATTCTATTTGACATTCCATCCAACTGCGTAATATTTTCGTTAATATTTTGCACGCATGAGATACTAAACTAATTGTCCTGTGCTGTTTGCTCTTTAGCTTCGGTATTGAGATAATTATGTTGTTCCTAAATATTGTACTGAAATGGAGTAATATTAACTACGTTTCCAATGATTTATTGGATGATGGAAAAGTTAGATCAAATGAGTCTTAATATATATATACATATCTGGTATTCGACTGAATACAAGATTTATTGGGAATTGTGAATGAATTAGTAAAAACAATCCTGGTCCAAGGTTTTTGGAAACTGTTTTTCATAATAAACATACAAACCCATAACTTTTTTCAGACCTGACTAAACATGGATTTTTACCTGTATAAAGTATAAAAATTATTTTTGTGGTTATGTTCAAACATGACTAGAACCAGGATGGTTATTAATTTATTCAGCATTTCCGAAACGGCTTTGAATTAGTAAGACACCAGGGATTCCAGTACGTTAAGATTGATTTTGTATTAATTATCCATGGAACAAAATTACATATGAAAATCCTTGACTTGCTTAATTTGGAACAAATCCTATATAAGCCTTTAGTACAATTATTTAATTTTAGTCTGATTAACCAGTGCAAGGTAAATATGATAAATTAAACATATGAATCTGTAATTCTTACCGACATTTAAGTGGAGTTTCCTCTTTGTTTATTTTAATTCTTAGTCTCTAGTAAGAATTGAGTAATAACATTTTTAGAATAGAAGCAGGGGAATTATTAATTCAAATAATAGTATCTAGCAGCAATAAAGGCAGTTTTGTCGGTTGAGGAATAATGTTTGTTATTGCTTATCTTACCGTAACTTCAACGTATTTATGACTGACTCGTCTTTGGTCTTCTTGGCAAGTCTTTTATAAGATGTTAAAATAATAACTTGGGGAATAACAAGGCGAAGAATTACACGTAATTTCATCGTATGAACATAAAAAATGTAACATTATTAATTTCTTGTTTCCAAGAATTTGTGAAGGTATTTCCGACTGACAGATAAGTTTTGGCAAATTAATTTTTAATGTGGCCGTCTCTCCTGTGGTTCACGAGAGAGAGAGACAATGTCGCGGAACAGTAGGAGAGAGGAGGAGAAAGGGAGAGCGTTAGTTAGGTACAGGGAGATAGACGCCGTTGTCAATACAGCAGCTTGGTGCTGACAAAGAAGGAAGGCAGGCAAGCCCGGGGCACTAACAAGCACTAATTGTGTTAGGCGGCTTTCATTAAGACCTCCATGTAAACTCCCCGGCTCTTGAGGAATTTGTTTGCTCGCCGCTGTCGGAGTAAAACGAATGGAGTCACAACTTCCCAAGCACGCGAATTATTTGCTGTTATTTTTCGCCAAACACACGGTGTCCGCCCTCTTTTATTCAATTATACACAAAAGGAAGCTACCCCACTTTCCCTTAAACAGAATAATTAATTTTTTATGGATTCAATTTACCAATCACAGTCCAAACAAAACAGTTATGGCAATTATTAGCTGAATCTTAAAACAGTTTCGTCTCGGTCGATTAAAACAAAATAATAAAAGATTTGCAAACGTTTGTTGGTATTAAGTAATAAGACGAACGAAACGTATTACTCCCAACGTTGGGGCGAACAACTTCTTAAGGTAAGTACGAGAAAGAAACGAATCATTGAAGATCCTGGGGTTAAATTCATGGGTAATATTAATTGACAGAAAGCTTTAAACGGAGAATAAATATTAAGCTAGAACACTTATGAAACACTGATAAAATTGCATGGAAATAAATGTAAAGCAATCAATTATTTTGAATAACTTTGGACTAATAAAATAATCGTTTTTCTTTATCGAGGTAGAATCAACTAGGTAAGGAATTTTTAAAAGGGGATACTGAAGGAAGATGAAGGCAGCCAAGGGTAAACTAGGGTCTGCGGACAATAGTTTCAGGACCTACCCGGTAATCACCTATATGTGATACAAAGAAAATGAGACTTCTACGGAATCAGAGGAGTTCCCCATTCTTTATTTTTTGTCGTACTTGCAAAACAGACACCAAAAAGTTTCTATTCAAAACACGGATGGAAATGAGTATCTATCAGAATGGGAAACAATTACCTGCGGTGTCCCTCAGGGCTCAATTTTGGGACCTTTACTTTTCATCATTTACATTAACGATTTACCTAATTATTTAGATCCCTTAAAATCAGTCCTCTACGCTGACGACACAAATTTGGTAATGACGCACAGCGACTCGCATACTTTATGCGAGAAAGTTGATACTGCGATGTGCCGTCTCAATCTTTGGTTCACTGCAAACGAATTTTCTCTTAACCTAGAGAAAACCAAAATCGTTAACTTCACAGCAAACACAAACAGTATGTCTCCTAACTTGGAAAACAGTTCAGAGCACGCGCCTTTTCATGGTCTGCTGATTGACAATAATTTGAAATGGAATCACCTCATTAAAAAAATATCGGGAAAACTCAGTAAAATTTGCTTTACATTACGAGTGTTAGCTCGGGAAGCCGACATAGCCACATCAAAAATGATGTACCATGCATATTTTCATTCTGTCATGTGTTACGGTATTGCAAACTGGGGTCATTCGCATCACGCGATTCACATTTTTAAACTACAAAAGCGGGCCGTACGAATAGTATCTGTATCTGGTGCGGAGTGGAATACCACTTGCAAACCTTTGTTTTGCAAACTTGGAATTTTAACCTTACCTTGTACGTATATTCTAGAAATTTTAAAATTTGTATGGAGCAACATCAATCTATATGATCTAAACGATTCGTACAACACAAGAAATCGCTCTCAGCTCCGTATTGAAAAACATCGTCTAAGTCTTTTTGAAACAAGCATTCACTATTCCGGTATAAATATATACAATAGTCTCCCGGAAGAAATAAAAGCTTTAAAGGTTCAAAAATAATTTATAAAGAGTTTAAACGCTTTGTTAATGAATGTAGCGTATTATTCACTCAAAGAGTTCGTAGATACGAAGGACTAAAACAGTTTGCTGGTGTGCTATCAAATTCTTCTATTATTTTACAACTATACTCTACTATAATTTAACTGCTGACTTATTTTCTTTTTCATGTTCAACGGGAACCTACGCACGATCTTCTGCTACCTCCTTCCTTGTTAATTCTTAGTTGTAAAATTTTATATATTTCTTGTAATATTATATTTGACATATCCTATTTCCTCAACTGAGGACTAATGGATTGAATAATAATAATAATAAAACCCTCGAAAACAGTTGCATCGTGTAGGTTGTGCAATTATCTTTTATTTGGCGGGGGGGGGGGTTGGCAGGCTATATGCATGTGATCCTGAAACAGGCAGATATTCTTATATAGCATAGGAAATGAATTGAAAAGGGGGGATTTAGAAGGTAGTGCAAGGTAACTAAAGCTTCACTAGGGCCCCCGGACTACCGTTTAAGGATGTTACACAACGTTTCATATAAATATATCCAGGATAAATCCTAGAAAATCTGTATCAGGTAGGTCGGGCTTCTGGGTGATATTCTCACTTATTGATCAATTATTTTAAACACATCTAACTCATTTTAAATTACCGTTTTAAACTCAGTGATTCAGAATAATTATAGTCTCACCAGACTGTGTATTATTCTTTGAGGTATAACTGCGGATATTGGAGGTTCGATAATCATCCTGGTTTCGGCTGCTGGAGACGCGCCACTGGCAAAGACGACAACCCACGAACGTTGACTACTGACACGAGCTTCTCCCCCACAAAACCACCCCAAAAAATTCCTCTGGTTATTTATTGCTCACTGTAGTCAAAATTAAGCAAAATTAAAGTGGCATATCGTCCCACCATCGGGAATTCTTTTCCTTACAATTTATTTCTGTTGGACAGTTTGTGCAGTTTAAACTGATGAGAATTCGTTACTTCCTAATGATTGTAATATTATTTTGTGTTCTAGTTTATGAGTTTAATTTTAAATAACTTTGTGACATAATATTCCAACCCCTAAAGCGTGCATTAATTTAATCACCTGTTTCTTGTAAAAATATTTTCCGACTGCCTTGCATGCAGGTAACAGTAAAAAGTAAACAGTTGATGTTTATGTTGACAAACAATTCTGTAATTTTCACGTTAGTTGTGTTGAAACAATTATATTTATTTTTAATATACATATATATGTGTGTTACAGTTGTGTACGATTAAATTATAGTATAGGCTATATTCAAAGCACTAGCCAAAAGTTTGTTGTATATTGTCTGCAAGATAAAAGAGAAGATTAATATGATATTACTACTTTATTGTGTCTTTTTAAAATTCATTCAATTAATTATATCTATTAATGATTATACAATTCCTATCACCTAGCGATGAAACCAATCAAACTACAAATATTTACGCTAATGAATAGTCTTACATTTAATTTGTACCAAACATAGCTACCATATTGGACACCAATTCAGTAAATCAAGGATTGTTTGGTATCACTTTCCTTTGCAGTGTAGAATTTCTGTATTTTAAAAATATTGAAACTTAATTTCAAATAAAAAAGTGCGAGTTTGATCTACAAAAGTTAACTTGGCGAGTAATGAAACCTGAATGGGGTCTTTACCTAATCCGCTGGGAGAGACAGAAGCTCCGGTACCTGATACGGATTTTACAGCAGGAATCGTTTGCTGACAGTACGTAATTGACCTACTGATCTCTCTTTCGAGAATTAACCGTATTCCGAGGATAGGCGTAAACAGATCAGAAAAAGTATTTTTAAAAAGGTTTTCAAAATATAACTATGAATGAAGGAATAAAAAAATATTGGGTTTCAAGCAAGAAATACTTTGTTCGTCTGTATATCACAAGTTGCATTTTAAATTTCTAAACGTCATGTTCTATATATCTTCGATCTTCTAGTAAATGGAAATACATACATTGCTAAATAGTGCAACACCGTTATAACCTTATTACCATACTGCGCTCTAGATTTCGATTTTGCCCACTTCCAGAATGAAATTGGTATCACGGAACTTGTTCTAGCTGAGCGAATATGCGAATATGATATGGTGAATATGGCTTGATTCGCTCACCCCTGATTGTGCGCGTCCTTTACCGTCAGAACGAGCAGAGACCAGTTGAGAGAGCTGACCAACTCTTATTGGATTAAGTGCGACGGCCTCGTTAGTTCTGTTGAGGGTGGGAAAAACAAGATCACGTTCCAGGTCAGGCGACGACTTTGCAAAGATGTAGATAAAGACTACACGGACATTCTGACTCGTTTAAATTTGAAAGTGGTCTACTAAACGTCTACAAATATTTCAACGTGCGTATAAATTATTTTCTTAACTATTCATGAAACTAAAATTTCCATACGCACTTTTTCACGCAAAATCTTGCATAAGACAACAGCCACACGTTGGGCGCCATGTTTTAAAATAGAACTTTTATTTAAAGTTAATTAATTTTTTGTGTCCATGTCTAACTTCTAATAATAAAAAGTACACTTATATCTTATTTCCCAACTTAACATCTCAGAGCCTTTTAATTTTTTTAGCAAATTTGGCACAATAGAACAATTGAATTAGTTAAGATAAAAATTTATTACCAATTATCCGCTTTTCTAAGAATAATTATTTATTATACTGCGTCAAATCGTTTAAAAAGCTTTCGGGCCCTGGGGCCATAGTCGTCTTCTATGCAGTAATAATTACACTTAGAAAATGGACAATTGCTTAAAATTTTGTTTTATCATCTCTTTCATCAGTCTTTTTTATAAATTATATTTAATTGAGACATTAAATAGCTTTTTAAAAGTGACTTACGATACTAAAAACGAAAAACAAAGACCTTCCCTGTAACAATTAAAAATTAGTGACATCCTAAATTCAATAGAGACTGCTTACAGAAAATATTTTTACGCACTTCTTATTACCTAAGATACGGACCAAATTATTGAACGATTTTACAGTAATAAAGAAAGAAACAATTTTCATGCACTTATTGGAAATAGTTCCAAACCCATATCCAAATTCATCTGTATTGTCAAAATCATATAATAAGTCCTCCATTAGGATTCTATTATTTTCTCTTCCTTTTACTAATGGTTATTTCTTGCTTCGTCGTTAATAGCCTTAGGACACTACCGTGCCTTGAATAATAATTATAAATTTCGCACCTGCCGTTGACCCAGTGTTCTAATTAAGACGAAGTACTGTTCTGGGGTATTTAAAAAGACATTAGTTTTTGTCATGCCAGATCGAATACATCAACGTTTCAGATCTGATGATGTCTTACCTGTTTGAAATTCACAACCACGGATAAAATTGTCTCCTAAAGCGCACCATAGGAGACTGCTCCAGCGTTCTGGAAGTTTCGTTGGCTTCATAGAAATAATAATTTATTTTTCTCTCCATTTAAATTACTAGTAGGATGATATGGCCCTTAGATTTCCCTGTCCCTTCAGTCTACGTTTAAATGATTGCGTACACCACAGCTACTGATGACGTCTTCCTAAATTAACAATATAATGAATGAACACCTTCCAGAGCACTTTGTGATGGACGCTCGTGAAGATGATTCATCTTCATCGTGCTTTTAATTCTTAATTAATGTCCACGTACCGGAGGAAAAAATGCGCAATTAAATCCAGGTGCAAAGAGAAGCTACCCTGGAAGGAGTAATTATATTTTGGCAACGAGCAGCTGTAGGAGCAAGAAGAGGGCCTCAGGGGTGACGTCGGATCTCAGGAACAAGGGCAAGGGAGTATTCCGTCATAATTAGAACACTTGCGTCGACGTCAGGTGCGAAATATGTCATTACTATTCAGAGTGCACTAGTATCTCGAGGCTAGAAAGTGCGAAGTAAATTGTCAGAAGATTGTGATAATAAATTAGCCTATTTTATGCACTAGACAACAAATAAAATTTCAACTTAAGGTCTTCTGTTACCATGACAAAACAGCACGGATATTCCAACACTTCCTTAGGATTTCAAAAATAAATAGGAAAAGAAAACGTGTGCTAGTAGCATATCGTTACAACACATTTCAATTACCCTAATTTTACCTTTCAGTAATTTTTTGCCATCCTCAAAATGTTTTCATAAAATAATGAACGAGTTACTCGTTTCAATGACAATTAATTATACAGTGTGTTTCTTAATCCAAATAGGTAGTAGTTGTGAAAAATAATAATAAGAAATATCAATTCAAAAGCCTATTTGAATGAAATGGGAGGTTATTTAAACCCATTATAATTTTTTTATTTTAATTAAACAACATATAAAACACAAATTCCTACTTGGGTTCTGCAATATATATATATATATATATATATATATATATCTAACAATGTATGATTTAGGGGAATTAGCAACGGCTTAGTTCACGGTATTCTGATATATGAAATTTATCGGGGTTAATTATTGTGAAACAACAATGGATAACAGAGATATCGCCTATTAAGACGAACCTGTTTTCGTTATTCGTTCGTTTCAATTTCGTCCAGGCATCAGGGATGACAACTAGGAAACTAAGGCGACCCTTCCTCACAAAGGAACTGATTTTGGCAGGCGGAAAACAGGATATTTCGCACCGTCGAGCGACGAGAAAAAAAAACAGTTTTCCGTCTCGACGAAGTAGTTCACATCTCAGAAGAGAGTTTTGGCTCGGACATAATAATAACTTTGTTGTGCATATTTGTGTTTGATTTTGACAAATTATTGAAAGCATCTTCTTAAGTACTTCTTCCGTACAACACTTGTATTCACTCCTCTTTCTACTTCTTCTCCCACTTCAAACGTACACTGACTGCCTTTTCCTCTCCGTAAAACCTCTTCCTTCCAAATCCGATAAATCTCTCCTTTTCCCTTCTATTTTAAAAATCGCATGGCAAGTGACGTAACTTAACCAATTGTCATTAACTTTCGCCGAACGCGGGATCCGCACTTAAACTTTCATGTGGCATTGTCGCCTTGCGAACAAACATTTAATCCCTTGGACCTAGCCAAGAGGCACAGATCTTCGCGACACTCTGACACCTTTATAATCCTGCACTTTCTGCGTCTTCTCTGCCCTTTGCGAATATTTTCAATCAATTTGCAGGATTTAATTAGCCTAAAATACGAATTAAGGGAGAGAGATCTTCTGCCGTACAATATATTAAGCGATAACGCTATTGTCTAACTTTTGTGATAAAAATAAATCTTATTTCTTAGAATTTAAGAGAAAGCTTTTGTTTTCAATTTTCGTAAAGTAATCTGACAGTATCCATTATTCAATTCTTTAATATCATTTACTTACCTCGTCTCCAGTAAAAGAAAACCGTTAACTAATCTTATACAGCGCGACTCGCCAAAATGGGGGAATGAATCTAATAAATAGGAATAGAAATTTTATTTTAATGAAATGAATGGCGCCATGAGGCAGAACTAACACGAATTTATAGAATTTTAAAATTTCTACGACTATTCAAAGAAGATGAAACAAAGTAAAGAAGCACAAAAATGGAATTCATTAATACATATTTCCTTTTGTTTCAGCATGAGCATCTATCTCTAAGTTGTCCGGGTTTTGAAACTTGAAACCCCAAGAATTTAACCATTATAAAAAAAAATAGCTTTGCAATGCTACAGAATATGAAAACCCCGACGGCTTACCGGTAATGACATTTTTTCACAGAGATCGAAGCTGTGCCTGGTTCGTCCGGTCACGTGTTCGTCAATCTACGGAGTTCCTCCCCCCCGTCTTTCCAAGACCAACTGTTCTCCGTGGGTTCAAGCCAAAAAAGTGACTCCTCGCTTTCTTCTTTCTCATTTTTGTCCTTGCCGTCTTCCTCTCTCTCCTTTTAGAATAGTTCACCTTAGTGGTGTAACTTGTGTTAGTGACACCAGTCAAATCTATTAACAATTTACTGATTGGCTCGTGAGAATACTGCACCGCTCCATGATAATAATAGCATCTTCTGGGGATTTATCTCCTACCTGTAGAGTATTTTTAACCAAGCAGTTTTATAAAGAAATTTTCCACCTTTATTTTTTTAACAGATAAAATTCAATCTTAGTCAAGCCACACTGAATGTAAATTAAACTAAGAAAAACAATTGAACAAATAGAGAAAGGTGTGCTGTACTTAACTTCTGTTTAAAGCTTTTTATAATTTGATTACAAACATTATTTTCATTACTCCGTTGCTTTTACATGAGTAAGAAAATTAAGCGTTTAAAAACCAATTACAGTCATAATTAGCCAGGTAGATCCTGTTTGTCGCAATTTTGGCTTTTTTGCTCAACTACTGTACGTGGTTTCAAAACAATTCATAGAAGACATCTCATACTTGCTTTGTTTACTTGAGTGCTCAAAGTTTGTAGTCTCTTTAATTAATTCACTATAAGATTTGTAAACAGAAATCCTGGATGAAATTTTCCTTGAGGGCCAACAAACGTTTACGTCAGCACCGTTTATCTAATGTGTTTACATAAAATCAAAATTATCCCGATATACGACCTTCAACGATACTTCCCGATTAAATTCTTTTACTGGTCCCCACTCGCCGCCCTTCCTTCCCTTCTTTTTAACATGCATTATGTTATGTTCAGTTGTTGTTGTCGTGGAGAAGTTATTAGGGATAATGAACTTCACTTTGCAGAGCATTATGGAGAATAATGTAGGGCGGAGTTGCAAACAGCTATGAGATTATGATAATGGCGTTGACGAATTAGCATATTAAGAGCCTTTACACAATTTCCTGCATCAAAATGCATTCGAGGAGGAGGAGGAGGGACTCTTTACCAAACACGACACAATATACCGATAATTTTCCACGTAATGGCTGAGTCCTTACACAAGCCATTGTCAACAAATCGAACATATTTTTTTTTAACAAAAGGAAGATTGCATGTAATAGGGCAATTTTTCAACGGAATATAATTTCCATGCAGATGCAGTAATACATTCAACGTTTGTTTTCCTGAAAGGAAAGATATATCAGAGAAAAAAAGAACCATATCATACTAACTTTACTCGTTGAATTATCTACTAATATTACAGAATAGTATTGAGGTTCCGTTATTATGAATTTGTGAGTGACGTGGCCAGATAATGTTTCTACATCTATACCACACAATGTTATTTTTTTATAAATAAGGATTTAGTATTTTTCCTAAACCTTCTATTACAGTTCTACGTATTCTAGTAACGGCTGAAGAATTTATAAAGGGGAAAATCACCTACACTACATTTTTTACACCATAGAGAAGAAATAAATTCTGTATTGAATCATGACTCTATAACTATTTTTTAACAGTAACAATTTGAAGGTTTAGTCACAACGGTTTATACCGTATCCAGTTTTGTTTATAACTAAAATTTGATAGTTTTTGACTTAGATAGTAATGATCTCCTGAATTTGAGATTCATTTGATGTAATGTATAATAATATTATATAATGTATATCAAAATTGGTATTTGATGCTTTTCAGTTCTAGTATGATGGAGAGAAAGAAGAGGAGAGAAGTCTTCAGTTGGTTGGAAACAGGTTGGAGATGGAAACGATTTACATCTTTGCTCGTGATATTTTGAAGATAATTCACAATAAGCGTATGTATTGTATGATTTCATGAATAGATTTTTATTAAATATAAGGCAAAAACAAAAAATAGACTCGGATAATGCACCCACTGGTGCTCACCAGATCAGAGAGCAGGAACTCTCCCACTCGTAAACAGCCATAAATTTTCTGTTCACGTTCCTGGCTCATAATAAGGTATTAGAAAAAAATTAATGATTCTATAACTATAGTCTGTTAGCATCTTGTCATTAATGTCCATGAGTGCAATGTGATCGATGGAAGTCCTTAATGACTATAATTGCTAATAGAAGGTTAAAATATACTAAAAAATATTAAGAAAACTTTTCAGCACGTCATCGACAAATAATAATTTGACATTTAATCATCATAACTGTGGAACATATTACCATTGACAATAAGGTTCCTAACCTAAATTAGACTCATCACAGATTTTTATATAGTTTGTCTTTTGATTCGAATTTTATTTCCCAAGTTTACTACCAAAATACCCAATTATATGTATAATTAATCGAACCATACTACTAGGTACGTGAGCAAAACAATAAATATTTAATTTACTGCAATGGTGAATGTCTGAAAATAATTACGTTTTTACTAAAAGAAAAATAATAAAGTATAGATATCCCTCCACCTCTCTTCCGTTATTTGTATGGGTCAGGGACAAGTACTCAATAGCCCAGCCTACTTGAAGATTTTCTAGGTTTTGCCCTTCATCTTTTTTTAGTTAATCCTGGTGGGATCCTCAAACTATAGCCCCAGGCTTCTAGTTAATCCTTGGCTGTTTTTTATCCTTTCCACATCCATCCTATGAAAGACGATTTGCTTGTTACCTAACAAAAATTGGATTTGGAATTAAGGTATAATTTCTTTTTTCTAACATAATAATGTTATTTTGAGGTAGTGTGTATCTAAATGATTTTAAAAAATTGGCTATTTAAAAGATGTTATCAGATTCACAATTCCTCTCAAAATGCAGAGAAATTATATTCCACTCTAATTGTACAAATTAATTAAGGTATAAAATACGCACTTTGATTTCCGAGAGGTTTCATTTTTCGTGGAAACGATATGGAAACAGTCCCATAGAAAGTCTGTGTGGCTCAAACATTTAATCAAGTGCGTATGAAAGTTTATTTCGGTTTTGTAGCTATTACAAAATGAAAAAAATATTATTATTAGAATCTATTAGTGGTATCTTGCAGCTTAGAAATATAATGATTCAGAAGAAACAAAAAAAATAATGCTGCAATCCCACAGCAAACTTGCCTCGGAAGAACGTGAGAATAGTACCCAATAGCCCGACCTACCTGATGCAGGTTTTATAGGTTTTTTCTGCATAATTTTAGGTGAAACACTGGGTAGGATCCTTAAACTATAGCCCAGGAGCCCTAGTCAACCCTTGACTCTACCTTGCTCTACCTTCCACATCCCCGATTTCAGTTCCCTTCCTAAGGGATTAAAGGGGATTAGCCTTTTTAGGATCACCCTTATGTTGCCTGTTACCAAAAAAAGAAAACATTTTGATAACACAAATTATTTTCTCTGCTATATTGTTACGCTTTCCTCCCCCTCGAATCCTTTATCGTCGCAAATGCCGACATGTGCGCCTCTGCATATGCAGAATTTATATATATATATATATATATATATATATATATATATATATATATTTCTCAAATAAATAAAACAGCAATCGCGAACCGCGAGATCCCGAGGGAGATGGCCAGCGTTGAGCCAAGACACGTGAGTTTCTAGTCGAGCATGAGACTCTCAGGTGTCTTGGCTTTAATGAATTAATTAAGGGAGGGATAATAATTGAAAAGGGTTCAAAACAAATCAAACAATTTAATTTAATATTTAATTCCCGGCCAAAGCCCACTCCGACTCCACAATCATTGAATGTTGCGAATAGTCATACGCTCAACTATTAAAACTAACCACAATAACCTAATCTAAAATATGATTACATAGACTTTGAAAGTTAATCTAAATATGAGACTGTTCACCGTCACTGGCGAAATGCTATATAATCTGTTGTTGCATACACGCAGTAAGAAATGGGAAGGACGGTTTGCAGGTCTCAGTGCGGCAGCCAAGGTGTCCACGTTCCGCCTGGGTCCATTCATTCCGGCTGCAGTCCTCCCACCATTCACAACAACACAATCTCCATCTCCTTTGCTGCCTCAATCTGAACTCTTCCGTCTCTCCCAAAACCAAAACACACTTACTCCACGTCAGGCCGCACACGGCAATCTCTCCATCCACGCCAGTCCGTTAACACCAAAAATAGTAATAACAATAACCTCCACGCCGCCGTTCACAGTCCCAATCCACACCGCCGTTCATAGCCAACATCCATAATAATAATAAAAATAATCACATCAGTCCACTCTATTTTATAGGTCCCAGGCCTTCCCCCACTTCCTGCGGGATTCCAAATCCAGCTTCCTGTCCAGATACCTTCACACCGCTCCCAGGTCAACGACCGTCCACGATCAAAACATCTGACCTGCCAAACACAATGGTCCTTACCCGTGGATTGCTGTAACGACCGATCGTGCACTTATCTCAGTTTCGTGAAAAGTATAACACGTCTGAAGGGCAAAATCACTTATTACAATATATTTATCGACGTATCCAACAGAGAAAATATGTAGAAAAACGTTATGAGTAAAAAAACATTTTATTTGCCACTCCTGCTTTACTTTTTATTTTATTTTGTTGCATCTATTTACAGAACCTCATTATGGCCTACTAATAACACCGTCATAAAGGATTCACTACTGACTCCTCACGATATCTCGGTTAAAACTAGAAACGTTCAGAAACAGATTATTGGGAATTGTGGCAAAACGTGACTTTATGTTGAATACAGATCGGAGTCATTTGCAGTCAACATTTATTGTAAGTAATAATGATTTCTGTCTTAAGCTCGTCTGGTATGAAAAGGTTGAAATTGGGGAGGATTAAGGTTTTAATTGAATTAGAAACTAAAATTAATTTTACGTAGTATGGTTTGGTTTAATACATATAAAAACAATGATAATTGTAGGGTGGTTAAATAGGGCGACTAGTTCAGTTCATAATGAAAGGGACTCTTAAATCTATTCACATGACATGAAATGTTGACGGTGTTGTGCAGCAGGAATT
Source organism: Eucriotettix oculatus (assembly GCA_034510155.1). Classification (NCBI taxonomy): domain Eukaryota; kingdom Metazoa; phylum Arthropoda; class Insecta; order Orthoptera; family Tetrigidae; genus Eucriotettix; species Eucriotettix oculatus. The sequence continues at coordinate 21,652,654 of CM067377.1, read as the reverse complement.
TTTGTCATACGCAACTCGATTCAACAGTATTTCACAAACCTGATTGATGTTTGCTTTAGCACAAATGGGAAACCACCTTTCGTGGAAAATGGCTCTACTAGTGACATTAGACGTGAAGAATACCTTCAATTCAGCCAGGTGGAGCGATGTGTTGGAAGCTCTTCAAACCACGTTCAAACTACCCGCTTATATAATGAGGATGATGGGGAACTACTTAAGGATCGTACGCTGCTTTACGACACAGACGAAGGACCACGAAGACGACACCTGACAGCGGGAGCAGCCCAAGGCTCAATACTCGGCCCGACTTAGTGGAACGATGCTGACGTGATAGGTTACGCCGACGACGTGGCGGCGGTAATCATGCCGAAGGACCTGGAAGAGCTGCAGTGGAAGCTCAACCAGTAAGGAATTTGGATGCATGAGAACTCCCTCGGCCTTGCAGAACCAAAACGGAGATCATCATGTTCACAACAGAAAGAATACACAAAATACCTGGGCGTAACAATAGATAGCAAAATGACTTTTTGGCAGCATATCCTGAAGGTCAGCAACAAGGCCGCCGAAACAACATCCGCACTCAGCAGGCTGTTGACAAATACGAAAGGATCTAGGCCCAGCAAGAGACGCCTCCTCATGTTGACGGTGCACTCTATTCTCCTGTATGGCGCAGAAATCTGGGCGCATGCACTAAAAATAGAAAAATATCGGAAAGGAATGGCGGCAGTCCAGCGGAGAAGCGCACTACGTATTACATGATCATACCGCACCGTCTCCGAAGCCGCTGCGCTGGTCATTGCTGCAGTCGCACCAATCGACCTTCTTGCGCTAGAACGGCATGAAGCGTGGAGAATTCAGTCTGAACTCTGACGGAAAGAAGTCAAACGAGTGGCGAGACAAAATAGAGTAGCTAGCTGGCGGCGCAGATGGGAGGAAAACGCCGGTACGGTTAGATGGACGGCAGGCTGATTTCAACTCTAACGCCATGGTTAAAAAGGACACATGGAGACGTCGATTTCTTCCTCACCCAGTTCTTGGCTGGACACGGGTATCTCAGGAGTTACCTCTACAAGATGGCTAAAGTAGACAGTCATACTTGTCACTACTGCGATAGAAAGGACGACGCCCACCACACTTTCTTCGAGTGCGCGAGGTGGAGCGAAGAGCGGGGTAATTTGGAAGTAGAAGTCGGATAAATTACACCTGACAAAGTAGTCTCTTAGATGCTAACGAACAAGCAGGCGTGGAACAAAACCAGGACTTTCGTACGGACTGTCCTTCGCCAAAAGAAGCATGAAATGGACGCAGTTGATAACAACACTCCATAAATTTTGGAAAAGAAAGGAAGAGGAGTCCTAGGACACACATGAGCGAAACTACCCCACTGTGATGCTAACGCGGTTCCGTGGTGGAAACATGTCGCGCAGTAAGGGCTTAAGGTTTTAGTGGGTGAAAGCCCCACACCACTGGCTGGTGCGGACCCCGGTCAGTGTGCGTTAAGTACATTTCTTGATTTTTCCTTGTTAGAAAAAAGTAGGAAGCTATGTCCTCGAGCCTGGCAGTTGCTTTCAGGGATTCACCTCTGCTGTCCTTTCCTCCTTCCTTCATGTCTGACGGCACGAGATTACGGAGCTGACAAGGACCCCGGATGCCGTTCACAGACCTTCTTTCAATGTTCCAATCTTCTCGGATGACCTTACTAAACTGAGAGCTCATCCACGAGAACTATCTCCAAAGATTCATACACCACTGACTTAGATCGACGAATGGCTTTGTCTGAGTTTAGACCCACTACACGTCTCACCAATGACCTCACTCCACGTAGCCCTTCCATGGGGTGGAGGCGTCCTCTCCTGACCCCTTATGATTCATTCAAATTAAAAATATTTCACGATAATCAGTAACTCCACCGAATGGATAGACGTCCTTGAGTTTTATCCCGACAGAACGTCTCGAGTCCCTTTTCCCCGTCTCACTGACTTCGCTCGTTTATTAGAGGAATCCGACGCTTTGCTGGACCCACTTCTGTCCATCAATTAGAATTATTAATTTAATGTCCTATTGTTGGGAAACATCCTAATTCATTAGAAGTAAAAAGAAAGATAGTACAGTAGTACGTAATAAGCCATAGGCTCTATAGTAAAAGTTTAATTTCAAGAATGTGGAATGAGGCCAAGTTTTAAATTATTACAATATTATCTTGTAATTATAAATTTACATTTTATTTTAAATTTGATTAAACTAGTTCTAAGAGTTTATTGATTGCATAGAAAGAGTTTCTAGGCAAAAATTTGGTTACTTCTTGTTTTATTATTATTTAAATTTTGTTGTAATGGAAGCTTTGTAAAATGTAGTAAAAGCATTATATCGGACGCCTTTCTCTGTAAATGATAGTGATTTACATTTTTTACAAAGGTTTCTCTTGTCTCTTGCATTGAATTCTGCACACCTTAATTGGTCAGGATTAGTTTTCTGTTACTTAACACAAATATTAAAATTGCGCCGAATTTGATAAAACTCAAGAAAGTATCGTAAAAGTCAATATTTTTCGACAAAACTCCCTATTTTAGTAAATACTGGACAAAATATTTTAAAAATAAACAATTTTAGAAGAAAATGTCGATGAAATCTGCAAATAACAGAACAAATTTCGCGAAATACATCATTTTCTGAAAAGCAAAAAGTTGTAATTCCTTAGTATTTGAGCAACAATCACTATAAAAAATCTGAAAAATTTATAGTCTCTATCATGTTCCCCGAAAAGGGTAATTCAAAGACAAAATTTCAATGAAATTGGTAAATACAAAAGATTATATAAGACGACATGTTCACAAGAATAATCACAGTGAAACAAATTATCACTCAAGCAAATATAACGGGAGTGCAAAAATGCCTAACAACCCTTTTCTGTGGAATAAAGATTCCGTACTTCTCTGAAGATTCATCCCTAAAAATTTTTGCTTACGACAATAAAGAGTGGAATATCTAAGTACTGTTGTTCCTATCTTGAATTTCGACATTATTCTGAGCTCAATCCGGTTGCAAGTTCATTCATGTGAATTTTTAAATTTAATTTTCTATCAACAGACAATCCCAACAAACTTTAATTTATACTTTACAAATTTTAACATTTTGTGATCCTATTTCTATAGAATTTGATAATGTAAACGTAGTATTTATAAAACTTTATTTGATAATTAAATACAAAGTTTCTTGTATGTTACCAAAAATATGAGGAAACAATAAACCCCTTTTTGCACGTTAAACGTTCCCACACCTCCCCATCTCTTTTTTCCCCCTTTCTGATATTGAGGCTGTTATATTATTCATGCCGGCTCATAAATTTCTTTCCGTAGCACCTGTCGAATTTCGTGAAGAATTTTAACGGTTTCTTTTCCAGCTGACGCGAGAAACGGGTGGAAAGTTTCATTTATATGATACGTGTATATATTAATAGGAAATTTCTGTGGTATCTCAGCGATACAAGCAGACATGTAATAAAGTATCATAAAATAACGAAACAAAATAATTTAACGAATATCGGAAATATTTTGTAGTTAACTTCACATTACTAACTTCACAGTTTCATTTAATGCTGTTCATAAAAAAATAATAATGATTGATTTAAATCGTTTCATTATTTATTTTAAGGAAAGCAATAGTTTGAAACGCACTATATCTACGTGCAGTAATTACAATACAGGGTGAATTGTGTAATGAATGAACATTGTTCAAATAAACTTATTAATTTATCTAATTTATTTATAATTTTGTAATAGGAAGTATTTTTTAATATTTCAGGTCTGCTGTTCATTCATTGAGTATTTAAAATATTTTGAACAAATTCTGAAAACATTTTGTGTGTAAAATAATACCAAGCGATACAAAAGTCATTAGCAACAAAAGTGGTTATATGGGCGAAGAAAATAAGTCTGTAAACACAAATCTGAGAACGAAAAATCCAAAGTGTACTGATCTCCTTGTTATTCGTCATCATCAGTTTTCTTCCCTCAGGGAGGTTTGAACATGGTCGCTCGCCATTTTCTTCTATCCACTGTTGTCATTTTAACGTCCGTATAGTTTCCTTTTCCTTTTATGCCGTCAATTATTTTGTATCACTTACGTCTTCTCAAAATCTTCCCATAAACAATTCCTTTCATAACTTCTGTTAATTCACAGTCCCGTCTCATTTTGTATCCTATTCAGTTCTTCTTTCTTTTGTGGTGTGCGTACATCCACATATATAAGAAGACTATTATCCCCATTATACAGTTCATTGATTTTTATTTATTTATTTTTGTATGCATGTAATGCTAAAAAGCGAGCTAGGCTGCTTATCAAGCGAACGGAAGAGCAGTAATGAACGCGATTGGTTAATGTTAACATCCAATTGAGATTATTCATATATCCCGTTTAGAGACGGGAATCCAGTACCATTACTGCCATTGGCTGCAATATTTTAGCACGGGAGCCTGGAGACCTAAAACGTGTGACGCTTGTAAATAAAGAGTAAATGAACATGCACATCCCTTGCGACAATAAGGAGAAAGCTTTCGAGTTAAATTGCCGGAGGATACGAAAATAATAGGTTCCACTAGACACCCTTTTCATGCCCTAAGATTCGGGGACAGTTTCGCAGCCTGGAAATTTGACCTGTACCTCCGGACCCAAGGTATTGACAGAAAAGGCCACCACGAACCAGCAATGAAGGACACACATTTTTCAATCCCGCTAGATCAATGAAGGCGGAGTGAAATTAATAAAAGCCGGAACTAAGGAGATTTTAGATTGTTATTATTATTTGGAGTTTTTTTAGATTTTCGTTACGTTCTGAATGATTCTCTTCAACTACATGGCTGGTTAATTTGAGTGTTAATTAAAATATTCGATTCCAAGTTTTGTGTTTATCCCCACTAGATCTTTAGATGAAATTTATGCTTTACGTTTAGTTTAGCCTGCCCAAATTTAAGCGATTTAAAGTAGAGTGAGGTAAAAGTGCGCAGGACAGGTTTTAGTTGTTTCCAATGACGTTGGATTGACAACATTGACTCTGACTGCAAGGTGTCATCGCGGATTAACTTTATACGTTTTTATAGCAGGCTTGTCCGTATATCATTAAAACCATGAGGTAAGACTTATTTTTGTCTTTCAGTTGTAATATTTTGACATCATGTAAATTGTATTTGATAAGTGGTAGTTAGATAACAGGAAGACTGGATAGGACCAGAACCTGACCCCGTGTATGCCATACTGGCTTTACGGGGCGAACGCGCTTAAATTGGTGTACAGAACCCCGAGGGGCTCCTCACCTCTACTGTTTAAATCCGGCCGAGTGGAGTTAGCCAAGGATTGCTCCGAGACACTTCACCCGACCGGCTCGCGAGTTGCGAAATTTGTTGCTCAAGTTGCGTACGGCTCCCACACCCGAGTTTTTGACCTGTTGGAAATGCACTCCGCCCGCAACGGCGAGAGTGACGCTGACTTACCCAAGGGCTGATGGCTTCAATTGTCGGGTCTGGTCCTCCCCAGGTTACACATACCCAGGCACCGACTTGATAGCACCGCCACCGTGGGTTTTTGAGCGCATACCACTGCCCAACAGAGTCCAACCCAATTGTGAGCAGGGCTGCCGCCCGGTAGAGCGACAGCTGGGCTAAAGGCCACCCCTGTCTACCTGTATTTTTCGCTGAAGGTTCAGGTCAGCCCCGTGTCGCGCTTTAAGCCAGCCCGGAGGGCCTCTTTCCCTGACAGAGGCGCCTACGAAACCCCGGTGGGGACGAGTACCCCCCTGCAGTTGGCCGGGTTCAACCTTAACGGTAGCGCTGACACTTCTAGTCAAGCGTAGCCTTTCTCCCTAATAAAGGTGGATGGCCACACCCTGATAAAGGTAATTACCACGATACGACTAGCATTCGAAGCTTCCCGATTCTTCCGGATTGCAGCACCTGGTTTCCGAGGCCAAGCGCACCCCCATCCGAAGTGGAAGCTAGCAGCTATCCCCTATGGATGATTTGCGCAACCACCCAATACTAGGGAGTTACACCCAGACAGTTTCATCTTCGGATAACTAAGTATGGCTAGCAAATTCCATACTCAACACCTTCTTTCAAGGGCATGATGACCCAAGGGTAGGATGACTGTCTTGAGATGGACTACTCTGTTACTAGAACCATTGCTCCAACCCGTCTCAGTCCATCCCCCGTGCTCATAAAGTATACTAGTTCCCAGCGAGCCACCCTGGTCCGCCCCCTACTATTAGGTTTCACATACCCAGGAATTGCAAGCGGGACCCGACACCAAGGCACATGAGAGATGCACGCTGCTCCCCATTTGCGCCGTGGCCGATTAGATTACACAGGGGCACCTCGGGTAGGTTCGACCTCCGACTTGAGGATGAGAGGCTGTACACACATCATCCCCCTTCCGCTCCCTGTATTTTATATGTATATATAAATAAACTTGAGTAAATAATTTTTAAGATATTTTAATAAATTGGTTTCCTTATTGTGACGTGATACATCTAAATTTGCTGCTGGGTAGAAAAGTTCCTCATGGGGCAAAAGTTCGAACATCACGGTAATGAGCATTTTTACCCCAATTATCCAATTAAGATTTAAGTATTGGCTGCTTCAGAATTTATCACATGCTATCGAATCCTCATCACAGTAGTCACAAACTTCAACCACTGGTCCGTTGCTTTTTTAAAACAATCAAGACGTACTAACTGTCTAATAAGTAATCCAGAAAGAGTCATCACACAATTCCAATGAGCAAAACTATTTGGCACTGCCTACTATAGATCCTTAGCAGTAACTGATATAGAAATTGACAAAGAAACAGTCATCCACAGAAACAGACAGAGCAATTAAGTCGCCTCATCATCTGGAGCAGCATCTACTTGTTGCACCCAGCATAGCAAGCCGGATTCGAAGGCATTGCTTTATCAAAACTATTCATATTCATATTCTGAGTCGGATTATGACGGTAGCGAGTCCAGTCTCCCTGGCATGTCAGGCCACTCCCAAAAATGATGAACCCCAGCGAAGAAGGAAGACATGAAAATATCTGAAATAATTAAAAGCTTACCTTTTAAGAATAATCAATAAGCCAAAGTTGATGAAGAAGACGTCCAAAAAATCACCTCCCACAAAAACTACAAGGCCAGTTGAGCGCAAAAATTTTTTTCTGATAATGACCCTCAATCATTTGTCAAAAAGATAAAAGGAATGTTGAGAGCACAATAAGCTGCCAAGGATGTGCAGAAGTGTACACAGATCCTCCATTGGAGGCCGGGATCATGCGTAAGAATGCGAAGAATAATTACATAAAGGACCATAGAAGTTATTACATTTGTGAGAACTGCTAAAATACTTCTTGTAATTTAAAGTAAATGTTTATCTTGCTAAATGTAACTTCTTGTGTAATTTTCCAAACATTATATTCTATGGAGCCTATGTAGTTCTTTGTAAATCCCTCTGTACTTGCGAACTTTTACCCCACTATAAACGCACGTTTGGATATGATGAAGTAAAAGTCCTTTTTTGATATTGGTTGAAAAAAGCTTATTGAATGAAACGTATTCAACATATAATTAAAAATATTATTGACTTCAAAATAAAACAGGTTAAAGATCTTGTGGTATTGATATCATAACTTTAATTCTTTTTTCAAAGGATGTATACAGGATTCAGCACTAAATGCTTACTTTTGCCCCACTCAATTGTAATTATTTTTTGTAATTTAACGTAATACTTATTTACTATGTTTTAACCAACAAGTGTTAAATTTTTAATTCAATAAAATTAGTTTTCCTTTTTTAATTAAAATTCTTTTTTATTAATATTAATTTTACCAACCCTCCATCACACTCTTACAATTATCAGTAACGTTCTCCTCTCTCCAAGCATTTCGAATATTGTCACCCAATCCAACTTATCTTTTCCATCCAACTCCACGTCTACACCTCCATCTTTTCTCGTCCTGTCTTCTTAATCTCCAAGTGCAGCATGCTGGGATCCGTACAGGATAGCTCACATAGAATCCTTAGAAAGGGTGCAAAGAAGGGCCGCAAAATTTGTACAAATAGGACCTGGGCATGGGAACGAAAAGGTAAAGCGACTAGGGTGGGATACGCTACAGACAAGAAGAAAAACAGCTAGGCTACACATCTTCTACAGAGCTTTTGCAAGTAAAAAACCTTGTCAGGGAATCCGAGATAAATGAAAGAATCGACTCGGAACGGAACGGAAGGTTGATCACCTGTTTAAATTACAAGCAAGGAACCAAAAAACAGACGTTGGAAAATACTCATTCCTAAATAGGACAATTAATGACCGGAACAATCTGCCTGCAGGAGTGTTTGGGGAACTTCCTCTGACAGAAAGAAAATTTCGACTCAATCTAAGTTTAGTGTAGTGTAGTGAAGTGATCAGTGCTGCGAAATATCTAAAAATATACTACAGTGAAATATATTTCCAGTTTTTTTTGTTTTGTTTCTTTTTTTTCCAGGCAAAAACAATACTATTCTTTTTTAAAAAAATCATTTCTAATAATATGATTCCACACTTATTTATTAATATTGAATATAATTATACATTCAACTATAGGCTAAATATGGTCCTTACTACCAGTTTATTAATTATTGTTTAAGTTCAATTTATCTGCCACCGGGCATCTGCCCATTTGTAAATGCAATGCAAAAACTTCAGACAATGCATTTTCCTAATTTTTTCCTCTGCCGTTTTATAGTTTTCCTCAAAATAACTTTGACTTTCCTTGATTCATTGGCTGTGGTAATTCCTGTTTTTATATGTTTATGGCATCTCAGCTCTACCACAATTATACTTCACAAATATTTAAAGGAACTAACTTGATTTATGTTAGCTTGCCCAACGTTTTTCCCATACTAATCACCATGTTTTATGAGGTGTTCATTTTTAAATTTTGCTATCCTACTAAGAAGCTTGATGCAAACCTTCTATAATTTTAACTGTCATTCTTTTGCTTTATTCTAGCAGAATCGGCAAATCTTATACGTTCTGTTCTTTTAACACCCCTTTTCCGTCTAAACAATTCCGTGTGATTTATTATCACTTACTTAAATCCGTTTTGAGCTAAAATAACTAGATTATTTCTAAATGGTTGGCACTAACCTTAATAAATATTTATATATTCGTTTTTCTATATTATTTTGTTTCTTGGTTCCTGTGATTTGTGGCTGCTTACTTGCAAAAGTAAGGTTTGTTCACTAAGTCCTCCAGTCTGCTCATTTTCTCTGTTTCTCTGCCTCCGACTCCACCGCACCACTCTATTTTTTTCATTAAAAAAGAGCGTGTGTTTCTACGGCATGTCCACAACCCCTTTCTCCCTTCCTATATACAAATTATACAATGCTGAAATGTTGATATTGGCCTGAGTGCAATTAGGTCGTGTTTACAGTTCCGACCGCTGGCAATTACGCCTGAATACAGAAGTAGTGAGCTGGGACCTTTTCTCTCTCCCTTCTCTTCGTCCTCCAACCCTAATTTAACTTCTCTTCTGTCCTCTCTTTTCCCTAACACTATAGGCAGGCTAGAGCTGGGACTAGCAGGGAATCTACTTTGTTGAAGACGGACTTTAATACACCTAGCGTTTATGCATGAGCTTTACCCTTCCTTTCCACCCCCATCTACTGAAATACTGTTAAATACCACCGGCCCAGTAATCCGAAACGAGGATTACGTTTTACTGCCGTGATTACGAAACAATACAAGGGATAGAAGTTCTCTCTCTCTCTTCTCTCCCTCCCTCCCCCCCCCCTCTCTCTCTCTCTCTTCTTGCGCTTTCTCCTTCTCTATCAAATTCTCTTCACATCTCTGAGTCTCACTAATTTTGTTTATTACTTTCTTAAATGATTTTTTGAAAAACCAATACCTGAATTAATAGAAAGCTATTGAAGCGGTCTTGCAGAATTATATTCAGTTTACTAATAATCATTATGTCTGTAACATTAGACACTACATAACATTTTTAAATGTTTCGGAATAATTTTTCATTCCGATTCCAGTAAACTAAAGGATTACGCTACCAGATGAAACAAGTTCCAAAAATACTTATTTACTGCACACCATAAGTAAGTGATAGTAACCGAATTATTTACAGAAAATGAAAGAACTGATCAAAAATATAATGGCCTGAATAAAAATTCTAGAATTAAGAGGAAAAAAAATAAAATAATTTTAGGGAATAAAATTATGATAGTACTGAAAACATTTTGATTTTATGTAGAGGAATGCCATAAAAGTGAATTTATTTTATCTGATGCGTTCCTGGTAACAACTCGATAGCGGCCACAAAAGTCCCTGTCACATTTATGACTGGACGAAAAAATACAAAGTAAAATGAAATTAAATCAAATATAACGTAATTTAAAACATCGCAGGAGACAATTTAAGGGTATTTATTTACATTAAAATTTAAACTGAGAATAATATTTACAAAATGGAAAAGAATTAAGGAAAATAAATGGCTAGTCAGAGACAATCAGAACTCTTGATATGAGGCTGAGATATTCGCGTTAAGGATTAAGAAACTTGGGAGCAATATTCATATCTATTGACTATACGAAGAAGAATGTTCGTCTTCACAACACAACGGTTGTGCAAAAAGCATTAATTTTATCGATCTTTCAGGTTGATTTCTGTGGACTACATTTACATCTCGGGTACAGTCGAACACCAGTCTGGTTCGTGCTTATACTCAGACACCGCAGATTAGTATGTCGACAAACGGAGTCGGCATGAAGTAAATTACAACTTGCAAAGTCCTTAATATAAAATTAATTGGTTAAACTTTGGTTCCACACAATTTTTGCAATTTTTAATAAAATTGACCAGACGTCATAACAGATTGTACAAGAATCTCACCTGATCCTCAATGCCTTAACTGCAGTGTTGATGGTTATGGAAACTTGGACCAGTATAGTAAACACCTATAAAGAGCATGACGGTAATTTATTTCTCTATAACGTGTTCTGTTTAAAAGCACATACCTGCACCACTACATTTAATTTTTATATGTGAGGTCCCCGTTATGGAACATATTCAACAGTAGTTAGCAGAGACGACTTAGATGAGAGAGCAGATGAGAGAGAGAGAGAGAGAGAGAGAGAGAGAGAGAGAGATGTGATAAGGTAAATATATATGTTTTTAAATTTTAATACTTTGCAAAATGAAATATTTTGTCAATTATCGTTGGGCTCCTAAGTTCGCTGTGATGGGATGCGTGGAAGAATAACATGATTTATTAACGAGCTTTGTTGAGAAGATCCGGCAAGGGAAAGATTTACTGAGTGATTATCAGAATCGTTGAAAGCTGTGTGACATTCTGAAAGACAGTAGCTGTGCGGTGTCATCGAGTTCAGACGCAACAAATGTTTCATATTTTCCGAAATTTGTGGAGCTTCTAGGTTAGCCAAATACAAGGGCAATAAAATATAATTAAAGTGATTTTTACAGTGAAAAGCGGAGCTGGGAATTGAAACGCAAAGGATGACAGTTTGATGAGAAGAAGACACCTATAATCTGGAAATGAGCTAAGTGAATTATATAAATGTAACCACAAAGTTTGCCAATATGTATCCTGACAGCAGTTAACCAATCTATCACTCTTAGATTATCAAAGAACACACCACGAACGTGTAGGAGTATAGTCTCAGAAACATACAAGACGAGAACCGGATGGGGTGTCTCGGTTGTTCTGGTGTTATCATTAATTATAGTATGAGCCGGTTTAGGTCGGATTGATCTGACGTGGACTGATAGCAACGAGTACTTGTCGACGGTATTTCGGCTGCTGCGCAATTTGTCCCGTGGTAGGGAGGGATCCTCTTTATCCCAGAAGCCTGACAACTTGACCAATACCTCGTCCTTCGCGCTCAATCACTGTCTGCCTCTCCGTCTCTGTGTCGGTCATTTTAATCGTCTTTGACCTGGGAAAAGGCACAATAGAGAAGCCGACGTGCAAATCAAACGGTCCACTGTCTTTCTTAAATTCCTCACCTGTCCCTCGTTTCTCCTAATTATGTCACGAGAGGAAGAAAAAGGGATGGTCGATCAAACGGGTTTGCCGCCGTCGGTGATTTAGTTAGGCATCGAAGAGTCTTGGGTCAATTCGTTAACAAATGCTCACTTTTTGCTAAATAAAATGTGAAGATCAGCGTAGTATTAGGTAATCTTGGAATTAGAAGAAAAATATTTCCTTACATTAGTGAAAAGTTACTATTATTACAGATTTTATTTAATCTTATAATCTTCTTCGACAATTCATTTTTGTTTTTTCCTCACTTGTCCCTCGTTTCTCCTAATTTATTTTCACGATATATCCTTTCGTCCCTTAAAACAAAATATGTCAACATATTCCCTTCAATGTATTGGTCTATCTATCTGTTCAACGCCATTTACAACTCGTATGTCTCATGCAAAGCAACAAAGAGGAAATCTCTACCACTCCTGTAATAAATCGTTGGTCAGGTCCAAATTTGGTAAAGAGATTCCCGAAGAGGAGTTTGCAACATCAGGAATGATTGTAATTCAATTTAATTTGAGATTTAAGAACGTTCAGAGGTGGAGCCAGTTTAAGAGAAAATAAGACGAAGGTTTCCATGTAAGCAGGACAGCCTATGTAAATCCCCGAAACGGCCCGTACCTTCCGGAAATATTTATAACAAGTCGTTTCGGGAAAACCAACAAGCGTCAGCCTGAGCGCCTGGAGTAGTGTTTTCTAGGAAGTTTGCCGCAGTCGCGGTTTCAGATTTTTCACCGAGCCTTAATACAAGTAGATTTAAACCTTATACTTAACTTATATGCAGCTAAGGGCACCTAGTTTACGGATATATACCATTAAAGAGTAAAATGAGAGGAGTTTAGTAGATTATCTTTTGTCAAAATGCTGCAAAAAATTATAGTCGCAGATGTAAGACGCAAAATAAGAGTTCATCACAATGCGCAGTCAGATCATGGTCAAGTCAGCTCCCGCGACTCCTTCCTTGTCCAGTTACAATGTTTAACCCCTAGTCACAAACCTCCACAACACAATCTAGTGAAAAGATAGGGTATCCCGTTCCGCCCATCTTCCCCTACATTTTTTTATTTATATAGATAAAATTATCTGTTATCGTTGGAACTTATGCGTTTATTTATGTGAACGAGTTTCGACATGCCATCACGGAGAATTTCATTTCTCCATCGCACCTTGATATGAATTTTAATATGTTTCAGAAATTATATGAATGAAATATTATGTAAAATATTTTTTAAAATTCAAACAAAATATTTTATTTATCACAACACAACGAAACTGGAAGAGTAGTTCATAAAGACGAATGAGTAAATATTTTAATGGTAGAATCATTTTTACATATATTTATGAAAGCTGTAATGCTAATGAATTTGTTAATTTATCTAGATTGTTGAACATACATTCCAGCTCCTGCAAAGTGTCTGACATTTGCTTCTGCATTTCCTTTTTTATCTTTAGCTTGTTTGTTTTGAGCATGTCATTTCTCTCTTTTTCTCTCCCTCACTATTCTCGCTCACACAGAGGGGATATGTTATGAACTTGTTATGGATGACAATCACAGGATGGCCGCCCGTATTTTCTCTCTTTTTCTCTCCGTGGGCTCAACTACCTGTCTGTCCATGTGTCCGTCTATCTGACGGGGTCTCGTGGGTTATGGTAATGAGGTGAGACCCGGCTGTCGAGATAACGCTAACGTCTCACTAACCTCCTACCAACCAACAACCTTCCCGGAAGGCTCCCTACTCAAATCACACGACAACAATACCAATATGTCCGACAGAATCGCCTCTGTACATCCACAAGAGGTGACGGTAAAAAGAAAATAGAGAGAGAGATAATCTCATGTCACATGGGGACGTTAATGGCCGTTACTGGGAGTAGTTAAATTAGCTACAAAACGCAGGGGGGAAAAAGAGGAAAAGTTATAAATGCGAGCGTTCGTTGTAGGGCAATAATAGAACCATTCGTAGGTGACCAACGACATCAAGAACCTAAGACTACTTTTTTTAATTAATAACTGTAATTATCCACGAAACAAACTTAGGAAGTTTAACAAAATCTCTGCACTGTACAACTATAACTCATAATGGAACCTAGATTATTAATAAAAAACGTAAGCCATAGAATACGACTGGAACATGTAACAACTCTCGAACCGCTTCCGATCAAATATTGTTTACACACGCAAGATTATTCAATCGTCAGACCGGATGTCTTCAAGCACAGCTACCGTACAAACAATTTTTATAATAATTGAGTATTATTCCTACCACTGCCAATGGTTATGTAGCCCGACTTTCATCTAACAGTGCCAAGAAGTTGTTACTTCAGCTCGCTAAGATGAGTTTAACACCGTAGATGACGTCACACCATTTAGAAACTTCAGACGCCTCTACCAACTTACATCACGAACGGGAACCATAACACATATGTTCATTATTATTAGTAGTAAAATGTATTTAAAATATTATTAACTCTAGTTTCTTTCCCTGTTTCAACTGCAGCTGAGAGAGCGAGGATCTATTAAATCTCGGCAATGTATACCCTTTCCCTAATTCCATTCGCACAATGTTAATATTATTCAACCATCTTACATAGAATACTATAAATTACAGATCTTATTGATATTCATACATGTTTGGTAAACATAACTCCAACTTACACTGAAATTTTCATTCATTATTATATTCATAGATTTCTTCTTTCTAAACAATCGCAAATTCTCACCTTCATTATAAATTAATAATAGGTTTCACGTTTCAATATCAAACAAATATATTTCAACATTTACAAATTTTTAAATCCAGCATGCTCATTTACCCTTCCTAATCTCCCTACCTCCCTCTCTTTTCCTCTCTTCTCTCTGACTTATGTGATACCTCCTACTAATTCTTCTTATTTTTTCTCCCAATAAAATAAATATAAACTGTTCAAAGTAACTCTAAGGAGGCCATTACAAGCAGTATGATACATACCGATGACGGTTATATAAAATTACCAGGAACTAAAATAATAATTCTGTAATTAAGAGACTTTCATAAAAAATAATAATAGAAGTGAAATACTACAACTACGTAAGTAATAAAATAATAGGGTTAACGTACCAGGTTTTGTAAACAAGATGTTGAGTTTTTATTATTGGTGAGCAAAAACTCTTCGCATTAGATTTATTTTAACTACAAATTACAAAGAATAATTTAAAACCAATTCTATCCCTCATTTTTTCCGTCGTATGTATTTTCTGTTCGGTACGTTAGCAGTGTTGTACAAATATTTCCAAGCTTTCAGTTTCTCTCGCAAGGTAAACATCTTGAAAGAAAAAAAATTCTCGAGGTCAGTGATATTTGGAGTCCGCAGTTCCCAGCGGGGGAAAGATCTCGTGACGTAAATTCGCACTTTGTAGTCCGTCCGTAGCATCGAAATTCCTCCGCAAAAGTTTTTCTCTCCGTTCCCCGTTGCTACTTCTACGGCTTTATTTTGATATACATATTTTTATCCCTGTTTGCGACCGCGAAGATAGCAGTTTCCAGTCTTTTATGTGTTTAAGGGAGGAATACCCAAAGAAAATTTTATATTTGTATTCCGAAGACGATTTTGGCGGTCTTTATGAAATATACCTTTAAGATTGTTGCCTTCTTTACGACATGAGAATCTTAGAAGGCTGTACGTGGTTGCTGTGTGACGGGAAAGTTAAAAATCTGGACAACGGAATCTGAAGAAAGGATATAATATTTAACCGAACTGACGAAATGTACACCAACGCCATAACAACCACACACTTCCGAATGAATTATTTAAATGAGGGATACTGACATAGGTAAACGTGAAAGCTTGCAACTTTTTTACGTCTATTTAGAGTTGTGAGTCCTTGAAGCTTTCTTTGTTTTGTAAATAAAAATAAAATGAAATCATAAATAGTTGTTTACAGATGTGGATGAGACTCGTTAATATTTTTTAAAAATATATTAATCCGTAGGATTACTTAGCTTACGAGAAAAGACTAGAATTGCCGAAACTAACCTAAAAAGATAAAAGGCAATAGGCTTAGTTTTCAAACAAAAACGTTAAACACATTTTTGAAAAATGAACAGACCTTTAACTTTAATTAAATTTTGTGTTACTGTAATTTAATGAAAATACAGAAAATGATTTTCAATACAGAAGAAAAGTATTTAATTTTTATAAATAGTTATGTTATCCCAACTTCGTTAAAACTAAATGAGTGGAACATTCAATTTATTCAGAACAATTTAAATGTTAAGAACACGACGTGTCGTTCCTTTAATGGAAACGTCTTCAGGTTCAAATAAAAATTATTGTCATAAAGAAAATCAGGTTCTAAAAATATGACATATGCTCGTATAATAAAGTTATATTAAAATTTATGGACCGCTGTTAACATTTTTGTTTAGCTTCAAAAAATTCACAATTGGAATTTTTTTATTACATTCAATGATATTTCATAACAATAAGGATTCATAAATTTTATTTAAGTAATTAATAAGTCTTCATATTAACGATCGAATTATTGGAACTGATATGTAAAATTTTAATCATGAATCTGAAATCTACAATTTAAAATTTTTTATAACTAAAAAATTGGAACAGGAAAATACATTTTAATAAGTAATGAGGACTCAGCCCATTGGATGTAATAATTAAATTAAATTTACTGAAAATATTTTTAACGGGTGGATTTTAGTTTTGCATCCACCGCACACAGCTATTTCGAGAGGAATAAATAAGTAGGGGATAGTTTGTAATTTAATAATTATTAGCATAAATTTATCAATAATTTAATTTACACAGATGAATTCCTCGCAATCATAACAGTGCTTATAGTTTATTTATTAATTGACGTGAAACAGAAATAAATTCTATGAAACGTTTGACCGCGTGCCGTGATATTATAACCCTGTATAACTCTTATGGTGTACGAGATAAAGTGTTTAGAGACGTAAAATAATGAAAATGGGCTCAAAAATTAATATTATGCTTGCGCGAAACACTAACTAAAAAAGTAACTAACATGGGATAATTATTTTATACTCTCCACTAGGACGAATAAATACTTCTTAATTTCGTCTATAGAGGTGCTCTGTTGTAATAAACGACATACCTCAATTCGGTTAAATTATTTCGAGCGTTTTTTTAGAAATAAGGCCTAAGTTTTAAGCTGACATTACAACGTTCACTTGAAATGAAACACGTCCTAATCGAAACAGAAAATAGCATGTGAATTATATTTTAAATTAATAATAATTAAATTATAGGTGAGTCTTGCTGGGTTTACTGAAGGGATGGGATGTTGAATCGGTACACAATATGTTACTTGGACTTGCTCAGTGGTAGGGTAACCGTCGGTCCGAGTCCTAAGTCAGACCGACACTTTTCCATTCTTGTCCTCTAAATTCAGCAATACGCTGTTTATCTGAGCTTCAATTGAAGCATCTCTTCTCTCTTTGACTAACGAAAATTTTAGTTTCACGGTATTTGGCAGAGATTCAAACGAAGCAGTTATTCTCTCTTTGAATTTGAGTCCGTAGACCTTTGATCAATTTACACAACGTCCATTCTTCACTGATTTCTTAGCTAAAGTTGTGAAAATCGTGGTTAGTAAAATGCAGGTGATCCGAGCTTAAGTTTACAAGAGTGGAGGATCGTTGAATCAAATATAGACAAACTCAAAGGTAGAGAATCCACACGGTAAGCGGGTGGCCTTAGGTTCGGTCGGCATTTTCCCATTCTAATCTTCTAAATTTTCATGGTCTTGACACGCAATTCTTCCTTTTTTTAATTCATAATAATATTTTTAAAATGTCGACGCGTCATTCTAGTTACAATTGTGAATTATTAATCTAACGAAATTGGCAATATGAGGTTACAAAAAAGGGGAATTTGGAAAATTGAGAGGGCGATCACGTAAATTTTATGTTATGAATTTAATTCTATTACTGACACCAATGAAGAATACTTTCAAATTTAAGGGAGGGGAGATGTTCGTTTTGCATTTTGTTAACGTCAGGGGCTGACAGTTGCACCAGCCAGTAAACCTCCCCCACCACCCACCAAAATTTTTAAACACTTTTCCCAGTCTCACCCATCAATTACACTCACATTTTGTCGGTAAATCATAAGGGAGATAGTAAAGGGTTGGGGGTGGGTGGTGTGGGGCTATAAAAACTTTTTAAAATTACATATGTCCCCTGTCGTGTGATTGCCAGCACGTGACACGGCGACCACGGACAATTTAAAACTTTTCAAGCCCGGGTATTTCACACTTGACTGTGCGAGGGTGAGTGGGGGTGGGAGTGGCAGATGAGTTACAGTGTTTGTCCGGCAAATGTTTGTTTGTGTGTGTGCGTGTTTGTTTGTTATTGTTGTGGCGTGCAGAAACTGTAATATCTGTTTGTCGTCATTTGCCCGCAGAGATTTATTCGGTGGCCAGAATTGTTACAGTAGAGGGATGGAAAGGGGTCGGTTGTTTTCTGATGACGACGCTTGCACAGCCATTGAACCGAAAGGGTTGGGGGATGATGGAGAGAGGGTGGCTGAGAGAGAATTCCTGTCATTACTGGAGCTAGTACGCAACACCAGTAGTTACGTGCGTGTGTATGTACACTATATATTAGGAAAGGGGGTTCGTGTGGTTGTGGATTCATGACGACAGGGGTGACCGATGGAATTCCTCTGCCACTGAATTGGACCAAAATGTCGATGGTAGAGCAGTTGCTATTCGTTCGTTATTGGCTTTTGCCCGTTGTTTCTTCCCATGGACGGAAAAGGGAAGCAAGCCAGTGCGTGGAAAAAACGGAAGATCACTTTGATTCGTCTGACTCATATTAATTTCTTTACAACTTACTATCAATAATATCCATCTAACAATTTATACTTGTATATGGTAAATAACAGATTATCCTGCGAGATCCTCTTCCATTTACCTCTTTTGTCTCCCAATCTAACATTGTGTCGTATCTTATTGGGCAATTTTCAACTCGGTTTGAAATTCCTTTTTATTCCTTAGTGACCACCCGTAATCTGTGATATTCACACTTATAGAACTCTGTTTATGTCAATAGATTACTAGGAACATCTAATTTATTTTGGATAAAAGATATACTTCTCAAGTTTTGTTTCTTTCGGTTCCATATCCTGTTGGGTTTGGGCAGCTGCAGCCATTTATGGAAAAAGAGTTTATTTATTACTACTTAGCTTAGCCTATTCCGTTCCTATGCTATTAAAGGGGAGTTGCTTGTTTCAGGATCACCCTCATGTAGCCTTTTAACCCAAAAAAGCCTCACCCTCATGTAGCCTGTTATTCCCAAAACAAAAAATAAAGCCTCGTACACATAAGTGCCTGTGAGAGTTTCTCTCGCAGGTGCTTCACCCCAGAGTGGCTGCAGGGCTCACCTGATTATGTCGGGAATGCCTCGCACACTCTCTGGTTCTCTTTTATCACATGCGGACACACTTTCACATATTTTAGGAGGTGTAAGTACTGGGGTCAAAGGCCTTAGGCATACGGCAAGAGTTGTCCTCTGATCCCATTGGATCAGCTGGCCAACTGCCTCCTGAAACTGGTGGAGTCATTCGGAAGGGCGTGAGAATATTATCCAAATGCCCGCCCTATCTGATGCAGGTTTTCTAGGGGTTTCCCTGCATCTCTTTAGGTGCAACACCGGGTAGGATCCTTGAACTACAACCCGGGGACCCTAGTTAACCCTTGACTACCTTGTTCTCCCTTCCGTATCCCACCTTTTCAATTCTCTTCCTATGCTATTAAAGGGGATTTGCCTGTTTCAGGATCACCAACATGTAGCATGCTAACCCAAAAAAAGCCTCGTACACTCTCTGATTTTCTTCAATGCCTTCATCTATTTTTGGGAGGTTACGTACTGTGGTCGAAGATCTTGGACATACGGCAAGAGGTGATTCTATTTCATCAGTCGGCTTGCCCCTGGCTACGGTTCTATGGATGCGTATTCGGACGAAACAAATACCTGTTTCCCAATGAGAGTGTTTACTTTGGTAGCCACGAGCATGTCAGAACAAGCACAATACCGTCAGAACAATTCCAGTGTTCAAACGAGTTTGATTCTTTCTTGCGTTCTGACGTCGAATTTCGAGCAGTTTGGTTTCTCCATCATGGATATTGATAAATTTACTAGTCTTATGTTCGAGAATAGGTGTTTGTGGGATATGAGAGACAAAAACTGTCACAACAGAGATATTTCTCGGCAAAAGTGGGACAAAATTGCTCAAGAAATCAACAATAACTATCATTGTTATTAGAATTTTTTATTATTTTGATGTGGAGTTTACATTAATTACGTATTATCATTAGTATATCAATCGAAATTAAAGATCCAATTTATATATACCAAGAACTTTACTTGTAGAGTAATATATTATTACAGTACGTTGTAGTCCATTGAAACGGAATCTCACCTACTCGACTAACAAAATAAATTTTCAAGGTTTCTCTAGCCTCATTTTCGGTTCTTCCGTAATGATTATATATCCTTGAAACTGGCACATTATTTAGGGGTTTCAATTCGTTCTCAGAAATATCATCGATGATTAAGCTATGCAAAAGACAGAAATATTTAACTATGATGTCTACTTTATCTGGATCATTTCTAGTTCAGTTTTTAAACACCTCCACTTTGCTACCAGAATAAAAAGACACTCTCCATTCAAATGTTGATGGTTTCATTCTGAAATACCCGAAAAAATTTTTCGGGTTGTGCAGAAAATCTTGAAATAACATCAGGAACGCGTCCTTATCGTATCTCGTAGAAAATAAGTCGTTAAAATGCTGTGTTTTACGTATCAATTATAACTTAATCAATGGACTTTCAAGAAAATAAAACGCATCAAGTTTATTCATCTTTTCTCGGAGTCAGAAATGTACGGACTATCAGAAATAGCACACAATGTAACCACCTTGTTCTGACGAGGATTTCTGACGTAATTGTCTGAACAATATTTCGTCAGAATTCGCGACTCCACAGCAACTCGTCTCCCGTCATTCGGAAGGGAGTGTGAATAGTACCCAATAGCCCAATCTACCTGATGCAGTTTTTTGGAGGGTTTCCCCGCATCTCTTTAGATGCAACACCGGATAGGATCCTTAAACTACAACCCGGGGCCCTAGTCAACCCTTGGCTACCTTGCTCTGCTTTCCACAGCCCCTCTTTTCAATTCCCTTCATATGCAATTAAAAGGGGAGTTACCTGTTTCAGGATCACCCTCACTTAGCCTGTTATCAAAAAAAAATCCCTCCAATTGTCAGCAATTGCTCAAAAATCAATGTTTCCGTTGTGTAAAAAATGAATGATTACAGAAAAGTAATTCATATTTTTCATTGTAATACAGGATTTTCCAAACTAAACGGCAGAGGAAGAGTTGACTTAATAAGAATAGTAAACGCCTGTGAAAAACATAAAGTAGATAAGAATTAACGATCCGGTAACAGATAATTATAAAAATTTTGAACCAGATTTTAATATTAATACTTAATAGACGTTCTAAAAACAGTATTTATAAAGGAATGAAGTAACGTGAATAAAGATACTGCAAATCAGAGAATAACCAAAGATGAAACTAACAAAGACAATTTAGTAAACCAATTTATTTAGTTGAGAAGTGTCATGTTTTATATTAACAGAAATTTTGTTGGATTTAATACGTACAAATTACAGAAAATATCCATTTATTGAAATGTATTTCGTTATCTAAAATTCCAGCATTATCAAAAGTAAACGAATGATTTTGTTCCAGACAATGTTTGGTAATAGTAGAATTTAGACAAGATTTATGGTCCATAATTTTAATTTACAAAGATCGTTTAGTCTGACCAATGTAGCAGTAAGAGCAATTATTACAAGAAATTCCATTAAAAAATTGGAAAACTGCAGAATTAAGTACATCTTTATGTTTTTTGACAGAGTGATTTAATAGTTTTGAATTTCTGAAATAACACTTTAATTTAGTAGAACAATGATTTTAAAAATGTAAAACAATGTAAAGATTTGTAGTAAATTTTTAAGAAGATAATTTGTATTATTAGAAATGTAATTAAATATAAAATTACTGAATTTTACTGTGAAGCGTTAATGTAAACCATAACACTTGTTAACTAAATAAATTTAATTATGATTTACTACATTGTCTTTGATAGTTTCATCTTTTGCTTATTTTTTTAATTTTTAAGTTGCATCAACAGCTAAGGTCATTAGCGACTCTAAGCCAATGACAGGAATCGAGCCCGGGTTCTTTGTGGTACGAGGAAGCGTCGCTAGTTACTAGAGCACAGAAGCCTAGAATATTTTTTGCACTATCTTTACTCTTATTATTTCATTCATTATAAATATAGACAAGGACCTCAAGTGCTGGTCGAAACGACTATTTAGTTTTAGTTTTCAATTCTGGTTCAATATTTTTACAATTCTCTGTTACACTGGTCGTAAATTCTTACATAATTTACTGATTAATTAAATTATCATTTTGGAAAATAATGAAAAATTTTAAATTGTTTGACGCAGTGGCAAAATTATTTTAATACCAAAGAAAATGGGAGGATATAGTGGTCTGAAGCATTCAAAGAAATTAAAACATTCTCTGGGTGCCCGGTGCAAGCGGTTAACCGAGTTGAAGAGGATAGATAGTATTTAAAGAAAAGGGGACTATATAAGCTCCCTGGGGAAACTAGTAGCCAAAAGGTTTTCTTTATCCTGTCTGTTAATAATGCCGAGCAACTAAAATATTAATATTCCGACAATTGCAAATAACTTTTTCTAAAAGAAAAATTACAAGAAAATGTATTGTTAAAGGGTCATTGGGCCTCCAAAACAGGCATAAATCCATCACGGATGGAAAAGAGAGAAACGAAATGCAAGAATTATGAAAAGTATATTCCTTGAAGTTATAAATATCTATCATCCGATTAAAATGCGAAAGAACTTAACTTTTTTTTCCTGTGAAAGGGTTTGACCTTGAATACATCAATCAGAATACTTAAAATCGAGCGCGGAACAAGCAGCGTCGATGAACAATCAGTGAGTGTTACACGAAGTACATCTGCGAACATGAATATGGCAACAGTACCTCCCTTTATGCTGAAATACCAAGTTTTTTTCTAATTTTATCCCCACTACAGCTGACCACATTCCTTTTGTTTGTTGACACACTCATGGACGCAGTGATCCTTCCCATCCCTGGAAGAGACATAACACAGTAAAATACACTGTTTATAAAACGAACATTATTTCAGTATTACGTCTGTTTCTTGAAACACATTATCCATTAATATGTAATGTTACATACGCTGCGGAAAACTTTTTTTTATGGACTGATATCGTAAACGATATGTACAGAGCGTAATATCTAAATACACATGATTCTTCCTTAATTAAGGTTATTTCACAACTTACTGTAACGAGCAAAATAAATTAATCGAAAAAGATCATGCAGGGCAAAAGGAGATAAAATACGTCACTATGGATGTACGTGAAGTTCTGTAGGTTTTTTCGTTGTTAAAAACGACGTTGGCACCTCTGGCGGCAGTTTGCGTGGACCCCTGACCTAATTGCATAACATGGTTTCCCTTAATAATCTGACAGTGCATTTATTAACTAAACACGTTTGGTATTATTTACTATTCTTTGCAAAGAATCCTGAGGATGTAAAATTAACATAATGAAGCCAGCACACGTCAGGACTCTTTCAATCGACGATTGTCAGAAGATTGGATTTTTGTGCCGTAATCTGGAATGATAGTATGATGCTCTCTTAGCTGATGCTCAGCGCGAGAGAAGATTCGATTTTGATGATGATGATGATGGTGGTCGTGTGTGTGTGTGGCAGCCCTAGATTGGCCCTGTGACGACGGTACAGCCCTAGGATAGGATAGGGATGGTGTGCAGTCGAGTGTGTGATTGCGGGGAGGTTTCCACCCCCGTATCCCATTTCTGCTGAATGGGCAACTCATTTAGCTCCGATGGCGAAGGGATTTTCCAACCCCTTTCCTTCTACACAAAGCAGTGGTATGTAGCGAAACACTTGCGGTCACGAACAGAGGGGAGTTTAAAGTCTTAGCTGAAACTCTTCTCTGCAGGAAGTTGAAGTTCAACAGAGAAAATTGCATTTCTTACCCCGTTTATTTACATAAAAGAATCCAACATTTGATTGGAATACGAAACGTTTTCGTTCAGTTAACACGCGCAATTTAGTCCTTTGTCCATTACGAAATCACGATCATTCTCCTTTGGTTCAGTCATCATCTGAAAATAAAAAATTAAGTTATTAAAGACAATGCAGCTTCATTTCCGTAAATCATCAAATATAAATTTTCTGCGTTGTGTACATTTAAAAACCGTACCCGGTTGGTTAACCGTGAAGATTTAATCCGAATTATTCACCGAGAAAGTCTACGTTCATTATAAATTTTCTGTTTTCCTGTTAAAAATTTTCTATATATCTCAAAAATTTCTCACAGCCTATCAAAAAAATCATGCATTTGTGTTGCCTCTTTTGTTTTTTGTATTTTTTCTGATTTATTTACTGTCAATCAAAATTTGATTAATTTCTAATTTTAGTGCTTTGGATTTCTATTTTCTGTTTCCTTCTGTCCATATACATATTTTTTTCTTATTTATATGTAATATTCACGTAATTATGAATGAAGATTTCTTTTCTGCTTTTTTCCAGTCTTTATTGGATTTTTATATACGTACTTTTATCCATCTTTTTTTATAAAATAATTATACAAATGTAAGTGATGTGTGTGAAGCTCCTCATTTCATCAATAGAATACGAACGAGACCAATAAATCAAGTATTTTCCTGCCAGAACATTCTATTTTTAATATACCACTGTTTTCCGTTGTTACGATTAGGATTTCATTATAAATTTTTGTTTATTCTTTTTTTCAGCTTATAACTTATTATTATTCATACCCAGTCAGACAGATGGTCGTGTAACGTAGTTAAATGTTGCACCTTCCGCGGGCCTATTCTATGCTGCTTCGTCTAATTGCCCTGGTTTTTTTTCTTCGTCTCCACTTTCGGGTCGGGTTTTACGAGGTACGTAATATGTGCGGGATGCAAGTTCCATTTAGACCCCCTTAATAATAACCATCTTGATCCGCTTTAAGGCTCATAATTTATAGTCTTTCTCTTTCTCTCAGTCTGACTCGCCGCTTGTCGTCTCTTTCTCTCTCTCCTCTTTCCTTCCATCCTTCTGGTTTGCATAATACATGACCGTAAATAGACGCTATAAAAGTTTGCGGCGATTACATCAAAACTTTTCGAAATCATAAAACTCACATTTTACTACTTACAATAGCGTTTCTCCTGTGCAGAAAAACAGGCGCGTGTGTCTGTGTAGGTGCGAAACTAAGTTCAAGCTCACAACACCTCTTCTCTGCCAAATAATTATAATATTATCTTTGTAACTTCTGTTGTTCTTTTTTAATTTACACTAGACAAGTAGATGTAATGCCTGAAATAATTTCTCTGGAGCGTGGTTTCTTTTCCTGAAAGAAAAAAAGAAAAAGAAATTCTTGTCAGGAAAAAGAAGCAGCCTTTGGAATGTTGCAGACGTGAACGAACATGAGGTTTCAGTTCAACTTAGCTGTCAATTGCAATTAAGTAATTAGGGAGAGCGAACTTGCCTGCCTCGGCGGCTCCTCCATTTATCTGTCAGTCCTCTTCCTCCTCTCCTTTTTTGCGGTTGAAAAAGAGAACGGATTATTTTCTTACGGTGCGGCGTAAAATGTTCCGGTCTTGGAAACTGTTACATTACTATGTTGAAGAAAAGAATGAGGAAAAAAAATTGATGCCTGTAAGTCAGTCCTATGTAGTTGACATATTCAATTTTGAAATCTACAAACCAATCATATGTGGTGAAGGTGTTTTATAACTGAACAGGATTGGATTACATTGTTTCTGTCATTATTCAGTCTGTTTGGTTTCCTCTCTGATATCCTTCTCTCTAGTTTACTCTAACTAACTTATTTGTTTGGTTTTTTCTTCTCTGATCCTTCTCTCTGGTTCGCTTCCCCTCCCCCTCTCTATCTCATTTTTACTTAGACAATGGAACACCCGAAAAAACCATTGTCAACAAACTTCAAAACATTGTTTCTGTTTACAATTGTTGACCCAATTCATTATAATATATTATAACATCTACTAATTAATTCCACTTGTTTACAGTAGGAGAATTATGATGCACCAGTATCTGAATTTGTACAAAGAAAATTGATACGGATTATTAATTAAATTAAATCTTAAGCAGATGTTGCTCTTGGTCTATCAAAATCACAAGTAAAATATATGGGTAAAGATTAAACCTAATGCCGTGTCGATGCGATGGTAGCGCCGCCGTTCTATCGGTAAATTGTCTAAGAAAAGTGGTGGTAACATTGAAAAGTTACATTGCCTTGGGTTGTGACAAGTTTGTTAAATTTGTATATAATCAATTAATGTTGATTGATAATGCAAATTATTATTAAATGTGGGTTTCAAGAAGTAGATGTGAGTGTTTACAGGAAAAGAACCTTAAATAAAGGACGGAAAATACTAGAAAACTTTCACGTTAATGATGTACTAGACGAAGCAAGGAATGATTTGCGAATACTAAAAATCACTTACCTACCGATTGTGCAGGTATAAGAGAAGCTATACTGACTTTACGATTAATTTTAGAAGACAGGATACGAAAAAACCGGCCTACGTTCATGTCATTTGTAGATTTAGAAAAAGCGTTTGATAATGTAAACTGGAACACGCTATTAAGGATTTTGTAGACAAGTAGAATAAAATGTCGTGAAAGGAGGCTAATACATAACCTCTACAGAAGACAGGAAGCAGTAATTAGAATAGAAGACCAAGAAAAGAAAGCAGAAATCAAGAAAGGAGTAAGACAAGGATGCAGTCTGTCGTCCATGTTGTTTAACTTATCTATAGAATAGGTGATGAAGAAAGTTAAAACGGAATATGGAAAAGGAACCTTACGCTTTGTCGACGATATTGTAGTTATAGGCGAGTCAGAAGAAGACTTGGAAACCATACTAAAGGCATGAACGGAATTCTGGAGAAATACTTCAATATGAGGATTAATAGAGAGAAAACCAAGGTAATGGAGTGTAGTATGGGAAACAGTAGAATAACAAAGAGATATTTTGACGGAAGTTAAGGAATTCTGCTACTTGAGAAGCGTAATAACTGGGGATGGTAGAAGTATAAAAGAGTAGGATAGCACAGGCAAGGAAGGTTTTCGCGAAAAAGAGTAATTTACTTACGGGTAATATAGGTGTGAATATTAGGAAATCGTTGCTAAAAATGTTCGTATGAAGTAAGGCGTTATATGTGTGCGAAACGTGGACGATAGGAGCTCCGGAAAATAAAAGAATAGAAGCCAATGAAATGTGGTGCTGTAGGCGAATGCTGAAAATCAGATGAGTGGATAGAGTAAGTAAAGTGCAAGTTGTAAACAGAATAGGGGAAAAGCGAACAATATGGAGGACGTTGACCAAGAGTAGTGATAGATTAATAGACCTCGTTTTAAGACACGAGGATCTTGTAAAATTAGTTTTAGAGGGAAATGTGTTGGGTAAGAACAGAAGAGGGAGGCCAAGGATGGAATGCGCTAAGCTTGTTTGGGAGGATGTTGGGTTTGCTAGTTATAAGGAAATGAAAAGTCTTGCGTAAGATAGGTTAGCATGGAGGGTTGCATCAAACTAGACATAGGACTGAGTACCACAACAACAACAACAAATTTGAAAAAGATAACAGCAAACTGAACTAATAATATTCAAGCAGACAAAAATACATGCAAACATTTTTTTTACAGCGGTTAAGCATTTACTGAAATTTTAATTAATATTTGGTATATTTTAATAAATTTCCATTTAAATAATAGTAATTGTAATTATATAATGTATATAAATTTGCATCATTAGCTTACAATTGATTATTATTCTAATTGTTTTACTATAGGTTAATGAAAAAACATTTTTATTATGAATTTAATAATGAAATCCATCACTTTACGTAATTAAATAATATACAAGGAGTTATATTTTATCCACAATATTTTTGCTACAAACGTCCATCAATTATTAAGGTTTTGTTAGATGTAATGTCTAATCGGGAAAAAAAATTATCCACTACATATTAGGGATTTTTCAAAAACATGTGTAATTATTCAATATTATCGAATACCGTTGAAGAAACTTATACTTAGGCAGTAAGATGTACGCGAACAATCCATGATTTTTTCCGATCGGTTTCCCAATGGCGATTCGGAAAGATATAGAATTTAAAATCTGGATCTATTTCTACAGTATGGGGGCGCTGAGAAACGCAGCAATTTTTTTCAAAACATTTCCTCAAAGTTTTCCTAATTTTTAATCATTAGTTTCTTTCCAAACATCAAATGGAATGTATATTGTATTTAATAACCAAAGCGGGCATTACCCACTTACTTATACAATTCTCTGCCTGAAATAACATGTCAAATCACCGAAAAACAACCTATGGCGTCCACTTGGCCCTCTCCAAATCTCATGAATTTTTTTATGGAAGTAAACCCATATCCAAATTGAACATGTGCAAAATATTAGAGCTCATTGTACACTGGTTGTGAAGTTACAAGCCCATCTTCAATGGCCTGTCACCGCCTCTGCAAAGGCCAACTTTGATCCCTTGTCAAATCAGTTCTAGAGGCCAGATAAGTGTGAAACTCGGCTTATCGATACAACTACTGGTACAAAATGCAGTTATATTATCAAAATAGTAATACGGCTGGCCGTTCTGATATCTGCTCAAGCCAAATTTGCCACAAAATTGTGGCGTGTCAAACTTTGTCATTTTTGCCAATTACTCAGCAGAATAAGATCTATATGCCACCCCATTTTGGAGAAAATCCATTGTTATTATATTTCCGGTGATGTTTCAAATGAAAGGTCACCAGAATAGTTTTACGTAGAAAAATACCAATATATATGTCATTCCCAATTTGGTCTTTAGTTGTTCCATTTAAAAAACTGACTTTTCTATCATGTTTATTTGTGTTGGGATCTGGGGTTTCACGTCTTTGTAAGCAACGTATTTTGCTGTGGTTTTCAAGGGAACTATTAAAGTTTCCAAATATATTTCCTTGTCAAATGACCAGTATTTAAGTCCTAACAAATTGATAAAATTTGTTCCTTTCTGGTTATTACTTTAATGAGATGAAATACGAATTTTTATTCGCCCTTACTATGAAATTGTTGTTATTGTTGGCGTGTCTGTATTGTTTACTAGCATTGTGAGTTTAGTTTAGTTCCAAGTGTATTAGGGATACATTGTGGCGTACTCTCTTATTTGTTGGGTGCCAGAGTGGATGTCCTTTTAGCCAATTTGTATAAGGGAGGGGAGTTAAATAATTCTTATTTAAGGCGTAAATAATAAAGAAATTTATTATTAACAAATTTTGGCAGACCGATCCTACTTAATATATTTGTCATGCCACTGGCTACTCAGCTATGAAATCCAAAACCTCGGGTTGACCGTGGGATAAATTTGCTCGGAAAAATAACGAATTTATGATGTCTGCGTAATCATGAGAATGTTAAGGACTACCATGAGTGGAGCTTATCTGGTATTTCCCCTTTGCGATGTCGTGTAGTCAGCTTGTCTGGACTCTGGCGGCTTCTGTCGTTTGCCATCGAATCATGGCGACTGCTATCTGTAGTATCTTCTTCAAAGTTTTGCCAGCGACTCCCTCCAGTAGTTTCATCGAGTGTCGCCTTCCGAATTTTTCCCTCGACTGTCTCTTACGAATTTTGCCCTCGACTCTCCATTTCCGCTTTCATGCCCTTTAAATAGTTTTGGGCAGTCGCGCTTCTTAACGGCACAAAAACTCCAAAACTTTCTATCGCCAGGGCATCTCCATCAGGGGTAAGTGTCACAGTATGAACATTCGTCACCCTCGTGCGTCAGAAGATTTTCATTGGCGATTCTGCTAGGCCTGTCACTCATTTCCTCCAGATGTTCAACCCCGGGGGTCTGGACGTTCCTTACATTCCACATGGTAGTACCCAACAACTCATCATTACTCACGCGATTCACTGTCTAAATCGCAGTTTGAATTAATTGCGCCTATACTTAATAACGCGCTACAACATAATGGAATATATTCCCACTAGCTTATTGCCCTGCGCCATTCACAGGTATCACAGTTCCTTCTGTCATTTTATAACTTATACTTCGTAAAAGGGTTTCAAGGTTCCGTCTGAGAACAGTGCAGAACTTTCATGAGGAATATCTTAAGATATATCAGTACAATAGTTTTCCTGTTTCTGTACGTATTAGTATGGTACATTCTCTCCTGGTCTCCAAAATGTGGTAGCATACAGATCTTATTCTGCTGAGTAATTGGCCTCCAAAATGGCGACAAAGTTTGTCACGCCAAAATTTTGTTGCAACTTTGGCTTGAGCAGACATCAGAACGGGCAGCCGTATTGCTATTTTGATCATATCACTGCAACCTGTGCCAGTAGTTATATCGATAAGCCGAGTTTCACACTTATCTGGCCTCTCGAACTGATTTGACAAGGGATCAAAGTTGGCCTTTTCAGAGGCGGTGACAGGCCATTGAAGATGGGCTTGTAACTTCTCAACCAGTGTACAATGAGCTCTAATCTTTTACACATGTTCGATTCGGATATGAGTTTACTTCCGTAAAAAATTTCATGACATTTGGAGAGGGTCGTGTGGGAAGGCCTTTTGTGATTTGACATGGAATGACCCACTAATCGCCGTTAGTCAGGTGTACAGGGATGGAAATTATAGTAATGGCAACTATTGGTTAATACAGCGGTCAACAGGATAAAAAGCAGGAAACATGCACAGAACTGTGTTAAATATCTACCTGTATTCGTTATGTTAAATAAGTGCATCTTACTGATTTACTGAGTACAATCTCATTTGTAGGAATTTATTCCACCCCCCATTTTGTATAAATCCAACCCTCATGTGTAATTTATTGTCCTCTTACGTCTCGCGTTATAAATTATGTATTATGACTTTATAGAGTTGAAGATTCGATTCTAATTTATTCACCCCCTCCCTCTCTTCACTTTTTAAAGGAGAGAGAGAAAATTGACAACTTGATACACTCCAGGAGGGCGAGGTTACGGGAAATGAAATACTATGTTTTCTGACAGAAGGAAGTAACTAATAACTGATGGGGCTATAAATTTAAATTTGAACGTCTCGTTGAAATATCTTAGTAACTGATGTCGGAAAGGGGGGAACGTTATTGATTTATTTTGAAGAAACATTAAAATCTTCTCTTAAATTGTCGGAAATACAATATATTACTAGTGGCTTTCATTCCGGGATATAACATACCCCCTTCTATACAAGTATAACGAATTAAAATGTCCTAAGAAATTTTAAGAAAAGTCGATAATTAGAACTGCTCTTGAAGAAGATCTAAACCGTTTGTGTGGAATGTTATTTGGAAAATTATACATACATACAGAATTATAAACTGAGGTTGTGTTCTGTATAAAAATAATTATTAAGATTGAAAACATGTTAGAATCACATTTGTTTTTATATTGTAAAAATTCCATATAATTTTGTAATCTTTCAATTAATTTGTGTTCCTAAATTTGTAGATGACTGTCTTATGCCAAAACCTCCTTCAAAATTAAAATATAGTTTTGGTACATTTACTCCTGTGACTGATTAACACCAAGGGTTATACTTCATCAGCATCTAAATTAAAAATCAGTCGTTTAATATTGAAAACTCCTTGAAGAAAATACTGGTCATTAAGTACATTATAATTGCTGAAATAAACTAATAATTATTTAAGATGTAATGAACACGAAGAAAAATGTGGAAATATATTTCAGTGACTTGTATATAATAATAAAGGAATGAAAACAACAAAATTTGTCAGATCAGACGTAAACCTGATGAAGTCTTAAATTTAGGTCGAAATGTCCAGTTGATTTTTTTGTTCTCCAATTACTTTTGATTAATTTGGCTATTTTGGTTTGTTTATAACGGTTTCGTTAAGTCAATTAAGTCGCATTGAAAATAAAAAAATACGGTTTTATATTTAATATTTAAACTCCATGCAATAAGTAGTGATCATCACCCGACAAAAAGAAACAAGTTGAGAATAAATGAAAATGTTGGTATAATTCATCGAAAGCAAAAGGGGCTGAACATAAACAATATTTAAAAACTAAGAATTGCCAAAAGTCAGAAATAATTTAATTATAATAAGTTTCGTCCCCCAACTTTCTCAGTTCTTTAATAAAATTTTTATAAATTACATTCTGCTACTACAACGTCCGGTGACGAAATGAATTATCTTTTAAATTGAGAACTTTTTGTTTTATATATTTTAAATCTTGATTTAATTTGAAATTATTTCAGGATTATCAAATCTAATCCAAGTTAATATTATTATTGCGGTTTGAAACTTTGTTACATTTTTTTTCAATTCAATCAAAAATTTTACTTGTGGTTTAGAGTTTACCAAATACTTTGATATTTTCAACTATGTTTTGAATTTCTTTTGAATTTAATTGTTACTATTTAGTTTAATATAATTTTAAACTGACGTCATTTGTACTAAATTTGGTCAAAAATATAAGAATAACAATGAAATTTGTACATTAAATTTTCCATGCTTTGACAAATTTTTATGCTTTCTGGTCTCTTGTATTTGATTCAATAATCGTAAATATGATTTTAAATACAAAATATCTCAAGCATATAATTTTAGGCTTGAAATAATTTTCATGAAGTTGCAGGAGCAACATGCAATTTTGTATAAATTTAATAAAAGAACTGAGGAGTACCCAAATTATTCCATTTCCGAATTTGGCCCATATTTTGTGTTTTATTTGTAATATTGAGTCAGGTAATACAAATACTTTGTTTATATACGATTTTCACAACAATTTTTATTTTTTTATAATTTCCTTCTATTTCTATTTTATTTATGTTTCACTCTATGTTTTTAGTTAACAAAATTCCAAAAGTCATTTTTATCAATTTAATATATCATTCCTTTGAATTTATTATATCGGTTATTTACTACTAAT
The DNA here is from genome assembly GCA_034510155.1 of Eucriotettix oculatus. NCBI lineage: Eukaryota > Metazoa > Arthropoda > Insecta > Orthoptera > Tetrigidae > Eucriotettix > Eucriotettix oculatus. The sequence goes on along the minus strand of CM067377.1, from coordinate 21,619,479 downwards.
TTTGTTATATTCCTTGTTCACATATTAGTTTGTTAAATTTTTATTCTTGCATTTAGGTATCAACATAGTGTAGTTAGTCGACTATTTGTGGCACACCACGTATTCATTAAATTAAGTAAATCAAAAACCGATTTCTGCAACATCACATTTATTGAAAATTAAAAGAAAAACATATTTACAAAAGAAATAATTTAAATTTAAAACATATATCGTCATATACTTAACATGTTACGCTTTCCTAAAAAATTACTATGTTTCAGGCTGGAAACTCAATTAAGAAAAGTAATTTCGAACAAAAACACAATGATTAAAACTTACCGTTGCAAACTTCAGACACCTTACCTGTAAGGTTTGCTGCCCAAAGAATTGGAGGAACAGCCAGATTCTTTCTGCCACGTGATCATCTACTTCTCTAGTCGCTCTTCCACCGAATCTTTATCCTCCAAACGTCAGCAAAGAATCTTCTCATTACTTTTTACAAAAAATTTTCCCAGCTCCTCTCACCTCTTCTCTCTTCATTACAGTGGAAATTGGCCTCAGAATCCTCTGCTAAATCTATTAAATGTTTCCTGGTTGGTTGGGTCTGCGGGGGCGAAGGCAGTTTTTCGGGAACGTAGAAATCTTTTAACCGAAGCTTCTTCCTAGAATTGTTTACCTGCACCTGGTCATGCTTGTATCAGCCACACATTCAGCACAGACATACGCTAGATAAAAACTTAAAATAATAAAAATATTCAATAACTGGGGTAGCAACGGATTTAAGCCGGAACACACATTAAAATTGAGAATCGCGCTATATAAAAGACATTAAAGTAAATGTGCGCTATATATTCACTCGTTAACTTTCGTACTCGATATGTTTTTCTCTTGTTCGCCGATATACGAATTCAAGTGTTACACGTATGAACCATTAAGTAAATCAGATGACCAGTAAACAGTAAAATAAATAATTAATCTACCTCTGGCTCTTAAATAACTACTCGCAGAACGATTCATTCCAACTGCTGTTGACTCGATCTTGCTCGTCATGCCTGTTTATTCACTTATTCTGTTTCGAAGTATTTGCTTGAATGAACACTTAAAGACTCGTTAATTCCCTACTTACTCAAACACAAAATGACCGTTAGTAATATAAAGATATGTAACAAGACCGTGCGTGCCTTTGACAGACAATATTAGCCACGACGCAGCACGCAGTGTTTTGGTGTCGGCAGAGAGAGATAGAGAGAGGGGGGAGAGACTCTGTTTCTGTCGATAGGTTTCCGGTAATCCTGCTAATGGGTGCTTTGCATATGCAAATCCTCCCCCTCCCCCTCTCCCCACTACCCTTCCCCCTGACGCTTTAGCAGGGTGCTAATTTAAATATCTACATGCATGTGTTAGGGAACGCCGCGCCGCCGCCATCTGAATCGCAAAATGATCTAAGCGACGCCCTAGCCTGTGCATCTATGCAGCTATCCAGCTTAACTACGCAGACAGGTAAATTGGGAACCGTCGTTTCAAAGCAGGCTTCATGCTAATGGAAGCACCCCACGGTCCTCGTCCTCAACCTGCTAGTGTTCCTCACGGGCATTGCTCCACAACTAAATCTCTAAACTCTCATAATATGATCGTTAATTTTCTAGTTCTGCACCATGTTGTTACAATTTACCTATTATGCAATTTTTTTCAGGTATTTGATAATTTTTTTCTGTAACGTTATCTCAACCAAATATCATCTTAGACGTCTAATTCAGTTAAAAACAATTAATTGTCTAGTCATCATATAATAATAATCACAAATTTTAATAAAAAAATTGGAGTTTGGTATAAAAGTTAACTTTCGTTCCATAGGGACTGGAATCAAAAGTAAATACAGAGGGAGCGGTAAAAAACAAAAAAAATGTCTATGACTTTTGCTTTTTGCAGTAAATACATTAAGAAACATTGAGATTCACATTCGGAAACGGTTGTAATAAATATCAAAGCGTTATTATTGAAATTGACATAAATTAAACTAGTACGAGACATCTTTCCTTTCCTTTGAACTTCTACAGGTGCAAATATAACTTCTTTTCAAATCTTAATATGTAACGATTCAAAGAAAATAAGATTTTTCAAACACGATATTCTAAAAAAATTGAAATATCGTGTTTGTAAAATATTGTATCTTAGGTGACCATATTTTCAAAATTATATTTGCTCTTGTCGAGGTTCCAAAGAAAGGAACGATACGTTGTGATAGTTTTTATTAATATGTTCTAATATCATAAATATAATTAAAATATTTTTAAATGCTAAAAATATATTTCTTACAAACTTTGCTGTCTTATTCATTTCATTCAAAGATTTTAGATGAATATAATTAATTATAATTTTATTATACTATAGATTAGAGGTAGGCAAAAGAACCGAAAATCGATTCAAAGAACCAATCCTTATAAAAAAAACCGTTCTCTTAAACGACTCGGTAAAAGAGTTACGGCTCACTGTTATATTTATAGAGTCTTGAGCGAATTGTTTAATTCGGCTCCGGGGCGAGCTACTTGAATCGTGTGGTTGAAGTAATTTAAAAGATCTATAGGGGGTGTAAATTTACCAAATTAAATCGTCAAAATTTACTTGCGTTTTTTAAAAAATATACTAATTTTAAGTTATATTTCAAAATAGTTTATTTATGGGGTCCTGCAGAATATTTACAATTATACATATTAAGGAGGTGCTCAGGGATAATTACTGGGTAACAATGTGTAGCAGCGATTTTACGTTCTATCGTGAGGAACCTGTTCGATCTACTTCCGCGTAGTAGATTTTTCCTCGCTCACTCTCAGGGTCCCTTTGTTGGGTTGTGGATTTGTCCTCCGTTGAAGAAAAAGGCTCTGGATCGGGTACTGCCCAGCGATTGACGAAAACCAGTTTTCCTCCTTGACAATGTTTATATCTTAGACTATAACTGTGCTACTATGGGAGACTTTTCATGAACTTGTACTTTCTTCGATAAGTATTCTTTCAGAATATGACTATAACTGCTCCTCTTTTCATCTACCAAGATACACTGACTATTTAATTGCTTCCACTCTCCTACTTCATCTTATTTCCGTTCCCTTCAACTTCCGAGCAACACTGCTTGCCTCCCTGTTTCCTTGTCCTTCCGACGTCCGATCAACACATTTCAAACAAACTCTTACTTTCCCCTTCTCCAAAGGAAAGCGCCACAATAAGTGACGTGTCTCCACCAATCCTTTTCTCACCTTGTGCCAAAAGCGAGATTTTTATACTGACAAAGGGAAGGGTGTCCTTCAAATATTTTTGACATGCAGGCAGCCACGTTTCCTAGGCGACACCTTGGCGCCTGAGATTCTCACCTCTTGCCTGCCTGTCTCTGAATTTTGATCATTTAAAATATAGAAATGTGAATTTAAAATGGGGAGGAGTAATAATAAGTTACAGTAAGATTCGACCAAGGTTCTGAATCGAAACAAGTATGAGTGACACTCTCCAAGAACTAATAAACAATAACATTGGTAATAAATTGTTAAGTGACAAGCTCTGCCCCTATTATCACAAGCAGTATGGTAAAGTTTTAATTATTGATAAAATAATGCTAACAGAAATTTAATTATGATTTGTTACTTCTAGGACTTCTCTACATCTCTAGTTAACATATTATTCCCAGTGTCGTTTTTGTTCTTTCGATGTGTTCATAGTTTTGTTCGATCTCTGGAATAATATTTTCATGTTCTCGAATCACCAACCCGTTCCCACATAAAGAAAGGCGGATCCTCTTGTGTGGTAGTATGAGAAAAATACCTCATCTTTATCTTGTAGCCTTAAAAACACTTTGTATTCCCACAACATCGGTTCCTTGTGTCCGAAACCGGGCAGATAATGGCAGAAAAATGGAGTCGTCTCACTTCCCAAAAACTTTTCCAAATGCTTTATGTAAATAATAATTTTAATTTTGAAAAATAGTATTGCAAATATATTTATAGTTTTTCTATAAATAAATTAGGTTATGACAATAACTTATTTCGTTTTATAATTTTTGTGTGTATTAGTACCCTCCTACCTTCAACCCTTCATACGCAAGCTATAATGAAGAGTCGTTTAAAAGGTTGGACTCGTAACAATATGTGAATCGACTCTTAACGACTCAACAGTTGTTACAAGTATGTGACATTTCAGGTTGCTGAATCAAATTAGTTTCTTTGGACTATATTTTTTTAAAAAGACGGATAAGTATAGAAACATCGACTGGGCCGGGAATCGATCCCAGCACCAACTCGGTACAAGCTGAATCCCACTCCATTCATCACAAAATTGGTTTATATGCTTAGAAAGTGATAATAGACTTTTTAAACCTCATTGAATGAAAAATTGGCCTCTAGAAGGGGATGAAGACTTCCTCTTCCATTCCATTGCTTTAATCTAAGTCCCGTTTTTATTACTTTATATTTTATATATATTGATGAGGTCCTCAAGCAGGGTTGAAACGTACTCATTTATTATTATTCTTGAGATGAAATTATCTTATTTCATCGTGTTAATTGAATTTATTGTCTTTATCGGCTGCTTTATTTATTTTAGGACGGCTTATGTTACATCGCTTTTTGATTATAATTGGCGTTTAGTAAAATTCATTCATGCCTTGAAAATAAATTATCAAATTAATCCTGCGTTTACGTCCCACACCATAGTTTGTGGTGGTATAATAATTTATTACTTTTCCTTCTCTTGATTTCATTTAACATTTTTGTTAGAGTTTTGATATACTCCGGTCTTCAAATTTTTTTATGTTTTTGTCCAATATTTTTTCATATAAGAAAATGTAGAGTTTTTCGAGGCACCTTGGAACTTATGACTGTAATACAGATTCTTATTCATATTTTTTTATATTCGGGACATTCAGTGAAAGTAGGAATTTTTTTCTTTACTTTTTATACCGTTATGAAGGATTTATTTTCGTTTTAATAATTCATAGGTCACGGCGAGGCTTCCTATAATTCGACGATAAAATTCGCGAAACGGAATTTGCGTAAGTTAAGACGTTATGTAAGGGACAAACACATCTGCTCGGGTATTGGCGGAACTGAATCAAAGGAACGGGAGACAGCAGTGAGCCGGGGACCATAAAACCGAGAGCCCGCGTCGCAATTTCAAAATTTCCTAATCTTTGTAAGAATTAGGCGACGTTGGGTGGTGTATTTCCCAATTATCACCATAAATGTTTTTGGTAGATATCCATCCCTGCCACCTTGGTGACAGAAACTAAAGAAGTGGGGTGGAAGTTTTAAAAAGGCTGGCGGAGACATTTTGATTAGATTGGTGGTGGAGATTTTACAGATTGGAGATTGTTCGAGAACTGTGAGAGAAGAGTGTTTAGCAGAGTTTTTGGAGGAGATTGAGATAGACAGATGTTCGAGAGGAGTGAGACCGGAGAGTTGGCAAGACATATTTGGTGTGAAATTCCGCATGGAGCTAAACTACTCACTCATGACTGAGGTTGGAATTGCGGCAAGGGAAGATTTTGAAATTCTTTCTGGAACAGGAAGAATAGCAGCGGTAGCAGTGAGACGGGAGAGATGACGAGGAAGGAACTGGAACCTGCACTAAGCCGACACGGTAATTAAGCCCCTGTGACCTTTTGCTAATTTTCTGTTTTTCTGCCAGGTCCCTGTAGATTTTGTGTTTAACGTTCTGCTGTATGAGGCTCATAAATGGACCCTGAGGTTAGAGTTAAAATTGCTAGTTTTAAGAATTTAATGTACATCATTTTTGTAAATATATATATATATATATATATATATATATATATATATATATGCAGTAAATAAATATATGATAAAAGAAGTGCCGGCATAAAATTTTTCTAAAAATTGTAATTCTTCATTTAAATATGTTATTTGTTCAAGTAAATTGTTTTCATGTTTTTATTATAAAATCTTATCATTATTTAATCATAAATTACTGTCCACCCACATATTCATTATAGTTATATTTAACCGCAAAAATAATTTGGATTTTGAAACCAAGGAAAATGATGACCTATTGTTGTGCAGTTGAAATACTAAGGCATTTGAACGGGGAAATTGTTTCAGAATAAAATAAGATTTGTTTACAAATATGACAGACAATTAATTTAAAATAGTATAAATAAGTATGATTTTGGTTAAAATTTAGTTCACATTTGAAAATTAACCAGTAACTTTGAGATTAACAAACTGATTTGTAATTAAATCTGGATTTGGTGGTTACGCGTAGGAGTGATCCTGAAACAGGCAAATCCCCTTTAATAGTATAGAGAGGGAATTGATAATGGGGGATGTGGAAGATAGAGGAAGGTAGGAAAGGGCTGACTACGGTCCCCGGGATATAGAATAAGGATCCTATCCGGTGATTCACTTAAAAGATAGATGCAGGCGAAACCCTAGAAAACCTGCAACAGGTAGGTCGGGCTATTGCGCACTATTCTAACCCAGTTTGCTGTAGGGTCGCAGGATGCCCTTCTTCGTGCCTTCAACAGTCTGATCCGACTGATCCAATGGAATCAGGGACAACTCTTACCGTATGTTCAAGATCCTCGATCCAGTAAATACACCTCCCAAAATAGATGAGGGCACTTGATAACCTTGAAATTAAAGACAAAATGAGACATCCCAGGACGTATCCCCATATTTGACAGAGATATCCCTGCGAGAGAAATCTCATACAGGTCTAACATGCCAATAAACAGACAACGCCCCTTTATTAGCATAGGAAGGGAATTGAAAAGATACGGAAAGGTAAAGCTAGGTAGATAAGGGTTGACTAGGACTCCCGGGCTATAGTTTTAAGGATCCTACCCGGTTGTTTTCAAACAAATGATACATAAATTGAGGATCATGTAAAATGCGACACCGTGAAAATGACACTGTCGAAGTTTGTTGCGTTACAGTTGGTATAATTTGCAGTCTCCGTGAGGAACAATGCCATATCAGCTTCCTTTTGGCAGTTGTATCCGTACTCTGGCCTTTCATAATTGCTAGATATTTGCATTTTATTTATCTATCTGGACTCTGTTTGGCTTAGTTATGGCTGACTTTTCTCAAGCTGTCTGTTTTACTATTTCCTTCTGTTCCATTTATGGCTGTAATAGGACCTCTGATTGCCCTTCTATAGCCTCTCTGTTTTCAGACTCCAGGGAACGTTTATGTTCATAAATCAATACTGTTAGGATATATGATTCACAGAAATCCCAAGTGAAAATTATATAAAGCCAATTGTTTAAGAAATGAAGTAGACATTTCCGGAAATAGGATTTCTGACAATTATGACGTATTTATTTTGGGGAAAGACTGGGGTCTGAAGAGACGTGCGTGATATATGTGAGCTTTGGCCAGCTGGAAAACAGAAGTGGTGGACACCAAGGGCTATCGATTCCTTCAAGGGCCAATTGTGCATCGTGTCTGTCCTTCTGTGTAAAGCACCCTAGAGCCACTTTGTCCTACTCCAACATCTGACGGACCTTCAGGGGATAATATTAACTCACACATGTCAAATGTACAATACCATTACGTTATCTACGTTTAAAATCACATAGTATTAACATTATTTTATTATTCTCATCAAAGTGTCAAAAATACCCAAGTCGACAAATTGTGTAGCACAGAATACAGCCGGGTAATTTAAAAACTCTAAACGTTTTCAAACAAGTGACAAAGTATATTTCTGAGGTACAGAAAGTATACTGCGTTTCCTGCAGTATTTATCTGTAGTACATAATATTCATTGTCAGTTGAAAGTGTAATAATAAAAAATGTCTGTTATTTCATTTGTGTGGCATAAATGTCGTAACGAAAATTTTCATGAAGTATAAGAGTATATTCGTGAAAAGAGAGATACTTCAAGATATATTTCCAGTATTAGTTACGGAATTAAATTATTTTGATACAAATATTTCTTTACAAAAGTGTATTTAAAAATTTTCGCTTCCGATAGTTCTCATAATTACACAAAGAAATTAAATTATGTAATAAAACAATGAATTTTCTCTAATTTTTTATACTACTTCATTAAAATTTGTAATAGGTAAGTATTATTCTTTGCACCGAGATTTTATTAATGATGTGGGGATACAGAGACGTTTCATTTTAAAACACATCTGTAACATGATTTATAAAATAGAACTATTGATAAAGATAGCATGTGTTACATAGTACCATAGACGAGGTTAATAAAGTATTAGTAAAATTATTGTCCATTATAAACACGAACCAGTTGGACATATATTTTACTTCCTTATATTGGTGATTAAGAGAGAGGAAAACATCTTTATTGATAGTCTGAGAATAGAAAGAAATGATGCCTCTCAAAGGTTCCGAAGGAAACCCTCTGTCTTCTCATATGCAGTTAAAGCCAGTGTTGCATCCAACAAGATTATCAGGGACCAAGTGATTACCCCCGACCAGTTTACTTCATCGGACCCTCTTCCTTTTCATTCTCTTCGCTTGAAGGAAAAATTTGACCTATTAATCATTGGCCCAAACACGTTCTCCTACGTTCCTTGCTGGCAGCTACCATTTCTTCCTATTGATAGATCCCTAACAAATCCTGAGTTTAAGGTCAAAGGTGAGTGCTTCTAGGATGAGAAGATTGTTTCCTCTTGAAAAATATAATCATCCTAGAGTGTTTTTCACAGTTGGTCAAAATTTAATGATGGGGTAGGATGCTCGGTTATCTCGGCTGAATTTAATAGTTCGATGACTATTAACGAGTATGCTTCAGCCACAACGGCTTCACAATATTTCAAAGACCACCAATCTGATTTCTCGTTTATTTTGACCGACTCTCTCATGGCGATCAGCTCACTGCCTAATCAATGGTGTGGATGTGGTAGCGTCAAAGAAATCATTAACCCTCTTTGGGAGATAAAAGAAACAACCAACAAATCACCATCTGTTAGATCCCGGCTCATGGGGGCATCTTGGGAAACGAGCTTGCTCACAAGGCCGCTAAGCAGGATGGTTCTTTGCAAATTAACCGCTTGGACCTTCCTACCTGTGCAAGGAAAACCTTAATGGTCGGATGCATCAACCTCCTGAGAGAAAGTTTGATGAAGAAAAAACGTAGGAGTCCTTCACCTATCCACTTGACATATCAAGAAGACATCAGAACGTTGTTGCAAGACTCAGATCTTTCCAATTCCGACTTACACATTTATTTCTCTTTTTTAGGTCTCCTCAGCCTTTATACTCATATTGTAACACCATCCTGACTGTGCCGCACATCTTTTTTGACTGCCCCCTCTATGACACAAGCTGAAGGTACACGATCGCTAACCATTCCAGGAGGGATCTGCGTGCCTTTCCAGTGGCGGTTCAGTATTCCTAATTTCACCGTAGAAATAGGTGTTTCGGAAGAAATCTAATTTTTTTATGTGTTTTTTCTCTGTTCTTAAAGTTTCAGTTTATTCTCACTCCTTGAATTGTATTATTCACCATTTCTATGTTATGTATTATCTCTTATTGTAAGTATTTTTGTAGACGCCAATAACGTCAACTGTTAACGCGACAGTAATTTCAATAATAATAAAATTTTTTAACCTTTCTGTAATGTTGAATTTAAAAGCCAAAATAGTTTTGGTCATTAACAAACTATTATCTAATTTATTAATATGTTACGGACTGTTGGACTGTTGTCTGATTAATATTAATCAGATAATTACACAAAATTATATACTTTAAAGAGAAAAAAATGCACTTATAGTAAAGAGAAATATTCTTTGTGCATTAGTTGTAAATCCAAATTTTATTCCAAAGCTACTTCAATAATTGATTCAATTTCAAATCTAACAAGTCATTATATAAAGCATTAACCGAAGTTGGCATTCTCCTTGTAGTATTTTTTGAAGTAAAAAAGGCTTTATAAAATATCAGTTCTAAGCTCTTAAAAAGGATGTAAAAACTTTTTCAAACCTTTTACTTACAAATTATTTCAAATTATCCCTATTTTCCGTACAAAGTACGTTGTTTATATTTAAAATGTTTGTGTTGTTTTACATGTCGTCCATTAGAAACTGGCGGAATGTATAATCATAAACAAACATTGAAGGCAAATCGAAAAATTGTATAGCATTACCATGCCACGTAAAAACAAACAATCGACACGTATTTTATACATAACAATTTTAAAAGGAAACTCAGATTCCCAGAATCAGTTTTTATTAATATTCTTGGAGATCAAATAATTAATTTCAGAAATGAAGGAAGTGAAATTGGAAGCATTGCATTGAGACCATCAATAAATTACAAACAATAATACTTAATATTATACGTTAATTAAATATATATATATATATGATTTATAAAAAAATGTGTTATTACCCATACATATATAACTTTGCTTATATACGAAAATAAATACTCTAGGTTTTTTGCCAGTTTGTAATGAACGACATGTAAAACAACACAAACATTTTAAATAATAACAACGTACTTTGTAAAGAAAATACGAATAATATAAAATAGTTTGGAAGCACAAGATATGTAAAAGTTTTTTGTATTCTTTTTATGAGCCTAGATTTGATATTTTATAAAGTCTTTTAAGAAATGAATTGTAACCAATATATTGATTGGTTTTTTATATCATTAGGATGAATATGGCAGTATAATTGTCGAAAGCTGCCATATTTAAAATAAAAAAACTCACAAAAAGTGACCGAAAATGAGTTTTTTCCCATTACATCCGCATTTACACGGTCAAAGAACGCAATGCATTACTTATTTGTTTATTTTCATCCTTCTTCCACTTCCTCACGATTTTTTCCCGTTTATATTTATGTATTGTAATATCTTTCTGCTCTATTGCCCTTTGTGTGCTTTTAGTCTCTTGTTCGCGAGGACGAAACCATAAGATTGTTAGCCTATTTCGTAGTCCAAAAGATCGAATTCTTGTAATAGTTGTCAGTAGGCAGTTTAGTCTGTACTTAAGTTCTCTGGAGTAGATGCCTGTCCAGTGTCTTTCATAGGTGTCGCTGTTCTGTTGTGTGTCACCTCTGGAAGTACAGGTCTCCGCTCCGCTCCACTTTACTCCACTCCAGTGCACGTGTGAAGATCTTTTCGCGACCAGATCACTCCGTGTAACTGGAGAGGATATTAAGTGGTCCAGAGGTTTCTGGCTCCAGGACCACGCCTCCCTCTCAGAGGCAGCTGAAAGCCGACAGCAACACACTCACGTGCTCGTGGTGGTGTGGAGTCTGCAGGCAAGCTCTTTTAATAGCTAGCTACCCTCTTAGTCTGTCTTCTCACACAGGAGTCGGAACCCTACTAAGATAAGATTGCTCGTCGACTGGAAGCAATTAATAGCCGAAAAGCGTTCCAACCCTCCCTCATCAGTTCAGGGACACTAATTATAAAACATAAGCTAAAAGGACGACCACAGTTGCAAAATATCACCTAGGTAGTCTATGTCAATGTGAAACAAGGAAGTTCAAATAATCAAATTGTAAGAAAATTGTGAATTTAAATAAATGTAGTAACACGTATCTATAAAAATTATAATCGATATTTAAGTGTGTGGTTTGACTTTCAATTACTTTCACGAAAAAAAGGCCAAATGATTCTTGAAAATAAATGATATCAAGTAAAGACATAATGAATTATGTACAGTAACGAAACTCTCCTTGTCGTCATCGTCGTAATTTAGTTCAGACCTCTCGGGTTGCAACGTGGGAGGCAGGGATAAGTGAAAACCAAAACCATAATAAAAAAATTAACAAAGGTTTATTCGTGTGAATAAAAGTAAGAGAGGAGCCTTTTAAAACTTCATAAAAACTAGTACAAAGCTAGTACCCAATTTCAAATCGCACCGCTGTTCTCTTCCGAGGGTATCCCTGGACCCAGAGCTGCTCCCGAGCGTCCAGGACGACGTCCATTTATAGAAGGAAGGGTCCTCGTGGTCGTGCTCTCGCCACGACATCACTCCCCTCCACCGTTCCTCCTACTTTAAGGTGTACCTCGACTTTACTGCTACCAGAGCGCAACCCCCCCATGTAATGTCGTAGCTACTGACTCTGGATCTGCGATTCGTAGAAAGGAATAAACCGGGGGATACCTGTCGCGTTAAATCGCGAATATAGGCTCGTTTTCCTGTCCGAATACATTTGGATAGATCAAAAGAATTCTTGTTTGAATTGAACTTACCTAAAGTGGGCAAATTAATTAAATATTAAAATTCCATAGTTCAACGTCATTAGGAAACTGACGCCTTGTGCAGAATCATGGAAATAAATAAAATACTAGTTTCTAGTGTAAAGAACATAATTAATTTCTAAATGAAATTGGATTGAGAATATAATTTTGAAAAGCACATGTGTTGAATCTGAATTTTTATAATAATTTGGAGCACATGCACTTGTCCCATAGACATTGATTCTGCTTACAAAATAAAGCACGATCAATAATATTCATCAAACAGCATAATTTAAACAATAATCCAAAATAAACGTAACACTCCACATAACGCACTCAATTTGCACTCCTTGCTCGATATACAATCCCTATACTAACGCTAAAAGATATTATTCAATTATGTCTTGGACTGGTCCTTCTAGTGTTTCCCTGGTTCACATTATAGCGAAAAGCAGGGTTAGAAACCTTGAATTATACCCCGGGGTTGCCCACCTTTTTCTCACCTTCACTTTATAACTCTTACTGTGCTGCTAAAGGGATGACTATCTTGAACTATAGCCCTGGGCCCTACTCAACTCTTGGCTACCTTGCTCTACCTTCCGCATCCCCCCTTTTCAATTCCCTTCCTATGCTATTAAAGGGCAGTTGCCTGTTTCAGGATCACCCTTATGTAGCCTGTTAATCCAAAATAATCTCGATTAGTGTGGTTAATAATATTAAATAATGATTTATTATTTCATATTGTTGTGAATAGACTGATTCATTGGTACAGAAGAGACGAGCTGATTATTCATCTTGAAACTCTATACTAAAATTGCCTATATATGGGTATGTATATATGTTCCGCATTTAAATCTAAACGAGCGGAGCAATTGTAAGCAAATTTCGTACACGAGTTTTTTGTGGCTTGAAAATCAGCTCTGTTAGGGCTGAGGGTGTGGCACGATTTTTTAAAATAAGGTATTAATTGTGTCTATGTTCGCCACAAAAGCTTTGGAGCTTGATGGAAGTTGCTGCAATTGTACTTTTAAAACAGTATCAAACACAGGGGAGGATCCTTAAAACATAGTCCGGGGGCCTCAGTCAACCTTTCCTCTAACTTCAACATCCCCCCTTTTCAATTCCCTTCCGATGCTATTAAAGCGGAGTTACCTCTTTCAGGATCAGCCGGTTAACTAAAAAACAAAATGCCTTGGAGCAAGTTGCGATAACTTTTAGAGCTTTCTCTCGCAGGTTTTTGTCCCCAGATTGATTTCAGGGCTTACCTTTGTGGATGCCTCGTCCTTTCTGCGTTTCTTTCAAGGCTCTCACATACTATTTTTGGAGGTGTATGTACTGGGGTCGAAGATTTGGGCATATAGTAAGAGTTTTCTGCTGATCCACTGCCTCCTAAAACTGGTAAAGACACGAGAAGGGAATGCTGCGTCCCCACAGAAAAATCATCCCTCGTCATTCGAAATGGCGTGAGAATAGTATCCAAAAGGCCGACCTCCCTGTTGCAGGTATTATAGGATTACCCTGCAGCTCTTTTAGGTAAAACACCGGGTAGGATCCTTAAACTATACCCCGGGGGCCTTCGTGACCCCTTGGCTACCTTACACTAACTTGTAATTCAATTCCCTTCCTATGCTATTAAAGAAGAATTGTCTGTTTCAGGAAGACCCTCACGTTGCTTGTTACACCCCCCCAAAAAAAATACTTTGGAGAATACTCAGGAAAATTCAATTTGACTGACAAATATATTTTTCAGTACTTGAACTTACGACCCTGCACAAATTTCCCAATTTTTCTAATTATATAACCTGTTAATTCGGGAAATTATGTTTTATTACTCACTTCTTTTGCCATGAATTTATTATTCCCACAGTAAAAGTAATCATTCACAAATCTCGTTATATGGTGGTAAACGTTTGTGGGAGTAATGGTTATAATGCTATGAGATGAACTGCTTCTAACACGATAAAGTCTTTTCGAACAACAGCAACAATAATCTGCTGCGGTATTCACGGCTCAATTACCTGCTACTCGGCGTCGATTGAGCATGTAGCCAAAGCTTTGATGACAGAAACCCGAACACAAAGACGGTGGTGTCAGTTAGTTGGAAGGCTACTCGCTCTGAGTGACCGACGCACAACCATTCCGTCGCGAATGCCCTGTGGTCTAATTATTTTCTGTTTTGGAATTGCAATTACCGCTGATATCTCTCTGTGTCGGGGTGAGTGTGTGTGTGTATGTGTGTGCGCGTGCGTGCGTGAGCCCAATGGACTCTGGAGGGACGGGCAGACACACGATATTAATGGAGGGAAGCTTAATCACCCGCAAAAAGCGGTTCTGGACGATACAATGGAATGGAATGCGTGAGTTTCGCGTGCGTCCGAATACTGCGCGTGATTGCCTCAGTCCTGTCATCAATTGAGATACGGCCATAATTTCCAGGGAACACTGCAGATGTACTCATGTATAGTGCGTAACACTTGACTCCTATACGATTCATTTCTCCAGTTATTTTTTTCGGTTAGTTGTGCAGATCTAATTTTTTGTATCCGCGCATCAAATATACAATGACTCTTCCTTACAATTTTTCTCGATGTAACGTCTTTAATGATGCCACACTTTCACCAACTTCTGCTACTTCAGACTTTATTGTATGTTTCTCGACTCATCCAACGTACCATACGAAGGCTGTTTTTAAAGTAAGCACCGTTTTAATGTTTGGCCGCTGAAGCGTTGCAGTTGTGATTTTAAGCATGCTCGCTTTGATGTAAACGCTTTAGGAAGCCAGACGCTGTTGTAAATTATCGTAACGTTGTGTTTTCAAAACCATCGTGTAATGTTTCGTGGATATGTTAATTGTATTGTATATAAAATAATAATAATATATTTTTTTATTGTTGATGAGCAAAGAGGAGAGTATTGGTAGAGGAATGCCTCTGGCGCAGTGATACATAAAAAAATTGCAGTTCACCGACAGTAAGTTGAATTTTTCTTTGATGATATAATCAATATAATTATGTTAAACTCCGGAATAATTCTGAGTTTCGTTTCGTACATGCGCAATGAAAATCAGAGTTACAATTTACACATGATTTAATTAAATTTCTTGTGCTTATTGCACATATACCTATCATAAGAAACTGGAAGGTGACCAGAGAAATCTTTTAGGATAAAGAGATCAAAATCTTATTATTATTATTATCTTATATTATGGTATTAAACTCGGCTCAAGGAAGAGTTCAGTACCACCTCACCACGTCAAGAGCTCGACCGGGCTAACATCAATAATATTTAACACGACGAGGCATAAGAACTTTGAAGTCACATCTGTGATCTGTTTCTTAAATGGAAGCCAGCAAAGATTCATCGGCAATTGTGAGGTGTGTATAGGGCTGCAATGAAAAGTGACGGAATGGTGAAGAAATGGAACAGACAGTTTAATGAAGGTTGTGAAAAGGTGTAAGATGAGCCGCTGTACGGCACCAGCTGGATCCTTCTGAAACGATTACTTTTAAAACTGGTTTCCCGTTAAGTCAAGTTCCTGAATTATGGCGGTGACTATGTGTGATGTGTAACGTATTGATTGTTAATAAAATATCTCAAATATAATGTTTCTTATTTTTTAAAACAAACAATCCATTGAGTAATTTATAGTCTGACGCTTTTTTGGTGTTGTTGCTGTGGCGTCTGCTCTGTTTTTAGCTGATTATTAGCTGTAATCTGTTGATTATTTTGTCTACTCACTCTCCCTGGCAATATACAAGTTGTTGATATTATGACCTCAGAATACTCTTCTCTCTTCATCCACATGTTAACTGACAGCTCTGTCTGCGATCTACAATATAACTGACGTGAACATTCTGTCTTCTTATTCATTTATAATTGTCTCACCCTAAAAAATAAATTTCTCTGCACTTTATCACACTCGAGATCCCTGGATTTTTAAATCACCATCACTAACACCAGAAATCGAGAGATTTGAAGGATTGATTTGAATTAATCTAAGAATTCGTTTATATCTTGAGTATTTATCCGTATTAAAAATTCTCTCAGCATTTTACTGACAAAATAACAGCGTGTCCGTCGTTGCCCGGAAATGAATTGAATCGTCAGTAATATTGTGACCTATGTCAACAAGTAGTCACTCTACAAGGTTCTATCAAATATGGCAGAATTCCATACCACCTTTCTCTCTCACTCATCACCTGTACACACATACGTTTTTGTCAAACTAAAATTCTTTTAATGTTCATCGAGGTTTTAATTTATTACTACCACGTTAATATTCCCTGATTTTTGTAATTATACGTACCGTTTATTTTGCTATCTGTTCACACGTTTAGATTTAAAGTAATAATACGCAAAGATTCAATCATATATTTACATTTTTTATTAAGTACCTAAGATCTTTTATGGCGAATTTTAAGCTATTTACTATCTCAGTCAGTGAACCTGTTTAATTTTGAGTGTGAACCTTAAGTGACTGCAGTAATGATTTGCGACGAATATCTTGCCTTATCCTTTACCCTACCGGTCAAAATTGCATGCTCGTGAGTCGATGTCCTTTTCTCCTCAAGTATGCTTGGTACAAATTTTTTAAGCGAATTAAAGGGATCGATTTGTCTTTTAGTAATGCTCTTACAACGAACGCTTCAATTTTATTGACGTACGTATATTTAGAGATATATTGATGTGAGAAACGGACGAAGTATTGTTAATTATTGGTGTTGCGAATATAAGGCTTAGTCATGTATTGTTCTTTCTTTCTTTCTTTCTTTCTTTCTTTCTTTCTTTCTTTCTTTCTTTCTTTCTTTCTTTCTTTCTTTCTTTCTTTCTTTCTTTCTTTCTTTCTTTCTTTCTTTCTTTCTTTCTTTCTTTCTTTCTTTCTTTCTTTCTTTCTTTCTTTCTTTCTTTCTTTCTTTCTTTCTTTCTTTCCTTTCTTTCTTTCTTTCTTTCTTTCTTTCTTTCTTTCTTTCTTTCTTTCTTTCTTTCTTTCCTTTCTTTTCTTTCTTTCTTTCTTTCTCTTCTTTCTTTCTTTCTTTCTTTCTTTTCTTTCTTTCTTTCTTTCTTTCTTTCTTTCTTTCTTTCTTTCTTTCTTTCTTTCTTTCTTTCTTTCTTTCTTTCTTTCTTTCTTTCTTTCTTTCTTTCTTTCTTTCTTTCTTTCTTTCTTGTCTCTGTAGCCTATTTAGAGCCTTGACCTACCGGGTCAACTGCGGAATGTCATATTTACATGACACATTCAGAATTTTGGAATGATACATGGTCACCGTATTGATTCTCCAGCAGCACTCGAGAGAGTGTGTAAATTTACAACGTTGAAGATAGCGTTTTTAATAATTGGTATACCAGACTTGTAAAGTGTCCGTTGTGGACGGACGATAGATAATTTATATGACGATGGTGAGGGAATAGATTTAAGCGTCGGTATGAGTAAAGTTAACCCAGTTAATACGACGGGATTATGACTAAATACAGCGTTAAAGAAAGAGTGAAGGGATTTTAAGAGGTTAAATTGCTAGCGTTGGCTCACAACTAACGAAAAAACTTCTAGTAAATTTACGATCGATAAAATCCTGGGATTTCTTTTGTGGATAATTACAGATAAAAAATTATATTAACCATCGGTTAAAAAATTTACTATAAATATCTTTCATGGGAAAATTTTTAAACGATTGTACCAGCAAAGTTCGTATTATGCAGGTTATTTTTTGATTGATTGTAGCATCTTAAAAGTAAAAATATGTTTGATAATAATTATTTATTAAATGTGAAAGTAGAATTGGATCATGATTTATTCAGAATCAGCATCTGTGGAACACTCTTTATTAGATGATGACGTGTTCCTTTCAATTGGCTGTAATAACCTTCATCAGCTGTGTACTGTGTACTGTTAAGGCTGAATTCGATTTTCAGGACTATATTATCTGATTGATCCGCATCTTTATTCTCGCGTTTTTAGGTATAACAGTAACCCATTCTTCCCATATAGTCATATTTTACGTTCCTGATATGGAGTGTCATAAAATATTTTAACGTCTTACGCAATGGAGTCCAAGAATTACAGTAGCTACTAGGATTCATTAATTGAGATTAGTGAGCATTCCTCTTCATTCGTCCTTGACAGTAACAGGCCCGTATGCCACCCCTGCTTGTTTCTGTGGTTATTATCTTGCGGAAAGAATTCGGCGGCGCCTTATGGCGTGGGAGTTTACAGGGGGTGGCTAATAATAATAATGATGGTGGTGGAGGAAGAAGGGTAGTAATATCGGGGCTTGCCTGCGCTCCAGCTGATATTTTTCTCGCTTAACGGGTAAAGAGGAGGGCAGGTTTCGTCCATCTGTCAGATCTTGGCCCACATTACCCCCCTAATAGCCACCCCCTGCAGATGCCTCCTTGTGGCAGATGGTGGGGGCGGAGGTTTTTCCGAGCAACCACCACAGAACCCATTCCCCGGGCGTGACGGGGTTAAACGTGGCTGCTGCTCAACATCTGCCCTCCAAAGCGATGTAATATGCGGACCAGGGGCGATTTATTACTTTAAAGGGAGTGAGGGTAGCTTGAGGGGAAACTGACCCCAAGACTTTATTAATTAAGAAATGAAGGGTTGCTTTGATGGGTTAACCTATTAGCAGAACATTATCGCCTTCGTCACTAATTAGCGATGAATTAATTGTACCGTGCTTGTCTGAATGGCGGGGCTGTCAGCTCATTCCCACATCCGGACTCTCTAAACACTAAATACTTCACCCATTCCCTCATTAACATCCCATTTTTCTTTATGATATGTCCTGGGGGTGGGGGGATTATCCTATCCTCAATCCTTCAACGCTGCAATTCCTCAATTACATCACCAAAGCATATATTAATTAATTAATTGACGTCCAGTTATTACACGTGATTGCCCCACCCCATAGGGAAGAACGGATAGGATATTTTGTATATAAAATTAGTGCGATAAAATTAAATTTATATTGAGAAAAATTTTAACACCTTCCTTTCTTGTACTTCACTCTACTCTCAGTTTGAGGTTTTTAATTTAGCCTTAATACAAGTGGGTTTAAAACTCATACGTAACTTATATGCAACTAAAACACCTAGTTTACGAATATGTACTATTAAAGTGTTTAAAGCAAGGAGTTTCGTAGATTATCTTTTGTCGAAATAATGTAAAAATTATAACGTCACAGGTGTAAGACAACAAAACCATAGACCATTCACAAGGTGCAGTCAAAATTTGGTCCAGTCAGATGCCAGTACGTCTTCCTTGACCAGTTACAATGTAATAAACTCCATCGCTACGCAGAAAAAAGGAGGTATCCTGATCTATCCCGCTATCCAGTTCCGCCCCGTGCTACCCTAAGTCATCTTCTTTCCTAATCATCATAAATTGGAATAAATAAATTTAAATGGATTCATGGAGCGGTCTTGGATTGTAGATAGCAATTATACGGCTATCAAGTTAATATTCACAGCTTTCAATTACTTGGAAAACCGGTGAGATAATTATTTTTACTGAAATGTAATCAGCAAAATAAGTTATCATGAAGGTCAATGAAAGAATCGCTACATTTGAAAATTTGTGATAAGGGAAACCGTTTACAAATTTGTAATTTTAGTATTTTATTCCATTAGGTTGCATTTTCTAGTACAAAATGTAGTGTTTTACGATATACACTTACAAAAGATAATCATGGATTTTATTTTAATTACTTAGTGCTTTATCAAAATTATAAAGAGTTAATTCAACGAGATATAATTTACATAAACAGTTAACAGAGAATAGTCTCTCTTAATAGATTCTCTACTTAATTGTGACATACCAGTTGGAAATTTAATTATTGGATAGTATTCAGTTTTAAGTTGGTGGTACTTTGCTGTTTATTTTGTGTCTGGATTTTAACGAACTTATATGCCAATCGCGGAGTGAGAGTCACTGGTTATTATATGCAGAGGAGCTTAATTTTTGGTTTTAATACGATTCACTGTAATTTTCGTTTAAAATAAATTCTAATCATTCAATAATTAACTGTAAATGTGTTTTTGATCTACTATTAAATAAACCCTACGAAGAAGACCACGAACTTGGAGTCAAATGCAAAAGTTGAGAGACAAGTATTTATTTTTAATATTGATGCAGAAGGCATTGTTCGAACGTTTCATGAATATATATATATATATTCGTAATTTCGCATAATTTATAAGAATGAGTGAAAAGAGGAGGCGATAAACTAAAACAAAAAATGTTTGAGCATGTAAAATGTAACAATTTTGAATTCATACGTAATAGTAGCCAAATAAGAATTGTAAAATATTTGAATTTTAAAACACCAATTAATTTGATTTTTCTAGACGATCATTAATGCAAGTACATATACGTATGCTGTGTTTAGTTGAGGTTATCATTTTTTAGGTTAACGATAAATTATGCAGTTTATCATTGTATTTAGAACGTTCTGTCGCCACTTTCTGTTGAAATTAAAGATACATTCCAAATTATTGTTCAAAATCGAGTTCTCAATGAGTTTTATAAGACAGAAAAGTTTCTTCAAATTGAAGCTCATCCAAAAATTATCTCTCATAGTTATATTTTGTGAAGTCCGCACAAATAAGTAACAATTAAAAAGTCTCAGCAGTGAGAAAAATGTGTTCTTCTCCAGCGAAGTGAAAGTTTATTCCAAAAGTCATAATAATTGTCAGCACATATAACTTACAATCAGTACAGACCAATGTACAAGGACAAAAAAGCTTTCAATGAGTAGGGGGAAAATTAACAATGTAGAATATATTTCAGCATAGTTATATCATTAAATAAAAATTTCATGAATAAGAAAAATATTTAATGTGTTTTAGAATATAGAAATTATAATTGATTTCAAAGAGTGGAGGATTTATTTCAATTGGAGCTCACCCAAAGCCTTAAAAATAAATTTAGAAGTTCAGAATATATTTTATAAATAATCCTAGTAGACCTATACGGATATAACATAATAACCATTTTTAAGACAAGTAGAAATCACCGTGATAAGCAATAGCTACAAGCTGTTGCTTGAAAGAGCTGAATACCTAACCTTGAAAATAATTACAATCCACTCCAGTTTTGCAGTATTATAAATAGTTTTCATCAGTAACGATATTCAAATAAATTAGTAATAAGATTAGTGAATAAGACTACCTATGCAGACGATTGAAATGCATGATAGTTTATAAATAAATGTATAAATATACACGGTTAATAAATATAACAGGACTATTTAAAAGATCAACAGCAAAACAATCGAATTAACTAAAAAAGATAACGGGAATTAATAAATATTTATAACTGTCTGCGTAACATTTAAAATTACTGCAATATAGAAGAAAATATAAGTGATGGAAGTGAAAAATGAATCTTGTAGACTACACCCCTGATATCAATTATGAATACTTTTTTTTGGTAAAACAACTTTTAAATATTTTTCTCTCGTACTTATAATGTTACTCCCCCAGGGACTGGCTTTTCCCATCTTACGTGACAGAAGTTCTTTGCGATTTCTCCCCGACTTTCCCCCTTATTCCTTTCCCTTCGCCTAAATAAGCTTAACTTTAGCGTGCAAAAGGGGAATTTCCTTTTGGAATTTTATTTTCACCATGTCTCCCCTCCCTTTCGGTTCATTTATACTGTCCCCTAACACCTACAGCGGCAAATGAACTCCTATCACATTTATCCTCCACCGACCTATTCGTCCTCAGTTTTATCGGCGCGTCTTTCTCCCTATCCCAGTCTTTCTCTTTCTACCTCTTGAGTCTGATTGATTTTTCCACATCACTGTCAGAAATATACGTAACTCTCGATGGACTGAAACCACCAAACTAGCTGCATTTGTCGACTTCAATCTCAAGAGGGGAGTGGAATCGTCGAGGGATCAGAAAAAAAACATATATACACACACTCCAGATAAAGTGGCACGTTTCGACAAAATATTGTTCAATACGTTTCCTAGTGTACGGTTGAGAGAAAAAAATATTGCTCCACGTGACTTCTGTTGAATACCTCATGTGCTGATAATAGAAAATTATATCAATTATTGATAATAATAAGTACATTGACAATAATAATGTAAATCTTGATGGTGACCAAATTTGTACCAATTTCGAAAGAGAAACAACGTATTACCATGTAACTTGAACTCATAAAGAGAACTAATGCGTTCAACCCCAAGGTCTCGAAAAATAAGAGTAATAACTTTTAACCGTCCCGATGCTTTAACATCTGCTCAGGTCTGTCTGCCCTTCGAATTTCTTACCTGAGTTCCTCAAGGGCCAATTCACGGGCCCCTGCTCGTCTTTTAAATGGTCCGAATTTACATAGACGATGATGACCTCGAGCACAAAAATCTCAGGCAGATCACTCGTCAGGTATCATTTTTATTAATTAAGGTGAATATTTAGAAGGAAAAACTATTAGAGCATTTACTTAATTGGCCATCTATCATCCTCCCTGTCTGGTTGAAATTTACGGTGGTAAGCAGGAAAAAAAATTAAATTTCTTCTTTAAAAGGTGGAAGTCTATTATTAACAGCTATAATTTTTTTCAAAAGGAGAAACGATAACATTGTAAATTAGTCTGCTTGATTTGAAGTGGTACGAGGAAATATATGTGGTATAAATCACAAATATATTACTCCACAAAACAATTATGCAAAACTTCAATGCTTTTATTCAATAAACGTTCAATTGGGATCGAGTGAATATTATATGTAAAACGAAGCTACAACTACAATTAAATATATTTTTGTTTATACATAACCAAATTTCAATTATCAAATTCTGTCTTTTCATTAATTTATTATTAACAGAAACCTGAGCCTTCGGTTGTGACGCCATTAACATTCTCAAAAACTATAAATCATACACTGGGATTCACTATAACATTTAAAAATTCAATTATCTGACATTAAGTAAAGTAAATAAATAAAGATGTAGTCAAAATGTCACCTAAGAAATTGATTAATATTTAGTTATTATAAATATAACGATTCAGCCATCCTAGTGGACTTCTTCCGTTTAATTTTTTAAATGGACGAACTAATTACATTATGGGAATTTTGGTGTCATAGACATTCAAATATGGATGAAACGTTGTATATATAAAATCATTATAAAATTTATTACAATATTATTTGTTGCGAAAAACTAACAGGCCCTATTTTTACATTCCTTCAAGATGTTTTGTTTTTATGTATGGGTCAGTACATGAATTATAGTTCACTATTTTACTATATATTTTTTTCTGTAATGATATGCCTGTAATAATTATATTAGTTGTACTTTGTGATATTGATTGAAAATTGCAATTGACGTAAAATATTATCTTTATTTTTACAAATGTGAATAGCTTTGAATATTTTCCGTTTGTAAACATGATCACATTTATGTATAATTTTACAATACAGATAAATATAATAAATTAATTGTACAGTTTTATTAATATATATTAATGACCGCAGAATGTAAACACCTTATACATTTTTCACTTTGAACTATTAGTATCATGCATTTAATTTTTTTTACAATACATTTGCCTCCTCTTTCTACTATAATATATGGGGAAGTTCAAGTGGAACGGGACACTTATTGACTAACAATTTTTGTAAAATTTTAGAAAATGATACATCGTTTCATAAAGGTATAAACAATAGTTTATTCTAGTATTTACCTAATCTAATATCAATATAACTTTAAACAACAATTTTAGATTCTTTATGATTTTTTTAAAAGAAGTACAGAATGTTTTGTGATTACAATTTATACAAAAAAATTAAATTTAAATTAAGAAAAATCTTAACAAATTTGGTGTTTCCTTTTTTATATTTATTTTGTGTCCGGTTGATCCCTTTATCAATTTTTCCCTTAGCAAGGAGACTTAACAGCAACTACACAGTCTTTGCTAGCATTTTGCCTTTTTCTCGATCCTTATCTTTCTGCATCTGTTATTTTTAGTCACAGTATCTTCTAACTCAATCTTATAAGGTGGGTCTGTCAGTATTCCTTTTTTTATTGAGGAACATGAAATATTTTGCCTTCTACATCAGTATCCCATTCCACCAATGACGCAAGTTTTAGGAGTTAGAAGTTTTACAGGTTACCTTATGTCGAAGTGGCGTAAAAATGATAAGTTCACAGATGTAAGACACCAAAACAAATTGTTCATTTATTCAATTATTCATTCTGAGCTTGGTCAGGTCGGCTGCCAGGATTTCTTCTTTGACCAGTTACAATGTTCAACGCCTATTTACTTAACTTCAGCTCAGTCACGTTCCTCCCCGAGTTCCCTTGTGTGTTAATCGATACATACAAGCCAAAAAATTAATTTATGACGACGTTGAAGACACACAGTACGGAGGGAATTAATATTTTTAATTTTTCTCCGTCATAACAGAAGTGCACAAAATGATGTAGGGATGAAGCCAGTCTGAGGCTAACTTTATGATGTTTTTGCTGTCACGATGCCGCTAGAAAGAGTCTTAGCAAAAAGACATAATACATTACGTGTGTTAAAAAATAAATTTCATCTTTCAGAATAAAAATTTGTTGAGGTACTAAATTTTAATACATTAATTAAGCCACAGTGCCAGGTTATATTGAGAGAGCTTTAAAATGATTTAGGCTATTTTACAATGAAAATTCTCCTGTTTAATTGTTGCCTTTATCGGAAAATATGAAACTCGTACACATTTTTTTGACTGTATAAAATAGCTTTGGAACTCTTCAAGTTGGTGTGTATTTTTAAGAAAAGCCAGAAAAAGCCATTCCTAAATTTGTTCTTTATATTTTATTGAAAACGATTTTATCATGTTATAGTAAATTTAGCTTTCGGAAGTTTTCTGCAACTAGAATTCTCAACTATTTACCGTTTCTGGCTTTTCGATTAATATAAATCAATCTTTACCGAGGTATGGGTGAGGTGGTCTATTCTTTACCTCGAAATGCTGCAAAGAAGTGGCGTTTCCCTTAGTTCTGACAGTCCACCTGTAATTTCAAAGAAAATATGTTTTAAAGTTTGAACCATAACTGCAACATGAAATTTATTTAGAAGAATGAACTTGTCAGAAAATGCTGATGTTATTTGGTACAACACACGACCCCCCTTTTTTAATTGAGTCAAATTCAAGATGGCCACTTTGGAAATGTCTCCCATGTTGGGTACATACCGTTAAGATAGGCCGCCATAACAAAGTAGAATATTCAGATTTCCCAATTCCTGACGAGTTTTTTAAGTAAAAAGTTGTACTAGGATTTTGACTCACCTGAACTTTGTTAGTCTGTACACCAGAATAGTGCATATAGATTTATTTCCCGATTTAATTAATAATTAATTGTACCCTATTTTCCTGTCTAATATGTAATACTGTTACACTTCTTATCTTTATGCAACAGCATTTGACCATAGAATTATAAGTTTGTAAACATTTAAAGCAATAGTTATTTACTTTACTTATGATTCTATGTTAAAATTATTTTAGAGGAAAACGCGAAACAGCATCAAGACGCGAATCTATACTTTTCCTCATATTACAATTGGTCTCGAAACGACGGGCTTATTATTAATCGTTTTACGCCATAATATAATCTTCATATACTGTACAAAACTTTGTCCCAATTTTCGTACCGTATCTCTGTTTTTCTTAATTCCACAGCTAACTTTTTTAAGGTTTACGGCCATATTTTTTACGTATGTAAGATGGGGTTCTTCGCTGCCTAGCCCAACAATGTTCATGCCTACGTTGGTAATAGAGAAGTACTACACCAGGGAATTTTAAATTTTTGAATTGTATGAACATAGAAGGAAAGGGTCTCGCGATCTCTTACGCCTTATCAAACCGAGTGATATTATGGCTTTACCAGTCTTAAAAGCCACATCCAGTGAAGACAACAAAGGAGGGAACCGGTAGTACTTCGTCCCCAAGAGAGGGGAGTCTAAAAGAAATAAATAGAACACAAGAGAGGGAGTGAGTGAGAAACAGAGGGCGGCGGGGGAACGAAATTTTTGTGTTAATTAGTCTGGTCCAAATGGATATAATAAAAGAAGAGAAGCGCGCACAAATGCGCACTTCGATGCTAATGCATGCAGTAAATAACATTATATGGCAGGCAAAAAGTAGAAGAAGAGAATAGGAGAGGGCAGGGAGAGTGAGGAGAGATTAGGGCGGAAAAAGAAGTTTATGCCACTGCACTCTTGATAGGGATCTACTACGCACTTTGCGGACGGATAAAAAAAATAATAAAACGGAGAATGTAAAGTAGAATTTAGTAGGTGGTTACTCAGTCATGTTGGTTGCGAGGCGACCATAAAACTAGATCAGACTGCGGGGTAAGTCTGGATGGGGAGGCTGTCCAAAGACAGTGGAACACTGACTACGTTTGTGAAAGATAAGCCTATAGATCATAAATTCAAGAACTCGATAGAGGAGAAATGATTAACACTCAGCAGGTAAAATATTAAACGGAAATAGGAAAAGACGCCTGAAATCACTCCATGGTTACAAGAAAATGTATTCGCCTAAATTTATTAAAACATTCTTTGCTGTCTACAAGGTTGTGAAAAATAGCGTTTGGAGTTGTTGCTTTCACTTAATTCTTCTCAATAAAACTATTAACATTGTTGAACCTATCATTTACAATCCATCTAATCATCCCACAACACATTTACCACTAACATTTCATAATTGTTTTACTCACCATGAAAATATAGCCACTGGTCTCACTAAAGGATTCCTCGAGGCCCCTCTCTTCTAGTTGAAAACATTTGTCGATCAGAAGGCAGTCTGCAATGAAGAAGGTTAAAACTGTATATAGCAAATGAATCATACTGCAAAGAGAAGAAATAAAATCCCTAAGACTTACCGATGAGATTTCAATATTATGGGAGTCAGAAAGACCTGGAGAAAGAGGATTAATAGATGGAAACCCAAGGTAATTGAGTGATGGACGGGAAACAGTGAAATAATAAAGGGCGTTAGATTGGCAAGGGATGTTTTGAATGAAGTTAAGGAATTCTGCTACTTGGGCCGCATAATAACTAGGGTTGGTAGAAGTTTAGTAGACACAATGAGTAGGGTAGCACAGACACGGAAGGCTTTCGCGAAAAAGAAGAATTTACTCACGGGTAATATAAGAGTGAATATTAGGAAATCATTGCTAAACATATTTATATGAAGTGTGACGTTATATGGGTGCGAAACGATAGGGGACGATAAGGATTGCAGGAAGGAAGAGAATAGAGGTGTCGTAAGGTTTCATAAGAATTCTGAATATCAGATGGGTGGACAGGGTAAATAACCAGGAATTTCTAAACAGTATATGGGAAAAGAGAACAATATGGCGGGCTTTTACGAAGAGAAGGAATAGATTAATAAGCCACGTTTAGAAACACGTGGGTCTTGTAAAATTAGCATTCCAGGGAAGTGTGTTGGTTAAGAATAGAAGAGGGATGCCGCGGATGGAATAGAATAAGCAAATTAGGGAGGATGTAAGATGTGGTAGTTATGTTGATATGAAATTTTTTTCAGAGAATAACTTGACATGGAGGTTTTTATCTTACCATTCTAAGAATTGACAACTACAAAAAAAACATTGATTAGTATCAATTCCTTATTTTAATATTAAACGCGTAATTGCTCACATAAAGGGCCCATTAAACTGATAAATGGTATATTACAATAAAATAATTTCTACTATAAAGTAATTCGATTTTTTAATTGACCCCAGACAAAATTTCTTGACACTCAATCGTACACAAAATTTATATTAATATTTTTATTATAAATAACAAAAAATAAATTATATGCCGTTGCATTAGATAAAATAGAAAATATAGTGAAGAGTATTATTGAAGGAATTAATTTAAATGTGGCGTAGCAACATTTCCATAAGGAGGCCAAAACATTATGCTATGAAATTAATATTTTTCAATAATTCAATTTTTTATAGTTTTAGAGAAAAGTTATGCATATTCTGGTTTCGGTGTTCTTGTAAAGGTTTAAAATATTTTTCAACTCGAATTCAGTGTTAATTTTTTTATTAATTTTGAATAGTTTTTAAGATTTATAAAATCAGTTATACATAAATGGTTGCTAGTTGAGAAATGCCTTTAGTTGGGGTGGAGGAGGAGACGGTCGGGAATTGGATCCCTAATAAATGTTTTTTTCTTCTTCTCGGAGGTATCAGTCTGGAACTCCCCATCTGCCCGGCTCTTTTTGTCTAGGGTCAGTATTATGACCTTCCCCCATACTTTTCCTAATGGTACACACACACACACACGAGCCTAACATATTTATGGTAAACATGTAAGGAGGAGGTCTGCACTAAATTAGGGTCCGAAAGCTCAGTCCATCCCCTACTCTTCTCAAAGGGAAATGTATAATTGTAACATGCCGGTTCATTAGCAAGGACGGAAGAGCCCTAAACGTATAAAAAATGAAAACACCCTCCTCCTTCTCCTCTCTACCTTGAAAGTTACCGTTCACCTGGCAGTTGGAAGAGAAGATGTTCTGTAGACGTAATGGGTTACAACGATTGCGCGTAATTTTAGGGGAGAACTCCAGAAAATGGACAGAGATTACAGTGATTTCTGGAGGGATTTTCCCCCCAGCGTGGTCTACCGTTGGCTACCAGATATAATACACACAAAATTGCAGAGGGGATGGAGATATGTGGTTATTTTTATCTTAAAGAAATTACTCCAGCAGAGCAGCTGCAACGAATAAAAAATGTAAAGAAAATATTGAATCCACTTAAAATTTATACCGATCAGATTCCACCAGTGTGCAGTCCTTAAGTTAAGTAATATCTGTGATTAAGCCTTAAGAAAATTAATATCTTTATGGAAGGTTTGTTATGTTTTCCGTCCCTGACGATTATGATGTTTCTTTGGCAGCTGTGTAGCGTGTTGGAAAACGCGGGAAATTTATCACAGCGTTAAAGTTGAAAGTTAGACTTTCCTATCTTGTATAATGATATATTGTGTTCGAAAATTGTTGAAAGGTATTTAGTTGGGGAAAAAACAATATAGAAAAGCGAATACTGTTCACCAATTATGCTATCGACTCCAGAAAATGTGCGTAGAAAGTCGTTAATTTAATGACATTGTGGTTTCTGCTGTTTGTATCTTCGTGTGCGAAATAATTGCAGGAGAAAATTCAAAAAGAGCAGAAGACGTCACACCCGTCCTAATGAAGACAAGGCGCCGCCATATCGCTACCTGGGAACTGGAGATTCTCAAAAATTCTGGTAATTTAGCGAATAGCAACGCATTATTAATTATCCTGTCAGCGAAGAATTCACAGTATCATTTAATGGGCCGCCATCTGATGTACAGATTACATGTTGTGGGAGTGGCCTACGCCAGATTTAGATTAACTGCTTAACTGATGTGTAATTCTTAATATCCTGAAAGAATTCTATCGGCATATTTAAAGAATTAATACTATTTTATTAAATTACAATATTTGTATATATGTACATAATAAGTCTGAATCTCTTTACAATATATTAAATTGATTACTATGCTAGAAGTTCTCAACCCTTTTCACCATGTAATAATTGAATTTGGGAAAGGTTATTGGTTTAATGAAATTAAAAGTAAGTAAGTAATTAACATTGTATGTTTGGTATTGGTTTAATAAATAAATTAAAAAAACAAGAACAGTTTCAGGATGGTTAAAATAGCTTGGCTTTCTCAAATTATAAATTGCAAGGATATCAAAATTTATTTAAAGGGCGATGAAATGTGGGCGATGTTGTACGGCAGGAAAATTCGTCACACGTATCTGAACAAAACCTAACTGATGTTGCATTTGTAGGAAGCAGCACTCTCGTGGTTGGGAGGTGTTTCCAGTAATTTGCCTCCGTTGTCGTTCCAACCTTCCTAACGGGGTGGACCGTGACTCCGAATGAGGTCATTCAGACATTCCCCTGAACGCCCTGTCAGACTTATTCACAAGGAATGTCATTAATCCCTCACGACTATAATTTCTCACGCCTCGGATCCTTTCCCCGTATCGACGGCGCCGTATATTTTTTCAGCCTTCGCCAATGACCTGAATAACGACTAAAAACTCATCCACGAAAAATATCCCCAAAGATTCATCCACCATTGACTTTTTCTGTGCTTAGATCCACTTCTCCTATCCGAGCTCTGAATCACCATGCCTCCCCGCGAGTTCTCATCATCCACCATTACTCTCTCTTGATTCCTCACGTACCACTCATCTCTGAGTACTGTTCTGATTCCCGTCTCCTCTGAAATAGACTTTCTCATCCCTACCACATGAACCCTGTTCTACGATCAAATTAAAATCTTATTTCGTGATGGTCAGTAGTTTGCGCTTGAGGGAGAACGTGTCATTCAGACAGTCCCCGGATTGAACCCCCGGTCAGACTTACTTTAACAAGGAATGTCATTAATCCCTCACGGCTAGAATTTCTCACGCCTCGGATCCTTTCCCCGTATCGACGGAGTCGTATATTTCTTCATGACGATTCTGTCAACTATCTGGACCCACTTCCGCCCATCAGTTTAAACCATTAATTTCATGTTTAATTTTTGTAAAACGCCCTGATATATCAGGACCATACAACGCACTCTAAATTATCAATAGGGCGATGGGCACCACCAAATTTGAGTAAGAGTAATAAATAATCAATAAATAAAAATCATTATAAAAATATAGCATTTTACTGAACGAAAACATAGGAACCCAGATATTAGACGTTTTTTAATATAATAATATCAGTTTTACTGAATTCCATTTCATTAGCTAGTGCCTCAAGAATAGAACAGTATGACGATATCACTGTTAGAAAACAATCATAAAGGTTAGTCAAGATCCATATTTTTATATTATTTTATTCATGTTAGAAAAGAATGTTTCGCAGAGACATTGTAGAACCACAAACTGATTTTATTTTGTAGGAATGGGAGAGGGTTCTTACCATTAAACACATAAACTTTACTAAGGCAACGACAGAGATCGAAAATAATTTTTCCCCGTTTATCAGTATATCTCTAATAATGGCGAGTGCATGCAAATTGGTCAGTGGGCCCGATGACACCCCTGGGGGTAGAGATGTGGAACCACCTTTTGATGTAACGATTTGAGATGAAAAATTTAAGCGTAAGCATCGTTAGTAATTAAACGTTTTAACTTTTATTGCGTTGTTTTTCATAACTATAAATCAAGTGGTTAAAAATGGTTTAATGTTGCTGATTTTACACTTAAAAATGTAATTTCACAATTCAACTTAATCGTAACGTACATATATTATGTAAAGGAATGTGAAAACATTACTTACTAATGCAATTTAATTACCATGCGAAGATATTGCGCCGATATAATAAATCGGAACCAGGCAGTGTAATATTGGAGTTCTGCGAAATGTTATCTATGGAAACCAGACACACCAGATGTTGCTTATAATAATTATTAGCGTCTGCATCTCTAAGTGAAGCAAGGATGGAGTGTTTCCGAAGCTTCTCGCTCGGGTTCTTCCATTTGGCAAAAAAAAACATTTATATCTAGACCATTAAACACTTTTCGCAAACACACTTGTCCATTCCGCGCATTTTACACTCTTCGATTCTAATACATAACGATCGAAAAGTACGTAAATACGAATCTAAGAAACTCATAGCGTTTCCCCTTCCCTATCCCACGCGACAAATACGTCCAAAAAATATATATCTTTTTGCGGTAAAATCTTCACAGTTTATGTTCGTTAATATTTCTTCTTAATTTAGAATAAAACAACTTTATCGGCGTGTTAACATTACTCCCGTCGTATAGGTCTTTAATATACAGGGTGTTCAGTTTATCTGAAAACATTGAAATATCTCGAGAACCACATATCGGATCAAAGAAAGTGTGAATTAAAAATATTCGTCTCGAAGAGGGACATCTAATGAACGAAACTCGACACCCCCAGGAGTTAAAAAACGTAATTTGGAACTCCCATTCTTTTATTTCAGATTAGAATTCTCCTGAAAAAATTACTCCAATTTGATCTACGATTCGAGTCATTTCCAATACAGATAGTGTAGTCCCCGATGGACAGTTGTGGTGACATGAAGTATCAATTGTAAGAATATGAAACACATTTAATTTTATTTTGCTGATTTGGTGCCTATTTCTTGAGATATACACATTTTTCAACGATTTTTTTTTCCTATTTTGATTTTTGTCTAATAAACGACGCCATCTGCGCCGAAATGACGCAGATCGTAGGTCACATTGGAGTAATTTGTTTCTGGAGAAACAAAATCTGCAATAAAAATAGGGGTTCCTATTTAAGTTTTTTTTTACTTTTTCATCCCCAACCCTCATAGGGTGGGGTGGAGGTGTCGAGTTTCGAATCATTAGATATCACCCTTCGAGGCAAACAGTTTTCATTCACACTTTTTCTGATTCGGTGTGTAGTTCTCGAGATATTTCAATGCCTTCAGATAAACTGAACACCCTGTATGTTTTTATGATAGGGCAATTGATCTTCGAGCTGTTCAAACACGCCTTTAGTTCACCATTACAAACTATTCGTTCAAGAATTTAATTATTTTATAGCACTGGTCTACTACGAAGATAAATGAAATGTTAAAACTGACAAGTTTAAATATCAATAATTTAAATACCATAAAATTTATGTTATTTATAATTTTTTTGATGATGTACGGATAGACGAGATCAATTTATCGGAATGGTTGAGCAAGGTAACTGAGTAGAGTGTGAACATTACTTAAGAGACAGTTTCCCTTTCATATCATACCGTAGGGGAGAAGTTTATAATAGTAATAAGAAATAATAGTTTTTTAAGACAACTATTTTTGAAAAATAATTACTTCCCTCGTATAGTGCCTACGGAAGGATTTATTTATTTATTTTTGGTTGCCAGTAATGACCGTAGGAACTTCGAAGGGGAAGTCTGGATCATGTATCTTAATCGATTATACTTACTTTTTCAAAATACTTACTTTCAAATGATTATAACTGTTCAACTTAAAAATCTCTCTTGTGGAATAACGTAAAGTTTCATGGAAGGCGCGCATATTTCACAAAAAGAGATACAGTCGGTACCATTTTCAGAAGACGTGGGCGGCAAGTCCCACCCCGGTCAAATTCGCTACATAGCGACAACGTCTTTCTTCCTTCAAATTAGAATTTAGATATATTTGTGCATATTTAGGTAGATATATTTTATGTTTGTGATGCGAACCCATGAAGCAGTTAGTTTATCGACGCGTCGAGGGCGGGACATCCCCGTGTTTACTGGTCGCTATTTGCCCATCCGTCCCTCGATATGTGTCAATATTTGATTATTACTGCACCCACCGCCATCTTGTTTGCCCTTCCATTGAGCGAATGTCGCTGGGTGTGTGGATCAATGTCACACACCTGCCACCATCAAAGTCTTAGACCCAACAATGAGCAACGCTCATTTTCTACCACCTTAGATTAAAATCTTGACTTCTCTACTTCACAATTGATGTTATATACCTCGCATCGTATTAAGTGCATAATCTATATATATAACCATTTAAAATTAATTTTTCTGATTTATATAAATATTCACATTAAATTAGATTTAAATAATTATGTGTACGTTTTCAAATGAGACACACAATAGTATGAGCAGAAAATCATTGTCATGTTTGGATGAATGGCGAAATCACGCAAAATTCTTGTATTTGTTATTACGAATACGGTCCCTAATTTCTGCGTATTACATAAAACATATACTCTAATTGCATAACTTTTCAAAGTCACCTTTGCAAATATGTTTCTAATTGGAGGGTTTTGGAAATTTCAAGATGGCCGTCACGTCGACGTCGAGAAGAATCAAGCGTCGTGGACTAAACGTCCGAACCACTTATCCACTAGACATCCATGAGTGTGGGTGGTCAAAAATTTTATTTTATAAATTAATACTCACAAAATTCCTAACAATTCACTGCTAACGGTACTCAATGTTTAAGTCAAGTACTTGTGGGAAATAGAAAGGCACTGTTTCGAGACCATTTCCGCTTATTACAAATTACTCTAATTGGATAAATCGCAAGTGTAAAGATCCTCTAATTGGAGGATTTTGGAAATATTTTTCAGTAGCCCTGGTTTCGGCTGCTGGAAACGCGCAGGAGGCGACTTCAGACGTTACAATAGTCAAGGTTTGAAATTTGAATGTCTCTGCTCGAGAGTGTTTAATATTCACTACGTTAGACGGGGATGATGAGATGATCGATGGGAAGTATAAAGGTCACAGAGCCAAACAAAGAGAAAGAGAGTGAACCATAATTGTTTGTTAAGTTGAAAGTGCGACTTATTTGAGTGGTTTACAGTACAACTAAAGCCAACAGTGAGTGTACATCGTTCGACAATGAAAATCTATTGCTTCTGCTTTCGTGGGTCAACATTGCCGTTTCGTATTTACAACCCTCGATTCCAATAAATTGGCATTGCAGCTTGTTTTCTCTGTGCATAGTTAGAATTTAACTACTGACTTTACATTGCGTGGCTTCTATTTTAGAGTGGATTCCGTTAATAACACAGACTGATTATTTCAGCACTTCACGTTTCCACTTAATTAGAAACCGTGATATCAGCAGTTTTATTCATAAGTACTAGAGATTTTGTACATTAAAACGTTCATAAATGTTTTACACATACGCAGTTTCAATTGAATAAATCGATCGAAATATAAGAGATTTATTATTAATGGACTGAAATGAAATAAAAAATCTTTGCAAACATTTATCTAAACACCTGTCTATTTAAGTTTCAATACAAAATTAAAATCTGAAGTATGTGGTGCTCACTTACATTGGACTGGAAGTGAGCGTTATATACTCAGACCTATTCAGAGTATAAATAGTATTTCAAATTAACAATGGGAAAAAAGATTCTATTAAATAATTAAAATAATTTACTTTAACAAGAAATAATAAATTTTATTTAAATTGATAGTATCTTTTTTTCAAATTAATAACCGAACTACTGTATCCATTGTGAGAAATTTCACTCATCAGCCTTGAAGACTATTTAAATTCTTCATCTAAAATTTGTGAATTTTGCCAACCGAATACGGACTTGATTGACTTTTTTTAAACTTTAAAATCAATTTGTTACTGTTGTTGTAGTTTTCAGTCCTTATACTGGTCTGATGCAACTATCCATGCTAACGTACTCTGTGCACGTCTTTCCATTTCCACATAACTACTGTGGCACACATCGGGTACCACGTCAGGGATTTTGGGCGCCACCTGCGTAGGCTATTTTCGCAGGAATAAATTAAATAAAATAAATATCCTAAGAAAATGAATTTATTATATACAAAAACAAAAGAAAATTATATACGAAATATTTATCTGTCTGGCCTGAAAATTCACCAATTGCGAAAGCTAACAGTGAGTCTCCCTTTCCCAAGGATAACCGTGGTGATTTTGGTTACGAACCCGCGGTCGCGTGATCATTCGTGGCCAACACTTACCAAAAGCCGGAACATTCAGGGACTCTTGGACGCCGCTCGTTCTGTGACGCTAAATGGACCATCCCTCTCGCTGTCTTTACCACAAGTGTCCGTCTCTGAAAATCTCAGAGACGACGGTAAACGTTTCCTCCCTTCCTCTCTACTTTTTTTCATCCTCTTATTGGCCAGCCTATGGCTAAACCCAATATCCCCTCCTTAGCCCTTTCTCAGAAAGGGGACCAAAATAGACATGTTTGTCTCTTTACGGGATTTTCCAGTGTCACTCATTGTCCCGAAAGTTCCAACTCTTGGCTTTGTGCTGGCTACAAATGAAATATTTATAAATAATATTATAATGCACCATACTACCACATCCGACATTATCTCTAAACTGCTTTGCGTATTCCTCTTCTGTTCGTACCCGACACACTTCCCTCTAATGTTAATTTTATGTCTCAAAACGTGGCCTACTAATCACTCCATTCTCTTCGCTAAAGACCTCCATGCCGTCCTTGTAATTTCGTTAAAAATAGCCCATCTCAATCTAACACCCTTTATTATTCCACTGTTTCCCATACTACACTCCATTGCCTTTGTTTTCCTTCTATTAATCCTCATCTTGTACTCTTTCTCCGGGATAACTTTCATGCCATTTGTTATGGTTTCCAAGTCTTCTTCTAACTCCACTAATACTACAATATCATCAGCAAACCATAGAGGTTTTATTTTTTCTCCTTATTGATTTTCCGTATTACTTATTAACTTTCATCATCCCCTGTTCTATATAAATAAGCTAAAGAACATGGGAG
This sequence comes from Eucriotettix oculatus, assembly GCA_034510155.1. Classification (NCBI taxonomy): domain Eukaryota; kingdom Metazoa; phylum Arthropoda; class Insecta; order Orthoptera; family Tetrigidae; genus Eucriotettix; species Eucriotettix oculatus. The sequence goes on along the minus strand of CM067377.1, from coordinate 21,583,040 downwards.
ATAGACTGCGCCCTTTTCTTACTCCTTTCTTGATTTCTGGTTTCTTTCTTGTCCTTTAATTCTAATTACTGTCTTCTGCAGAGGATACGGATAACTCTTCATTCTCGATATTTTGTTCTTGTTCTCTTCAAAATCCTTGCTAGTGTGTTCCACTTTACATTATCAAAAGCTTTTCTAAATCTATAAATAACACGGACGTAGGCCAGTTTTTTCTATGCTGTCTTCTAAATTTTTTTATGTTCATCATTTAGAGATATTAATAAACGTTTCTATATAGCCTATATAGCACTAAATTTGATTTCAACACTTAAATAAGTAAATAACCGTGTTTAAAACTCTTAATTTCTTATTTATTCTTAGTAAAAAATATTAATATTTTAGCTAATGTTATTAAAAACTTAATAATTGTAATATAAACAATTTTTATAAAACCGTATTCTGTTTTAATTTCAAGATGTTCAGACTTTTTATTTGTGCAAATTTTTAAAATGTATTTTATATTTTTTATTACATTAAAAGATATTTCAGACAAATTTGGACCGTTTATTCATTTAATTTAACCATTACTGCAAACAGAAGCTACAAGTAAATCGAACAGTACAGTAGCGAATAAAACTTGAGGAAAAATGCTGATATAACGGAAAATAAAGTCAACTGATAGGATATGGGAGAAAACCTCTTAAAGTTTCATGGCTTAGCTTAAAAAATATAAAGATGGTGAACAGCGAAATGATATTAGTATATATTAAAACTTAAGACAGATGACGGACAATATATTTAACATGACATTATATATGAGACTCAGTGGAATGACGAAAACTAGATTTTGGATTCCTTTCTGTTGAAGTGATAGAGAACTGTACCGAGCTATGAAATTGCGTTTGAAAGATGCGGAAAAATGTAAAAAAAGAACTCATATTACTACTACTTGAAACATCTGTTTCCAATGAAGGAAATTGGACTATTAAAAAAAATAACACTGTAACTTGCAGCACGTTAAATCTCCGTCTATAAAAAACAGGAAGGCAGGGGAGAGTCGTGTGCTGACATTACAAAACACCGCTTTAATTATTTTACTGACAGTTACGTTTCACCCTTCTCCCCTGAGGGGAAGGTTGCCTGCCTGCAGGGGAGAGTGCGGGAATTTTAGAGGAATAATTTGCTGCCCTGCCTCCACCCTGAGGCATGCATGCGAAATTTTGGGTAGGAAGGTGGGGTGGGGGACGGGGAGAAGAGGGAGGAAGCGGCCCTGAAATCACCTGGCCTCTGCCTTCAGCTTCCAGGTCACAACGAGGTCAGATCAGGAACCGAGAAATTGGGGAGAAAATCGTGAACAGGGCGAGAAGGAATTCACGTCTATACACAAAAATCATGACAGAGGCTTGAAAATTACCTTTTGGGATGGTGGTATAATAAATGTATAAATATAGAGAACAGGTTTGTATATATGTCACTTGTTCACACCAGGGTAATTTTCGATTACGTGGCTCGTGTGAAACGTCCTCAATCCCGAAATGAAATCAGTATCAATAAGGCGTGTGGGGTTTATTGAAAGTGTTGCCTGTATAATAATTTTCTATTTACCTGTATCTCTGAATGTCTGCGGCTGATGCATTTATTTGGCAACTTTATCTTGATATATATATATATATATATATATATATATATATATATATTCTTTTAAGTTCTTCACTGCTGTGTAATAAATGTTTTTCTTTTGGTTGCGTTGTCAATCCAGGAAATTTATTCGTCTTACTTTAGACAAATAATGTCAAATCAATGACAGTGATATTTATAGTCTTACTTGCTTAATGACCTGAGTTGCCCGGTAATTCATTTATATTACCCTGCTGCAGTATCTACTTTGACAGTAACTTCTTTGACAACACGTGATTAAACCATGAGATAGATCGTCACACTGTTGAAAATTTACCTTTTCTCGTCCGCTGCCACCGAAATCACTCGCTGAAAATAAAATGCTTTATTTATGGGGGTTAGATGAAATGCCGCCGAATGGATGCGTGTATAAATGGTAATTAGAACAATGTAGATAAGCACACAATTAAAATACTTGAAATATATCGAAACTCAGCCATTCTAAATAGAAATGTTAAAATAATGACAAGCTACGACGCAATGAACTGTCGCACGTGAATTATGAGTAAGTCAAATACCACTGATTTATAGAAAAATTTCTGAAAATAACGGTAAAGCCGTTTAGGAGGAGAGGAATTACAAACGCATACAAAGAGGATTAATTGAATTACCCCACATAATTTATTATACTTTATATTCCAGTAAATAAACTTTTTATTTTGTCTGAGACCCTTTCTCCAATTCCGTCCTAAACTTATTTCCCAAATCAGTTTTTGTAAATTTTTATCCATTCCTATATGTATTACATAAAATACATTCCGCATCTCGGGATATAGCTAATATTTCATATATGTAATTTACATTTCCCAAAATATTATTGGAGCTAGACAATCTTATTAATTTTTTTTCAGCTAAAATTGAATTTCGTGTTATAACAGTCCAGACCAAATAAAATTGATGAGTTCATGGCTGAAAGCTTCTTCGGGAACATAAAGATTTCGTAAACTAAGACTTCTATTTCCTGTGACTCTTACGAAAAATTATGGGACGATTAAATTAATAAATTACTTAGTTTAGCTGAACTTCACTTATCATTTGTAGGAAATGTAACGGAAGTACGATTCCTAAGCTAGTCGATGTTTGCTTAAGTGTTGTTGTTCTGTTAATTTTTTAATGTTAACGCCAATTATTTATTTACTAACGGGGTGAGCGACACTGAAAATTTTTCTGTTCGTATTATATTCACTTACGAGGTTTAGATGTTTTGACCCAAGATTTATGATATTGTGCGCGAAAGATAAAAACAATTATCACTCAAATAAGTCTCTGTCAATTTTTTAATTTGAATTGAAAGCGGTTTACCGATTATTAATGAAGCAATATAGTTGCGGAATTATCGGGTGAATATGTAACCTTACCTCACGTAACAAAAATCGTCTTTGGAGAATTTGTCGTGGAATTCAATTTTATGGCATGAAATTTATAAATTGTTAAGTGGTAACTATAATATAGTCAAGCAGTGCTCCGTATTAAATGTATACTCGTACTCATTAATTTGTGTATGGTTCTTGGCTGTAAATAACGAAGCAGTTTAAAGTCGCGGCAGGTTCAGTTTGCAAAATTTCAGGAACTCGATGAGGACACAAAGAAATTGCGTCATATTTCACAGAGAAAGAGCTGGGGTGCGCAGTGGAGGATCCTGTTTTTTGTTTTCATTAGGTGTAATAGCCTTTAACGACCTCGTATTAACGCCGAGGCACGTTCTGCAGATAATTGCACGTGTCAGGAATCACACACGTGCGGGCGCGCGCACACACACAGCGACTGTGCGGAAACGACGTCAGCAAACCGTAAACGATACTTGACCTACATTATTTAAATTATTTATATAATTCTTTATTCGAAGACAGGATGCGTTACTACAAAAATATAGGACAATTATAAGCAGAATGTGGGTGATATTACAATTTCCAGTAATTAAATTAAATATGGAAAACATAACTTAAGCAAATAACACTCACAGAATAATTATCGCCTGCGGAACAAGTAAGATACCTTAAAAAATCTAACTAACAAAGAGTAAATACGCTTTACAAACTATTACAACCCTGGTATAAATACTAATTTAACGTTATTATACACGAAAGATTATTATGAGTAGAACAACTATAGACGAATCTTACACGCTGAATACTGTGATACTTAATCACTATTGAAGAAAGCTTTCGTTTACACGTATTTCACTTTTATTGTTTTGAGGCAGTCCATTAATGTTGCAAAGACATTTCTGGCTTTTGAGTTTTTGTACCAAAAACGTTAATCTTTTTGTCTTTATAATCTATAATTGAGAGTAGTATGCAAACACGAGAACTTAAAATTATTTTCAAAAGAATCATTTTTAATTAGCTAACCCCCGCCATTTCGTTCGCGCCGAAATAGTTCTTTTAACTTTGTCCTAAAAAGAAACAACAGGTACAGAAATGTGATAAAGTTCAATTCATTGAACGTATGAAAAGTTCGGTATCATCTATTTATGATCGCTTCAGGAAAAACCTTATAACTCGCAGTTGGTTTAGAACCATACGTTTCGAGGATCGTCTCCGTCATTCGGAAAGGCGTGAGAATAGTACCCAATGCACGATGCAGGTTTTCTAAGGATTTCCCTGCATCTCTTTAGGTGAAACACTGGGTAGGATCCTTAAACCATAACCCCGGGGGCCCTAGTTCGCCCTTGCTCTACCTACCGAATCCCCCCTTTTTCAATTCCCTTCCTATGCCATTAAAGGGGAGTTGCCTGTTCCAGTATCACCCTCATCTAGCCTGTTAACCCAAAAACAAAAAAATCACCCTCATGGTGCCTGTTAACCAAAATATAAACAGTAAAATAATAATAAATATGAGCAATTCGCATGGAAATTCAATGGATATATAAATATTTATATAAATGTCTCCTAAGCTCTTCAAGATATCGAAATGTAACACGAAAATTTAAGTTGAAATTCCTGTTTCAATCCCTTACATTTTCATTGAAATCTGTTGAACAATTCCGGTTGTTATTTGCGACCATTAAATTTTTTTTTAAATTAGATCAGAAACAATATTTAGCCTCATGTGTTTTTTTCCAATTTGTCTAATATACATTTACGCTATTTAGGAATTTAAAAATATTTCCGGTTTTTTATTATCATGAACACAGGACATATTATACTTAGTTTAGTGGCACAGCTTTCATACTGGAGTGAAGAATGAATGCAGAGATTCCACACATTTGGCGGATTAACAATGTACATTGTGGACGTTCACCCAGGGGAAAGTCTCATGGACATTTCTCTCTCGGGTGAAGTTATTGACCACGGCAAATTACTTCAAATTTGATCGTTGTAGAAGGGGTCAGATGACGAGGCGTCCACCCCATGGTAGGGATGCGGAAAGAAAAATTTAGTGATGGGGGACACAAGTAGAGAGAGGTCAGCGGTGGAAAAGAATTCAGAGAAGTGATCTAAACTCAGATAAAGTCAATGGTAAATGATTCTTTGGAGACAGTTGTGGTGGAATAGTTGTTTGTCAGGCCATGAGGGAAGGTGGTTGAATGCATTGGGTAGAAGTTTTGTGAACAGCAACCGGGGTCCTCGCCCCGCCTCATGTTCCCCGTGCAGCCAGACAGAAAGGAAGGAGGTAACAACAGTGGTAAATTGCTGAAAACAGCTGCCAATCACTAGAGTGCTGCTTCATCAATCAGGTGTGTGAAATACTGTTGCATCGTTGTGTGTGTGAGACGACAATTCCTCTTGCACATGACCATTTAAATAGATTTCGGGTCCCTATAATTTCTAAACACGCTAGTTTAACGACTCTGAACCTATATTTGTTTTTTAATGTTAAAAATAGAACTATTTTATGTAAATTAATTATTTATATATACAATAAAAATCATAACAGCCCTATAATTCAAACAAATAAAAGGATATTTACGTACAGAATTTCAAATTATTTAAAATTTATCTTGTACTGAAAAACAAAGTGTACAGTTGAATTTTGAAAATGAATCAGTCACATTGTTTTAAAATTATATCAAGCTGGAAATGTCATTTGAAAGGTTTGCAGTTTAGCAGCGGACGAAGAAGTCCGGTTTTGTCGCCGGAAAGCTTTTCACGGAGCTAAGTGTGGGGGGGGGGGGGAGAAAGCATGTGGAAAGTAATTGTTATTGTCAGGGAAGCATTGTGGACTGGGTGGTTGTATACCTGGAGTAAATAAAAGAACAGAGAATGAGAAGAGAGGGAGAGGGGAGGGGGATGAAGGATATTTGAAAACAGTATGTTTCTTCGTAGTAAACTAATTACTATTCATTTTACTTGAGATAAACATAACTTTATTTAAAATTTTTTAATGAAAGCTACCAATTTCTCGTAATTATTACAAATTATTTTATATTTAAAGTAAATGGACAAAAGTACAGAAGAGGAATCAATGCTAGTATTAGCAATAGAATATGTTTTCAAGGTACAAATATATACATAATCTACTAGAAAAAGAACTAAATGTAAGCTGATACATTAATTCTTAAAATTTACTTATCTCATGTCTGTAGGTTACATGTCAGATTGGGGGTGGGTGGACAGTTATGCTGTCATAAAGAAGCATTTGATTTAATTTTTCTGATCTGGTGCTTATTCTTGATTTTTTTACCCATTTTGATTTTTGTCGATTACAACGCCATCTCTGACAGAAATGACTGGATTATTAGGCCAAATTGGGGTAATTTTTTTCTGAAAAACCCGAATCTCCAATAAAAGGATGGGGGTTCCAAATTAAGATTCCGAGTTTCGTATCATTAGATGTCCCTCTTTGAGGCGAACACACTAAATTCACACTTTCTTTGATCTGACGTGTGGTTCACGAGATATTTCTATGTCTTTAGATAAACTGAACACCCTGTATATTGAAGCGATTTGAGTACCATTCTGTATCATACATCTGTATTCTCGAGGTAAAGTTAAGTTACTCAGTACCCAATCTTCCGAACGCATAGTTCTAACTACTGAGATAAACTCTCCGCAAACTGTTTCACAATACTTCATTTTTAAACATAACACTTGTTGTGGTATTCAGTCCTAAGACTGGTCTGATGGAACCCTCCATGCTAACCTATATTGCACAAACCTTTTCATTTCCTCATAGCTAGCACAACCCACATCCTCCCTAATCTGCTATCCTTGGCCTCCCTCTTCTCTTCTTACCCCACACACTTCCCTCTAATGCTAATTTTAAAAGACCCTCGTGCCTTAAAACGTGTCTTATTAGTCTATCCCTTCTCTTGGTCAACGTACTCCATGTTGTTCGCTTTTCCCCTATTCTGTTTAGAACTACCTCATTAGTTACTCTATCCACCCATCTTATTTTCAGCATTCGCCTATAGCATTACATTTCCAAGGCTTCTATTCTTTTCCTTATTGGAGCTCTTATCGTCCACGTTTCGCACCCATATAACGACACTCTCCATACGAACATTTTAAGCAACGATTTCCTAATATTCACACATATTACCCCTAAGTAAACTCCTGTTTTTCGCGAAAGCCTTCCTTGCGTGTGCTATCCTACTCTTTATATCTACTATATTTCTACCATCCCTAGTTATTACGCTTCCCAAGTAGCAGAATTTCTTAACATCCGTTAAATATCCCCTTTGTTATTCAACTGTTTCCCAAACTACACTCCATTACCTTGGTTCTCCCTTTATTAATCCTCATACTGAACTCTTTCTCCACTACTCTGTTCATGCCATTTAATATGGTTCCCAAGTCTTCTTCTGACTCCCCTAATAATACTAAATCGTCGGCAAAGCGTAAGGTTTTTATTTCTTCTTCATCGACTGTTCTATATTTACGTAAAACAGTATGGAAGACAGACTGCATTCTTGTGTAACTCCTTTCTTGATTACAGCTTTCTTTTCTTCATCTTTTATTCTAATTACAGTTGCCTGTCTTCTGTAGAGGTTATGTATTAGCCTCCTTTCTCGATATTTTATTCCGGTGCTCTTCAAAATCCTTAATGTTTGTTTGGAAAAGGAATCATACTGAGAAAAGGGAACAATATGAAGGACGTTGATTAGGAGAAGGCATAGATTAATAGGCCACGTTTTAAGACACGAGGGTCTTGTAAAATTAGTCTTAGGAGGAACTGTGTGGGATAAGAACAGAAGAGGGAGGCCAAGGAAAGTATCCGCTAAGCAGATTAGGGAGGATTGGGATACTTTGTTCAAGTTCACTTTATCTAACGCTTCTTCTAAATCTACAAATGCCATGAACGTAGGCCGGTTTTTTATTAACCTGTTTTTTAAAAACACTTATACGGAATTGGAATTCTTCGTTCATTACCGTTGCTCTGAGCCTCCAACCATCAAGAACCTCTCTGATTTATTCCCCCAACGATATCATCCCAACTATTCTTATTCCTCTTTTTCTTCCTATATTCTTTTTATATAGTAACGAAATAAAACACTAAAATGTTATAACTTTATTTCCGCATTTATAAGCCTATTTATTTTATCATTTATTCGCGTCATATTATCAGTCTCAAGATGATCTCATTATTACAGAGTTACTTTGTTTCTGTCCGACTGAATTCATTTTTCTCTGCATCTTTCAAGAACGTGGAATTTCTCTTCGCTTGTAGTGGTATCGCTCCTCCCCCTCCTTCTCTCTCTCTCTCTCTCTCACACACACATATTTTATTTTGCCAGTGTCCTCGCCTCGTCCTCTAGAATTCTAGATGTTTCACTGCGGTATTTTTTTCAATAAAACGAAGCGTTCCTGTCCTCAACCTGTTCAAGATCAAAGGCATAACTGAGGTAAGGGGGAAAAAAGGAAAAATTAATTGGAATGAAGGAACGAAAGGTAAAAAAAAGAGCTAACGAAACAACTGTTCAGTTGAGTGGGTGGGTTTGGTGGGATGGAGATAATTAAGAGGCGGTTAAATAATGCTGAGGTTATGTGGATTTTAATCTTGTGTCTTGTCGGAATGTGGAATGTCGAGAGGAATATTATTATAATTGTGTGTTTGTATCTGTCAGCATTAAATGTATTAATTATAATTATATAATCACGTCTCGAAAGCTATATTAAGCCACACACGAAGGGAAAAAAGGGTTGTGATACAAACGAACACATCTGTAGGAATGGAGACAGAAAGACTAAACGAGTTATTACAGAAATATATACAAGGTGATACGTTGTAGAAAATTATCCAAAATACATTGAGCATAATTAATTTATTACCTCATTTATTGCAAATAATTTTTATTTTATCAGTTTGAAACTACATTTAACGACTATTAGCAGACAGTTTTATAATTTTAATATTTTTGTGAATCATACAATTCTTCATTAACAACGTGTGTGTCGTAAAAATTAATAGTATTTAAACCATGTAACTCACTTACGGTATTTAATTTTTGTAACATTTTTTCTCTTTAATACATACTGTAATTGCTTATGAATGTTCCAATCTTGTTGAAATGTTTTTTGTAGTTTTCTCAAATTGTAAGATCAAATATTAAGGGATAAAAGATACTATCTTGTAATGTATCCCATTTACATATTTATTTTTGTTAAAAGATTATCGTAATTAATTACTGAAGTTTGTGATAAGATGTATTCAAGTATTGTACTGAAAACGTTTTTATAGAAATTTTAAAACGGTTCGGTTGCAAGTCGTGTTTCTCCATGATCTTTGTCTTGTATCATCTCCGTTTTACACATTCATAATCCAGATATGAGACAGTGTTTTAATAATTGACTTGGTTTGTGGGGTGGTGGTGGTGGTGGAATGAAACTGAGTTCAGAAGACGATGCAAATATTTGCTCGACCCTCCCTATTGCTGGTAGACCTCAGTCAACCTCCCTCCCTTCCCCATCGCACTCTCTGCGTGGTTATAATTGCTTTAATTACTGTGCATTGACGCCTCTTTGAGAGGTAGAGTTACTGTGTTTGCCCAAGGTGAGGAGGTAAGGTGTTTAGCTCAAAAGGGGATGAGATAGATAGCCGTGGGGGGTGAACACTGTGCAAACCTGATCGGGTACAGTGGAGGATGACAAAAGCGTCAATTATACGGGGATATGAAATATCCAATAACCTGTAAAATTCATGGTTTAAAACTTCCAAATAATTTTCATCAAATACATTAGGCTATATTATAACAAACAAGACCTGTAAATTGATATAGATCAATAAACAGTCATGAATAGGTATTAGGTTTGAAGGTCATAAGAAATGAAAAGAAAGCTAAACTACAGCAAGCCACATTTTAATTTTAAGAACACAAACTTCTTTTAATATTTTTCCCGAAAATTAGCTCCAATTTGTAGTAATCTATACCAATAAATAAAACTGAAATGTCGGTCTTTCTGTCTGCCCGTATGTTTGTCTCGAATAGGCTCCGAAAGGGCTCAACGGATTTTAATGAAAATTTGACTTTAATAAAAGGAGATTCTTGTTTAAATATTCGTGTATATTTAATTTTGATATATTTCAGAAAATATTAATATAATACGAACATAAATACAAATATTAATTATACGACGAAGATTTCTCGGAATTACAGCTCGAAAGCCGGCGTGTAAACCAACTGCGAGTTATAAGTCCTATTAAGCGTTCCTATATCATTCATCCCACTTACTATCTATTGTAGCAGAATTATGAGAAAAAACGAATATCTTTGGATTGTCGGTACGCTATATACATAAACTTGGTTTTATTTCTCGCGTCAAGTATTTTTTTTTAAATTTTGTAATTGCTAACATGAAAATAAAAAGGAAACTATTGAGATTGTTGTGGAAACAGGTTTAATATGAGTCGCTGTGTTACATAAATACCTTGAATATTCTATTTAAGTAAAAAAAATGTAACTATTACATGGGGAAAATTTTTATTCAGTTAGAATACTGAAAATATATTTATACCTTCTATTGTACAAGAGGTATTTTGAACTCTCTTGAGGACTGGGAGTACATTTGAGGTTCATATTGTTACGTTTTCGATTTCGGTTTAGTTATGTGTTGACCAAGAATTAAATACTGTACGGCGATAATATAAATAAATACTGGGGCAACGCCGGGGTCCCAGATAGTTCTAGATAAAATACAATTAATGGCCAAAACCGAAAATAAAATGAGAACTTTAATTCAGAAGCAGACGTTCCCTCCAAAACTTTCCGGACTTCGTCTGTCCTTTCTACAAAAAAGCATTAATATAAATGAACATACAGTAGCTGAATATAAATAAATAAATTTTGTATGATGTAGATACTTACAATTAAAATGGTATTGAAATTTTGTGTTCCTACCGCAAAACTCATGGGCGAAATGAGGTAAATTAGTGTCAAAGAAACAGATCTCAAAATTTATAGTGTTGCAATCAAAGTTTTTTTTAATATACAAGAATAACGCTTCAAAGTTTAAATAACGAACAATTAAATCATAACAATACAGAACTGTACATTGAATTTAAATTATGCTAACATTTTTGCATTTATAGAATGTACATTTGATCTTATGTGAAGCATTTTGGTCATGAATCGGGAATAATAATTTATTTACGAAGATTTCTTGGGATGCTTTGTTAATACCATACATGGAGAAAGCCTTCGCTTCATAATAATTGATTTCTGCACCTTGAAATCAATCCTATGATTTCTTACATATACACGTTCAGCTAACAAAGATTATTTTTCTAAAAGTTGTTTAAGTTAGCAAAATTTCCTGTTTGATGAAAATAACAATCAAAAACCCAATTTTATAAACAACATTGTGTTATATCAAAATTATTTATAAAATATTCATAATTATTAACAAGATTTAAATTATTAAGTTATTTAAATATTACCCTAACGCCGAAATTGGCAAATAAGATATTTAATTCATGCTGTACTTTCTCTAGATATGTTAAAACAATGAAGTCCGTATATATTATTCGAGCATTGGTTGTGGATCAAATATTTTTTTTAAAATTAAAGAATTAAATATATTCGATAATGAACTGAAAGGTTAATAATTTTAAAATTGACTATTAATTTTTTCCCCAAATTCATCTTGTGAAATTTGAGCTGAGGTAATTTAATAGCCTTGTTTACCAAATTAAAAACCATAGCTCTTTTATGTTGGTGGGCGTGATTTGAATAGAAATTTAATATTCAGCTTGAGTGGGTAGGTTTTTGAAATCAATTAGAGAAGTCCTTATTATGAAACGAAGTCCTTCTAATCATGAAAATATCTCGGAGGTTTTGTAGCTATTATATTTTTCTTGTAAGCTGTTCATATTCCTCGGTAACTTTATCTTTCTAGGGCAAATGACTACTTCTTCAAATTGGTCACCTAAATGAAATTGGTCTTGTATTGCTTGAGGAAACAACGGAAAACCGAAATGAAAATGACCGGAAAAAAATTCGAACACAAATTCTCGCTAACAGAAATATTGCGTCGTCTTTTCGTTGGGTCCTTTAAGTGAGCATCAAGGGTATTTTTCTTAAATTCTTCCACAGACATAACTAGACGTTTCTGAATCCCAAATACAAATGAGTTGTATTTGAATTCCTCAGAGATAAGTTTCTGGCTCAGAAAATGTACCACACATAATTAAATGGGGAATGGGGTTTTTATTATCAAAATGATATCAATAATGATTGACACTCTGATAACGAAAGAAAGAGATTACTTTGAAACAGAAGTTCTGTCTGTAAGAAGAGTGTAATACTTTTTACCTCAATCAGCAAAGCTAAAGAAGACCAAGGTTCATTTGTAGAGTAGTAGGGAAAGGTTTTAAGATCAGCCCTTTCCGTTCCGGAACAAAGGAGAGGAATTCCCACCGGAGTGTGAGAGAGGAAAGGGGAGTGTGATACTCGCTGTCCACTAATTGGCAACTGGACAGAAGGAGGAAGAAAAATGGTTGGGAGACCAATAGAAGCAGAAGCAATGGAGCAGCCGCGCAATTGTCCAGGCGAGAAAGCGTACGTGTTTTCCTCTTACCATCTCTCTCCTTCGCCATGTGAAACATGGAACCTCACTTACAGGAAAAGGGGAGTGACGCTGATGTAATGTTCTTTCCGCTAGGTCTTATATGGCATCACCTACCACGAAGACATTGAAACATGCTCTGCTTCGCAACACACACACAGTAGGAGAAATTCAAGCCTTTAGGACCGCAAATGTTGATGGTCGGAAAAGAAAAACTTCTAGATATTCGCTTAAGCTGCGATATTTACTTACAGTTTCGTGCAGAAAAATATGAACAACAAAGATGAAAAATGAATAATCATGAGCGGAGACCTTTGAACTAATTCGGTATAGCAATTAATTTGACCAGATATTTTGTCTGCAAGCTCGTTTGTTCGATGTACCTGGTCGAAAAGAGAAATTTTGTTCTAATGTACTTTATAAGACTCACTAGAGGTTCTCGAACACCAAATACTGAGTGAAAAGTTTGTCGGAAACGAAAATGACTTGCGTGGCTATTTGCGATATCTGTGTATAAATGTCAGACCTAAGAAAATTGTTTACAAAACGAAATTGGTAAGCAAGTTAACAACCACAGCTTCGTTTGAACAGCACTTGTGTTTAAATTTCGTAATATAAAGATCACTTGAAAGGAGTATAATTTAAGTATGAATACTGTAGCGTCGTAGGGCCCTACGCAGTTTTAATTTCAATTTATGGAATTTTAGATTAAATAAAATTTCTGCAAGAGCATGTCGCTGGCCAGGCAAAAGGGGTTTTCCCGGCGCCGAGATGTCGGCTGTCTGTGTACTTATAGTGGTAGGCTTGTTTTTGGCTGAGGGAGCGTTCACCTTTCGGAATTCCCTAGGGACACTTACCTGTGTCATCAAAAACTTTCCCTCGCCGCACGGAGAACTCACGACGATTGGCAGACAGTCTTCACGTGAGATATTTTTCTCCCTTGGAGGAGGACTATATGGAGTTGACCTGCGAAGGTGATAGGCGGAGAAACAGTCAGTATGGAAGAACCGTTGGATAAGTGAAGGAAGCATTGGAACAGTATAAAGTATGGTAAACAGTCGGGTAAGTGTAAGCAGCGGAGAAGGTTAGTATTTTTTGATCAACCGAGGAAGCGGTGGACAGTATAGATAAGATATTGAAGTCGAGTAAGTAGTGGAATAGTATGGTGTGAGAGATTGAATGTCAAAGAGACAGAGACGTATGGTGTAAGAAGTTGAGAAGAATGGAGTTAAAAGCAGTGTAATACGAAGTTGAGTACCAGACTCAACTGGAAGGCTAGGAGGCGACGGAGTAAGGTGTTAACGAGGAGAAAAACGAGGAAAAAAGGCGAAAAATGAAACTTTCCTCAATTTATGCAGTTCCAGGCTCAACCCGAACAACGAGAGAAGAGTCGCAGGTTAATCCGCATCGAGACGCACAAGCAAACAAAACAGGTTCGTTCAGTGAACGGAAACTGCTTCACGTGGTTTCCTAAATAATAATTTAACCCTGAGAACTTCAAAATTGACCCCTTTAATTATTTATGTATTTGTAATTTTTTTTAAATGTATATATTAAATCCTAAACTTAAATTCATTAAATAATTAATATAATCCCCTCTAATTATTAACAATACAAAAAATTTATCAAATTTAATTAAATTATAATTGAGTATAAAATAGGCAATAGGTACACAAGTACGTTCGAGGCTCGGGAACATTACTGACTTAGACCACTCTTTCAGTCATTCAAATAATCATAGCTCATTTACAGAAACAGAGTTAATGTCCATTATAATATAGTCCCACTATGTTTTGGACATTCGCGCGTCGTCACTCGAACACTCCAGGGCGACTAAGGGTCACAATACCGCACACCACTCCGATTGTTTCAAAATCATCCCCTTCTAACCCTACTCTGCTTATTTTGCATCTCAGGCTATGTTTCTCAATCACTTTTATAACATTTCTCCACGTCTCCCTCTTTCTTTCTCTCCTATCTTATCCTAAATAAATTGTATTTCCATCTAATTTCACGTTTGACCGACTACCGCACTACACTCCACTTAAGATTTTATTGGGTGTAGCTTCGACACGGTACTTCAACTGATTTTTTCTCCCATTTTAAATGTCATCCTCCATTATAGGTTTAAAATGACAAATTTACTGAGTCCTGCGAAATAATTGCGGCCCCAACACGAGATAATTTCAGTACAGAAAAATTACAACAGGATATTTTTCCATTTTTGTAGTGCGTAAAAGCGCTTTTTAATTATTTCAACATTAAAAAAATTGATTGTATTTTTTAAATAATTATTTATTTATATAATTATTTGTAAAAATCTTGTTTGAGTTCTGTACTGTATAATAACGTAATGTGGAATTTAAGAAGAAATTAAAGGTGGAATTAGTAACTGCTTAGCTCAGTGTATTCAATGAGTCTTATCACGGTTTATAACTGTGGGGGCAACAACGGGTAGCAGAGATCTGGCTTATTTAGATAAAACTATTTTTCTTTTTTCACTCGTTTCGGAGCCTCCTCGTCCAGGCATCTGGGATCACTGGTGGATTTCTACTATTGTAGGCGTTGTATCGCTAGGCAGAAAATAGGAGATTTTTGCACCACCGAGCGACGAGAAAAAACAGTCATCAGTCGCGGCGAAGATGTTCACATCCCAGCAGAGAATGTTTTGGTAGGGATACCATATTTTTCTGTGCAGATTTGTGTTTGCTTTCGACAAATTATTGACAAAGCTTCAAGTTTTCGTTTCTTAAATAATTCGTTTTTCCAACTTTCCAACATCACTCCTACTTCTTTCCTCTCCCGACTTCCACTTTCTTCCAGCTTCCATCAAATACTGATCTTTTCATTTCCTTGCTATTCTCTCCTTCTCCTTTCTCTATGGAAAAACGGCACCCCACGTGACGTGTCTTCACCAATCGTAATTAATTTAAGACGACTGCGGTACCCGCACTTACGGAGAAAGGGGTAGGCCTTACTAAAATTTCATGGGTCTTGATCCCCTAGTGACCAAACATCTTTAATCAATGCACCTAGCTAGCAAGCACGGATCTTCGCGACAGGATGGTGCTTTTTATGCTCGTTTCCGAATACTCGTTATAAAATGCGAATTAAATTGGGTATTTTTCTTAAGTGTTTGTAAAAAAATGGAATAAGTTATATAAAATAATTTTCGAGACATAGTTTGACCGTAACACCATTATTAATTTTGTAGAAAACATTAACCATAGGCCATTATAAACAAGCTAACGTTGAGAGTATAACGCTTATTCATAATATTATTAAACATTTCTTCCAAGAAGCGCGTTCTTTCTTTAACGTAAATTATTTACGGAGTTTACGCTGTCGAATGTGATTATCGGATAACGTGTGAGGTTTTTTAGAAATAAGAATGCATTTACAGAAAAGCAGGAAACGTTGAAAGAACAGAAAATTACTAATAGATGAAGGAAGTTCTGAACTCTAACCATGTAAATCGACACCTCGAATGAATCAATTTGAGGGACTAATAAATGGGGATAAATTAAGACATCCAATGCAGAGAATAATAAATAAGAATGTGTCTGCCGAGTAAGAAGTGAATGAAGTATAAGTAGGGCCCTGAAATGTGTTGACGTATCTCGTAATAATGTCCAATCATTCATGCCACGTAAATTCAAGTTGATTTTACGGAAAAATTCAATTGGAAATTTCAAGATCTAGTTGAAACTGGTGAGAGTTAAGTACGTCTTGTGCGCTACAGCGTAGCCTCGACATGAGGTCGTAATTTATTTTATCCAGAGAGTTTCACTGCGAGACAGCGTGTCCAGGGGCGCTGAAGCCTGTATCCTGTGCCCTTCTTCATTCCACCCCACTCCCCCCTTTTCCTTTTTTATATAATTTCTGTTGCCTCTCGTATTTCTGGAGGCAAACACAACTTTTTCTGGGAGCTTCAGTTTTACTTTTTAGAGTCTCACTCCGGGGTTTGTGATGGCGGCTTGTTCCACCATGAGTAACGTCATCTAAATCTCTCTCTCTCGTTTGTGTGCGCCTTGTTTTTCGTAATGTTCTTCGCAAAACTTCTTAGCTTTAACAGTAACTGATAGAACACAAATGTAGTATCAGTAAGTGCTCTAACCATAGAAATTTTATTTAGGAACCTCACCAATCCCTCATTGAAGAAATCTTAGATTCTTTGACTTAGCATCTATCTGATCAAAATTTATTTTTTAATATAATTATTTTATAAAAAAATCCGTAAAATGTTTTAATGCTTGAGATTATTATTTTTAAAAGAGTTTTCATAAATCTAAATTAAATAAGTAATCAAGTTTTCAACTCCATTACAATTAGAATTTCGTACTTTATCTATTTTTTTTCAATAAATGGAATTTCCTAATAATGGAAGCTTTATATTGGTACTTTAACTTATTTACCGAAAGTTGTAAAGTTATTCTTAGTTGTGATTGTCGGAAACGTTGAAATATAATGAATCAAGGATGTGACCGCGTACAATTTATGACGAAAACAAATGTTCCCGTCTCGTAAATCCATAAAGTTAAAGGAATGAATCCAGTAACTAACAATGAAAAAAGGAAGAAACAACCAGCCGTAAAATTTAGTAATGGGACAAGTTGTTGTTGACACAACTTACTCTAGTTAACTCAGAAGAAAATAGATAGAGAAAGAGACAGACGGAGAGAGAGACAAAAAAGTCCATTTTCGACCAAGTTTTAATGACGACGAAGACGACCACCACGGAACTGCACTAATAAACTTTTTAACGTCTGACAGTAATTCTACGGTCTGAAACGGGGCCTTTTTATTTCTTACGGTGGGGCTTATATATATCACTAAAGCGAATATGGCAATTAATTTTATGTGAACAGTTAATTGCTTCATGCTTCTGCTAGTCGACATTCTTTTTCCACCGGTTTAAAAAGACCCTTTCATTGAGTATTGTAAAACGCTTATCAGTTAGATCCATTACAAGCTCCACCAATCCCCATCAGAGAGCAAGTTTTCGTCATTCATGTTCTTTGAATTACTCCATTCAGCATCAAATCGAACCTCAATCATCGAACCGAAGTTACACAATGCAACTATGGGTTTTGCGGTTGACTGAAGATTCAGTCGCGTTGGGAACGTTGGTGTGTTCCAGAGGCCGCAGAGAGAGGAGATTGACGGGCAGGGAAGTGGACTTTTGGCAGAGCCTAATTTGGTTAGTATTGTGCCGCTAGCCAGATGTGAGGATGGACGCTGGACAATGCATTTCCGTCAGTTATGCACAGTAATGCACTTGGCGCCAGTAATGCGTCATTTTCCCAAATCGCATTAGCCCACCTCCTCTCCTTCCCTTTCCTACCCCAAACACATCCTCTCCTAGCTTCTCCTATTCTCCCCTGCCTCATGCATACAGCTCAGGACTACTTATATTAGCAAACAAAATGGATACTGTCAACGTACTGATAACGAAAGCGTACAATTTGTTTGAAATGTTAAATTTTTTGGAACCTTTGGAAAAATTAAGGAAATGTTTCCAATGAACCTTTGGCTGTAGCAAAAGGTAGACGGGTTAATAACACAACCATGTTTATTATCCACTTCAGTAACAATGTCGACGTGTTAATATTTCGTAACCGGATTCATATTTTTACATAAAAACATTCGATTCTTGCAAATGTTATATTTATTTCAAATTTTGTGTTTCCAGTTATTATGCAACGAAGGTTGGAAAAACATAATTTTCAGTCGTCTAGTTTCAAACACTTCTGACTAAATTTCACAATCTAGGACGTTTCATTTTCTTCATTAATGAAGTTTGGAACGAATTTGAATATTTTTTTTTACTCAGCATAAAATATTTCATGTTATATTCTTCCCCTTTTTTTCCCCATATTTATTATGTATTTTTCGTAGACCAACTGATTGGTAAATATTTGTAGTTGAAACAATTGCTGATGTGTTTGAGTTCTACATTTATCAATGCAATGTTGTAAGTGTTGTCTTCCATAAATTTTAAATGCATATAAAACTGTGCCCAAGTATAGTTGCATATGTAGTGACTGTAAATATTCTCTTCACTCAATTATTTTGTAAACAAAATAATTAAATTCATCTGACTTTATATTATAAATAAATTCAATGAATGGCCTGAAAGTCGAAAGTAGAAGAACATTCGGAACTTCTCAAGTTTATAAATTAAAAAAATTAATTGTAAATTAAAATATTATAAAATTTCGAGTTGCTGCCACAATTGTTTTTAATCGGCTCCGGATGTTCCGGCAACAACACGTAATTTTAGAAGGTTTTAATCAATGACTGAAAAGATTCCGAAAGGTGGGAAGGAAAAATTTTAATTTTAATAAATGTATTTACTTTAATTTCTTACAGAAAATCGGATAAGTTGTCATATATATTATGAAACAGGAACGTATTTCGGATGCAGAAAAATATTGTCCATGGTTATATTTGTTTAGGTCGAATCAACAGCCTAAGGTCATTAGCGACTAATTTACCAATACTGGGGATCTTATATTCATTGTAACGATTATTCGATTTGGGAACACAAAGACGCACATAAATACCCAAGCGCTTGCCAGGAATCGAACCCGGGACCTCTGTGGCACTTGACAATGAATCATAAATTGAAATCATTTAACAGAAAAGTTAAATTTTTCGAAAATAAAATTATAATTCTATAAAACATTGAATTTTTGGGATTCTAACCTGGTGAAAACATTATAAAACACGACGTTTCAAATGCGGTCACTGCCATCTTCTTCAAGATGATCTTCACATACACATACTCTGGGAAAGCTTTCTCTTGATAAAATTCCACGTACGTAACTTTTGTTGGTTACAGACTAAAATTACCCAAAACATTCAATATTTTGTAGAAAATAAAATAAGAAGGTACACAAATGAAATTATGAATCACATAATCAATACCGAAACGGGAAACATGCGCCACCTGGCACTCTTCCGTTTTTTAGAGTAAATAAATATATTTTTGCACTATTTATGATGCAATCTAAATGGATAACTACCATGGAAATAAAACGAAGGCTATGGAAGATTTTGGCGCCCAAAATAATTATACACACTACATTAAACTGTGGTGAATGGAAACGGACAGGAAATTCATTCATCTATGATTAAGTAAATCTATTTCTGAGAGAAACTTTTATAAAATGGAAGAAATTTTTTAACATCTACTGCTTTCAATGTAATGTACCCACTGGTTTCTAATTTTAAGTATTGAAAGACAAATGTTCTTCCTCAAGTTGGTTAAAATTGTAGTGAACATAAGGATAATAAATTAATAGTCCTCAGTTTTCCTGTAAAAACACCCCAGGGTCCTCATCAATGACTTCAAAAGGGTTCCTGAGAGTCGGTGATAATTATCCCTGAGTACAACAAACCCATCAAAGACGTCCATAAATGGCGCAGCTGACAAACAATTCTGTTGTGGTTAATCACCTGGTATTTGAGCCCAACATCCTCTGAAGAAAAGGTAACAATTTGTTTTATTTTAATTTATAAAGTGTAAATTAGGTGTATGAAGTGTCTAGTTTTTGACTGAGCAGGAAGATAAGGCTTCAATATGTTATTGTTTATTATAATATCAAAATTTAAACAGAATTGTTAATTTAATTTTCCTGCTCAATACATTAAAGTTAATATAAATTTCGCTCAGAGAATAATTATAAAATTACAAAATCTAAGGTCTGTATTACTAATATGTTTCAAAGGAAACGGTGAAGTTTTTTTTACTGAATTTAATAGTTATTTAAGCTATTTGACGTTTGAATACATTTCATTGGACAACAGTCAAAAGAAATATATTGTGATTATTTTTTACAACTCAATATATTTCTACACTCCCCTGAATTGAATTCACTTATCAGCTCTGCTCTTCTTGATGACGTGCGAGGCGAGCATATTGTTTTTGGATTTCATATTTTCGTCACAGCCAGTCAAGAAGCCTATGTTTACATTACATCCTTTGACTGCTTATAGTGTGCTTTTTTTTCCCCCTCGCATATTCTGTTTTGAAGCAATTGTGAAATTATTCCTTTGACTGCCTAGGCATAGCTACTTGGCTTTCTCTTCTCTTCTCCGTTTAATACCGGAGGAGATTACCTTAACCGCGTCATGAAGCCAAGGCGAGCGTTCTCCTGTAACACAAACGGGATTCATTATAAACACACAGAAACGCCAAGAAATATCACACTCAACCCCTCTTGCGTAGGTAAACACGGGAAAAGGGATAATATCTGTATGCTTAACATTTGTTAAATTACAATTCAAAGTAACCTCGTTACATATGAATGTTAAGGAATACGCTTCGATGAATTGTGATTGACAAAAGGCTTGTTTAAAAAAATCTTAGTATCGTTACTTAAATTAAAATCTCAGGCATTTCAGTATTATAACCTCACAAGTTTTTAATCAGCTTCAATAAATAACTTAACACACTATTAAGGATTTTCAGGAGGACAGGACTAAAATATCGAGAAAGAAGGCTACATAACATCTACAGGAGGCAGTCAGTAGTAAATAGAATTAAACTTCAAGAAAAGAAGGCCGTAATCAAGAAAGGAGTAAGACAAGCATGCAGTCTGTCGCCCATGCTGTTTAACTTATATATATAGAACAGGCGATGAAGAATGTTAAAACGGAATATGGAAAAGGAATCATACTGCAAGGAGAAGAAATAAAAACCTTACGCTTTGCCGAAGATATTGTAGCATTAGGGGAGTCAGAAGAAGACTTGGAAATCATAATAAATGGCATGAACGAAGAGTTCAATATGAGGATTAATAGAGGGAAACCATGGTATTGGATTGTAGAATGGGAAAAAGTAGAATAACAAAGGGTATTAGATTGGGAAAGGATATTTTGACGGAAGTTAAGGAATTCTGCTACTTGGGAAGCGTAATAACTAGGGATGGTAGAAGTATAGTAGACATAAAAAGTAGTGTAGCATAGGTAAGGCAGTCTTTCGTAAAGAAGAGGTATTTACTTACGGGTAATATAAGTGTCAATATTATAAAATCATTGCAAAAATATTGGTATGGAGCGTGGCGTAATATGGGTGCGAAACATTGACGATCGAAGTTGCGGAAAGGAAAAGAATGGAAGCTCTTGAAATGTAGTGCTATAAGAGAATGCTGAAAATTAGATGGGTGGATAGAATCACTATCGAGATAGTTATCATCTGAATAGGGGAAAAGCGAACATTATGGTGGACGTTGACCAAGGGAAGAGATAGATTAATAGGAAGTTTGTTGTAAGAACAGAAGAGGGATGCTTAGAAGATTAGGATGTGGTTTAGTTATCCGGAAATAAAAAGGCATGCGTAAGATAGGTTATCATGCAGGGTTGCATCATATCAGTCTTAGGACTGAATACCACAATCAAAACAACAAATAACTTAAAACTCCTTCCTTTCCGTTTTTAATTTTTAAACTAAAAATTTTAACGTTACAGTAGTTTTAGAAGAAGGGAGTAAATTTATAATAATGCTATAGAATTTTTATAATGTTTTTGACAATTTTCTTACAAGGGCAAGGTGGAATCGATTTGAATCTAGATAAATAATTTCTAAAGGATTTTCTGAAGGTCAGACAAGTTAATGCAATATAAAAAATGTTTCATTTTCTGAAAAAATTTTGTCAATAAATTATATATGTAGAATTGCTTGAATTGTAAATATTTGAAAAACATTATTTTATACATGAATATGCCAAAATTATTAGTCGTAAGCTACTAGGTTTCATATTTTGAAAATTTAATAATTAGGTACTTATTATTTATTGAGACTGCTTAAAATCTATGAGGTAACAATCCATGAAGGCTTATTTAAAATCCACCCATATTAATCCTTGAGGATGAAAATATCAATTTAATTTGGACTGAACTTGGAACAGTAGAATGGAAATAACTCGACCGGACCGGAAATCGATCCCAGGACCTTCCACTTTTCGGGTGGGCATCGTAACCACTGAGCTAGTCCAAGTCGATACAAGAACCGAACTTTGTAATCTCGGTCCGGTCGAGAATTTTCCATTAATGACTTCAAAATTTACTTTCATTGACTTTGGCAAGGCTTCAATTGAAAGAAATCCTTCTCTCTTTGAATAGAATTAAGGAAATACATGCCGAATATTTACTGTGTTTAGAAACGTGTAAAGGAACAAAAATCGTCAACGTGGCGAGAAAAGAAATTATTTGAAATTCAAGAGAAATCAATACAATGTAATTCGGGTAATGAAACAAAATTCAGTAGTACCAAAAATTACAACTCCTCACTGGAATAAGGTACAGAAAGAAAGCCGTAAATAGGCCATGTATAATACTAATATATAGCTTAATTCATTACCAGGAAAATATTCTGTTGCAGCAGAAGAACGCGATATTTGTTTCAAGGGGTCAAAAAACCCTTTGCAGTCGGACATTACTCCAAAATGGAGTTAACATATTAAAATCAGTTTAATATTACCAGTGTACATGTGTACGATTGGTCCGCAAACCTTACTGGACAGTATTGTAAAGTCACGTTTTCGTAGCTTAAATATTTATGAGTTACATGCGGAGCAATTACCATTACAAATAGGAATAATTGAATTATAATAAGCAAAGTAAACCATTTTCAATGTGCTGAATTATTGATGTGAAGAAACGGCACACGCTAGCAGATGTTGAGTCCACTTTAATTTTTTCTGATAATAGACCTGCGGCAAACACTGAAAACGTTTTGCGAAAATTTTGGTAAGTCATAATTAATATTCTTTACTCTACAAATATTGACATTGAACTAATGAACGATTTGTTTCAAGGTACCATCTTACAACCACTCATACAAATCTTATACATAATTTAATTTACATCACAAATTATAATTGGTTTTGTTTCATCATTAAATTCATTTTAACTAAAACGGAACAAAGGAACGAATTGAATAATATCAACGGAACAACACATTCAATATAAGAACGAGAAACTAGTAATAGTATGAAGAATACGTTATAATAATAACTGAAGGAAGTGTCAAAGGGGGAAACATAAAAGGAAAATGTTAAATACATTTAGGATAAATACTAGATAAGTGTTGGGAGAAGGAATTCATTGTTAAAACACTTGTCTTAATCTATAATTAATCAAAGACATTAAAGAGCAGTTTGAACCTGTCTCCCTTCCCACTTTTCAATTACAATCCGTGCTATTAGAGGGGATTGCCCAGAACGTGAATAAACTTAATGCATCTTATCATAAAGAAGGCAATTAGTTGGGTGCCCGAGGTTACCAGGGTATTTATTTACATTAATCCGGAAACGGAATTTAATCGACAGTTAAATATTGAGTAAACAAACAAATATTCGCCAAATTTGGCCATGAACCATGGTCGATTTTTTAAAGTAACAGACTACATGAGGGTGAATTGATTAGGCAACTTTCCTTTCATAGCATAGGAAGGGAATTGAAATGGGAAAGGGAGGAAGGTTCACTCTTATTTGGTGTTTGATTAATTCTAGATTGAGAATATTTTGTGTAAAGTAGACTAAGGTAGCCAAGGGTTGACTAGGGCTCCGGGTTGTGTTTTAAGGATCATACCCGGTGTTTTGCCTTAAAGAGATGCAGGGAAAACCCTGAAAAATTGGAATCAGGTAATTCGGATTTTTGGGTTTCATTTTCACGTCCTTTCGAATGATTGGTTTTGGATCAAGTAAATTGTTTTCTTGTTTTTATCACAAAATATTATTATTAATAATATATTCCACCTAAAATAAAGATTCCATATATTACTTACAGCCCCAGTACATACACCTCCTGGAACATCTATGAAGGTGCCTCGGTATGTGAGAAAGTTGAAAAACCAGAGAGAGTACGAGGCATTCGTAAAGGTGAGCTCCACAGTCAATCTTGGGAGAAATATCTGCGAGAGAAAATTCTTATAGTTATCTCGACCTATGGTCCGACTAGGAAGAGTATTCTTCGCTCTCTTTCAGTCCTTGGTGAGGTCACACATCTATCTCTACTTATGCTAGGGGGTTCTTACGCCCCCACAGTGTCTTTCTCCAGATATCAATTCTCTTAAATATTCACTCTGTTGTCCCTTTTCTGCAACTTTTTCTCCTGTGTTACTCAAATGTCTTACTCAGAGGAATGCAATGCAATATATTCTGTGATAAATGAATTAATGTACTATTTGATAGTGAAATTAGGAGAGTAAATGTGTTTCCATTACCTTTGAGAATTGGAACAAACGAAGGTTACTGGCTGGACTGTCGTAGCAATATTAAAGGAGTAGAAATTTTAATTTACTTGTGTGTGCTGATCCTTAAATATCGTGTTCATTTAAAGAAATCTTTCTTGGCCCGTACCTGCAACCAATCAGTCCGATGCCATGGCCAACTTTTTGTACTGGACGACATTGGCATTAGTTTCCCACGTCAGGAGTTGTCTCAGGTCCTGGGAGTCAGACACCATTACAGGAGATACTGAATGGTTCAGACTCGCTAATTGAACATAAAAAGAAGGAATTGTAAGGAAGCAGCGGTTTAACTGTGTGTAGTTACACGTGTAATTTAAGGACGAGCACGTTGATGATGGTTCGGCGTTGACGTGTCCTGCGCATTCCTGTCCTCCTTTAAGCAGCTGGAGGTTGCTAGCTATTCGATGTATGTTTTAATAGCCGGCGGTTCACAATTTGTACGTGTGTCGGAATGTGGGGAATCCCGGCAGCTGCTGCTCTCTGTGGGGTCCCTGGACCTGATGACGGACATCCAGCCTGCTATTCCAGATCTCTGCTCTTCCACATCGATAGCACGTCACTGTCGAGCCGATGTGGTGATAACATCTTAGCAGCCCGGTCAGCTGTCAGTCATAGCTGTCAAAACATTGATCTGCAAGTCACTCAACCGACATATCACAGTTACACTAGTGCCACTGCAAGTCCTTACCATCAGCAGCTTTCAAGCCTCTCAAGAAAGCGTCAACTGAGTGAATACAGCTGATTGGCCAAAGACTACAGACCAAGTCAAGATAACTCTCCTTCAGCTTAATAGCAGTTCTTTGTATTTTTCAAGACAAGTACCATTTTCTCTTTTTCCTCTTTCGTGACCATCCAGAGGATCAAGTCCAGGATCTCCTGTTACTTTCAATCAACTCGTTCTGGACTTATTGATATATCACTACACAAGATTACGTGTTGTAGGAATATTTTAAAATAAAAAATTTATAAGCTTTTACAGTTGATACATGATTATAACCCATGAATTTTTAATTGTTTATGAACTAATTTAGTTTGGATGCAGCAGTTACACCATTAGAATTTAATCAAACTTGAATTATAAATTTATCTCCGCAAATAAAAAATGGATGTGGGAAATTGTTGCTATGTAGAAATGAAAAGACTTGCTCAGGATAGTTTATCATGGAGGGCAGCGTCAGACCAGTCTTAGGATTTAATACCACAACAATAACAGTTACTACATTTAATTTAGTCTTTCAATACACTAATTAATAATAATTGACAAATTAGGTAGTCGCTCGGAAATGTGGAAAATCCTTCACTAAGGTTTAATAGTTATGTTTGGAATTAATAACTGTCTATATGTCAGAACCATTAAGGAATTTATTAACAGTTCATTACATTACTTGATGCTTGGGCCCTTAGTTTGGGATCTCCTCTGGTGTTCTAAATAAAAGAGGAATTTAAGAGGAAGAAAATTTTGGCTTGCAGACCGCATGAGCGTAAAGGTCGAAATGACGAAAGGTAATCGTGTAGGGTAATGAACTGTTATTTCATAAATCTTCTGACTTAAAGGCCGTTTTATACCTTATTAGAAAAGTTTCTTTCCTTAATTATGTTCATTGGCTTATTTGAGCATCTCTGGAACCGCGTTCTTTAATTATTTGAACGCAGCACATCTGGATGCACTTAAAATTACGTATTTCTTTTTCTCTGCACTCTTCTTTCCGTCCTTTCCACTTCATTTCCTTTTTCACTACATTTTGTCACGATGGTTCGAAAGCGATTCATACGTTCAATTCTCATTTTCGATATTCCGAATTTAATAGAATACACCAGAATGATCAAGTAAAACAAAATTACCTTTAGCTGAAAATGCATAAATTTAAGAAATATTCTCAATTTTCGCTAACAACAACAAAGTTTTACGTGCGACTTACATGGAGCGGCGAAAACGACTGACAATGAGCAATGAGTGATTTCATTTCAACTTTCAAACTCAGTCATAGATCTTTTATTAAAATATTATTTGGGATTAAACTTTCCCGTATATCGGTGTTATGCGCGTACAGTTTGAGTGTATAACTAAAAGCTTTGAGAATGAAACAATATTATTTTGTCATGTGATAATGTTTATATATTTCTAATTAACGGATACATAAAGATAAGATAAACGCCTGAAGGATAAAATCGACAAAATATTATGCATTTCACTCAAATTCGATTAAAATCTGACGAAGTAGACTTCCAGACTGACGGCTCTGAAATCAAGGTTCATCCTTTCAACATAATGATTACCTAAAATTCCCCTTTGTCATTTGTATTACTTAAATAAAGATGTCTCATAGTTTAGTATCCATTCCCTGAATAATATTAATAAAAGAATTATCTTTCTCTGATGAGTGAATTGAGCTAGAAGAAAATATAAATGTTATTTTAAATAGTGAACTATTTAATGTTTCAACAATTAAAACGCTATAATGTAGTGCATGACAGAATGAAGTGCGAATTATGAAAAAGAAGACTCCATTTTGTAGCCCAGCAACGGTCTATTTAATTTTAAATGTAGAAAGACAGAAGGGAGAGAAACATTGCTAGTTATTTTGCACTATTTGCGACATTTCTGTACGGGGACCCGAAAGCTTCTAACTACCAAAATATGCAAATGCGTGGTTGCAGGATTCCTCTCTGTGTCTATATAGGTGGCTATTTCTTCCGCTCCAGAATTCCAGAACCACAAAGAGCCTCATTCGAATGAAATCCTTATGGCCTCATTACGCTGAATATCCCACTGACTTTAATGTCGAGCTCCGAGCTAAAATTCCCCCCGCTTACATCACCACTTACATAGTATATATCTACGTACATATATGCCAACCTCCAAGTCTATTAGTCTCTAAGGGACGATAAATACTTGTTCGTTAAGGCTACATCCTTACTCATTTACGCTGTCTCAGAATTATTATACAGAATAAAAGTCCAAGTTCTTTATTAGTGTATTATAGAAGTGAAGCAAAGAAATTATACGTAAAAAATTAGACGAATTATTCTACATTGTTCCGCAAGCGTGGGAAGTTATTAACGTTTTTAAATTAAAACAGTTTTTCCAATATAATAATTATTTACCAAGTGACGTGGTCACAACTAATTTAAATCGTAGTTGATATTCATACGTGTTAAAAGCTTGACTCCAGTTTCCTGATAATGGTTTCGTCGTATCCGATATTTTTGAATTTCTCTCAGAAATTATTTACGTCTGTTAATTTGTTAACCAATTCACCGATTTGGTAACGCGAACACCTCGAACGCATTATTGGACAAATTTTTCTAAAGACTAGCTATGCCAGTGACTTCGTTCCCTAAAAAAAGTATGGTATCATTTATTTATTATCGATTCACGGCAAACCATATAATTCGCAGTTGGTTTTGAACAGGTCTATTTCACACGTTTACAACAATATATGTAGTGAGAATCCATCATGCTGCGAAAATTACGCTTATAATAACACAGTAAGTGGGATGAAAGTTATAGAAACGTCTAATAGGACTTCTAACTCGCAGTTGGTTTTCATGCCGCCTTTCGTGCGGCAATTTAATGGATTTAAAAATATATTTAGTTTAATTTCATCTGAACTCAACAATATATCGAAATGAAACATACATGAAAATTTAAGTTAGGATTCCTGTTTTAATATCTGAAATTTTCATTGAAATTCTTTAAGCTGTTTATGAGCATAAACAGATTATCCCGCAACCCGCATTCACTTTTTGGAGATACAAACGCACGTTTGCCAAGAAACCTTCCCACAGGATTAATATCTGTGTTATATTTTATTAATATCTTTATAAAATTAAATATACACGATTTTTTTATTAAATTTCTTGTTTTTAAATCTCAAATTTTCATTGAAATCCATTGAGTCGCTTCGGAGCCTGTTTGAGACAAACAAACGGACAGACAGTCAGAAAGACAGACACATACTTCATTTTTATTTAATTGTATAGATAAATACACCATACCGTTCCTTTGATGCAGGGTCAGGTTCCATCCATAACAATTTACCATTTCAAATTAGTGGGTGAAAAGTAGACTGCTATTTCTTTCTTTTTCACAGGAATATATAAATTATTCCTGGAGATGTACTTTTGGAAAAATGAAAAAAATAAAAATTACTTGCACGTTATTACCTCGACTAAAAAATATTTTACCAATATAGACTTCATCAGGTTGTGCTCTACGAAGAAACTAAAACAACGATATAACAAAGAGGAGACCAAATAATGTATTTGAGAGAGAAGCCATAATGTTTTACATTAATGGGTGAACAATATGATTTAATGTGTATGAGTTAAGAGATTTAACTCACGTAAGAGACATGGCCTGGTAGTAAAATTTCACACAAAATATAATAACTAATAACCTGAAACAAAAATTTGAACCATGTACAATAGACAACAAATTCATTTTTTGTCGAAATTTTTTTCAGAGTTTCTGTAAATTTTGGAATCTTTTAGATTTAAATTCACGCTTGTGTGGCAAATAAAGACACTAGTTTATTTACGTGTGCTTAGTTCTCAATTCGTTCCGTATTTTTTTTGTGGGATTCCTGTTGATTTAGTGCCTTCAAACGCTCGAGATCTGACTAAAATATACAGAGCTTCGTTAATAGTGCGCATAATAAACTGAAATAAATCAAACAGTAGAATTCTTTGGAAGTATTAATTGTAGATTGAGCATTGATTTAAAAAAATTACTAATAATTTCTACTGAAGCTTATATAAATGATTACTGATTCCATAGAATTATATTTTACAATATTTCTTTAATGTTTCTTTTATTATTAATGCACCGAATTTTAGTGTAAACCGGAGCTATTTTCTCTGTGAGATATAAATAAGTATGTACGATATCCCTTGTTGTATCGTATTTAGTTCTTAGACTGGTCTCAAACAACCTTCCATTAAAAAAGAAAAAATCCTATATACATAGAAAATTAACCTTTTTGAATAAACTTATCAAAATTTGTTTATATTGTCATTAACTTGTTTAATTTAACCTCAACGTCACGGTATGCAAAGATTGTTATATTTTGCTGGTGCAAATTTGATGAAAAATTAACTATAAAGGAAACTAAATAAATAGTTTACCTGACAATTAAATATACAATAAATGAGTTAAATTAACATCTTTGTAATTTTTTAAATTTAAATATTAAGCATTACAACGTTTACATCTCTCATTTGAGACTTCTTCAAGTTACTAAAAATAAATTTACAGCGGATTACATAGGGTAATATTTTATGAAAATAATTTTAAATACAAAACGTGGTTTTAAACCAATTGGTTCCAAAAATCTACATATTCTGGTAGAGCTCTAAGTTACATATTCGACCACCCCCTTATACAAAAGAAACAGTGATCTTGTGGTCGAATGGACAAAGCTATCAAATTATCACATGAAAAGTACAACACCAGTAATATATTCAAAGTTAAAGAAATTCACCTACTTAATGGATATCCCACAAAATTTATTAACAACCATATCAAGATCAGATTAGACAATATTGACTATAAAAGTAGAAATTCACAATTCATTAAGGACACTAATAATAAAATTTATAATTTTATAATATTACCCTACATATCTTGCTTACAACACAAATTTATACAAGCATTCAAAATATATGATATTAGGATTATTTTCAAAAGCAATAATAATTTGATTTTTGTTAAAAACATAAAAGATAAAATTGAAACTTTAGATAAACATAATGTTGTACATAAAATTAATTGTTTGGATTGCCAAGCAACATAAGTTAGTACGGAGAAAAAGATCATTAAAAATACGTATTTCGAAGCACATGAAGAACATCAAAAGCAGTTCACAAAATTATTCCGTTTTATCTAAATATACAATAATACACAATAATGAATAACCACCATATTGATTGGAACCAGCAGTTCACAAAATCTTCCGTTTTATCTAAATACACAATAATGAATAACCACCATATTGATTGGAACCATGTCGAAATTATAGATGAAGGACGAAATTATTTCTTGAGTATAATGGGCGAAATGATCCACGTTAGAAGAAATATTCATTGTATCGTCGTAGAAAATGATACCAATAGCTTAAATTGTATATATGATTCCTTACTGTTGTACTTCATCGTTGGTTTAAATTTGTAACGAAACTTTACTCCTAAGCCAGATTTGCAACACTTTCTTGCATTTCGGCCGAAGAAGTCATGGAGTGAGGTTTCATGTACAGCTTAATTTTATAAGTTTAAAACCATGTTTTGAATTAATTTTTTTAAAACCATATTACACAATCTAATCCTTTGTAAATTTCTATTAGTTCATGAAGCAGTCTCAAATGAGAGACGAAACGTTATAATGTTTAATAATTCAATTTAAAAACTGACAAAGAGGCTGATTTAACTCATTTATCAAATAAAGGAAACTAATAATATCGAAGTGGGATCCTCGAAGTTTCAAACAGTGGGGAAATTGGAAAATTTAATAAATTTCTAGAACATAACCTATGTTAGGTTTCTGCACTTAAGGGAGGGGGAGGGGAGGGGATGAGGTCATAGAGCGCTCTGGAATTCCTGCCTCTGGCAATCACAATATAGACTTGTCTACACCCTCGGTTTAAAAAAAGTACCCGCAACTGTAACTAAGGTGACTTAATGTATAACAACCCTCAGTGTTGCAGTGTGCAACAATACTCACTGTGCTCTGCTGTGGACAAGAGGAGGAGCGCGTCGTA
The DNA here is from genome assembly GCA_034510155.1 of Eucriotettix oculatus. Classification (NCBI taxonomy): domain Eukaryota; kingdom Metazoa; phylum Arthropoda; class Insecta; order Orthoptera; family Tetrigidae; genus Eucriotettix; species Eucriotettix oculatus. Next base: position 21,551,424 of record CM067377.1, on the reverse strand, counting down.
ATGAATTGCGTTATAGGGACAGACATGTGGGGGATGGAGAGGATGGAAATCGATGCATGATTTCGCAAATATGCGGTTTCCTTTGTGCTGCGGTGGATTATCCCCTTAGCAAATTGCTCATAACGTGTGTGCCAGCTATTATGTGAACAGTTCCCAAGCTCTTTGTCCAATGCGTTATTGCTACTCATCCCTGTGAAATTCCTCCACTCTAATAAATCGTGTCGCAATATTCCCCGAAACAGCACCACAACAAGATCAGTGAATTCAGTATGGAGGATTGTGCCTGATAAGCTTCCTACATGATTCTAATAGAAGATGTTAGGAATTGTCCGTATATTGTAACCGGGATTTAGTTCGTTTTAAGTGTGCTTCAGTTGAATTGGTTATTTAACAAATAACGCTTTGGATGGATCATCAAGGAACATGCACGAGCATGGTAAGTTTGGTAATGTCATATAAGGACCCTTCTGCCAGCGCTTAGCAATTACATATAGATTATCTATAACCAATCCGATTATAAAAAATAATAATTTTTGTTACAAACGATGATTTTCCCATTCCACAAAATTAACTGTCAGTAATTTTACAGATAATATTTAGTTAAAATTAAAATAATTATTTGTAGAGTACAAATGTATACAATTGCCTTCATTGCTAATCATTTACTGCTTAAAATATTAACGAGTTTTGTGTATGAAACGCTTTGAAAAGGTCCGTGTAAAACAATCCTCTGAAATTATTTACATGAAAATGATGTTAATGGATTTGCATATTTTTTTAACTCTCGCACTTTAATATAAAATTATTACTCAATAGGAAAGAATATAACAAAGGTTCGTGGAATTTAAAACATGTTCAAGTATTATTTTTCGACGAGTTTAACCTTGTTTTATTGTGCACGTTGCATTACCTTTAATAATACTAAAATGATTTCAATATCTGCAAAATATACTTGTATACTATCTGGTAATCCATTCATATTAACTCGCTGCAGTTTTAATTCGACAACAATCTTTTCTCAGCGCGTGATTCAAGCATCAGATAGATCGTCACATTTTTGAAAATTTACCATTTCTCAACCCCGTACAATAGTAATCACACAAATTAAAGCAAAAAATAATTTTTTTATTTAGGAGGTTAGATGAAATGCCGACGAATGGTGTGTAAATCGTAATTCAAGCAATTTACCTTTCACATTTCCACAATTAACTTCATTTGATCAATTTTGACTTAATCGATAAATAATTCACTACGTATGCACTCAATTTCGATTCACAAAATATATCAGAACTCGGAAAAACGAACTCGAAATGCCACAACAATGCCAAGCTAGGGTGCATTGAATGTGCATGAAATGGCACAGATTATTCAAACGGTTAGGCTAAAAAGATGGATTTTTTATGTGAGAAATTGAAAATTCAATATTTAAAAATAAATTTGGTCGGATATCGGTTCTGTGTACAGATTGAAAACCCTCCAAATGATCTTATACAGAGTACAGAATTTTTTTTATCAAAATCGGTCAAACCGTTTAGGAGGAGAAGAAAAACATCGGAACTTTATATATAAAAAGATATTCAATATCTTATTCACCTGGGTTTTGATTTCAAGTGAGTTAAATAATGAGTACGTGGTATCTCTTTTTAATTCCTTTTGAATATGTTTATTTAATTCGCGCAGAAAAATAACTTGAAGATTTATTAAGTAAGTTTGAAGTAAAAAATATGAGAGAATTTTTCGTTCTTCCACTTCAATAAATTTTTAACGCAGTGTTGCTAGAAAGTAGTAGAGGATGAATTTTTTATTACCATTAAAACTTTTACAAAGTAAAATATAAGAAAATAGAAACAAAACTAAATATAAATAGTTAATTGCTTGCATTCCATGATTTATGAGCTGAACTTCATTAAAATTTTACCTTGCTTTTTAATAGATTTTCGAGATTTCTATGTATCTAATAGACGGGATAATTATTTTTCTGGACGTTGTCTTACAAATGTACTTACGTACTTCAGCACTTAAAGGTTGATATAACATCATGTTAAATAATGTGCTCTGTTCCTAAAGCTTGAACGTTGAGAAACTCCTCCTAATGGTAGAGATTAAGTGGAGGAATATAGCAGCATGCATCTATAAGGGATTTTCTTCAGGCTAAGTGGAGGTTATTAGCGACCTTCAAATACAGTTTTGTCAAAGTAAGTTATAAATTTCTTAAATTCATGGTATTTATTGTAATTTCAAGTGTTCATCTACACAGACACTGGTTTACAATTATCCAGACAGTTCCTCCAGAAATTAGGTATACTTCATGTTGCTTAGGAGAAGGTTTAAGCTGAGATAATATTTATGCGCTTGTAAAAGTGAACAATTAAGTAATAAAGAAATTAAAAATAGAACCTAAAATGGTAGATGGTACATTATTTCCTAGATATTTGAAACTGCAATTTGTATTTAACGGATGTGACTATGCAACCTTTAACAAGATGGACGAGTAAGTATTCTTTCAAAGCAATACGTTAGCAAGAAAGAAGGGAGAAAGGAGTATTCGTCCTTTATCATTCTTTATCCCTCGTTTAACATAGCGACAGTAATCAGCTGGGTCGCCTCATTTGTACAGACAACTTGCCGCTGCCGCCGCTGTTAAATTGTGAAGAGAGAGAAGTAGAAGGAAAAATTCATTCAACGCCCAAGCAAAAGTAGCCAACTAACTTTTCTGTCTCTCTAACGACTTCGTCCCTTTTTCCCTTTGCAACCACCACCGGCGCAGTCGCAAAAAAGGAAACAGTCAAATTTTATTCTTTTAAAGCTCTACTGGGAAAGAAAATGGTGAATTTCTTTCCTGTCATCATTAGAATATGAGTGATGTTAAGCTGTAACACACGTGCCTTGCCATTACTTCCTTCCACATATTGCCTTTTTATAAGGAAGGAAAAGGATGTACGTGAAGAGGATATCGCCATATGACATCTAAATGATGCAACATGCCCTATACGTAATTGTTACTTCTTCTTATAATAATTTCCGAAAATACGTCTCAAGGACATTTAATCATTAATTAACAAGATAATCACATTTTATGGCATTCTATTCCTTAAAAGTTTAATATTTTCTCAACTCTCTCATTTGTGTTTACTTTTCGTTTTCAGTTTTAGTTTCTCAATTCTTTCTAATGGAACACTTAAAATTAACATAAAGCAAATCTTAGTAAGATTTTTAATTCCTAGTTGTATACATTTTAAAAACTTTTTTAATTAATATTCAGTAATTTTTTAAAAATGGAACTGTAACATAATTTAAACCTAAAAATATGAATAAATGAAGCACTTAATGGCTTTGGTGTTTCGGGCAATTCAGTTGTGTATTTTGTTTATATAAGGTAAAATAAATTCTAATATCTAGACTGTTATTCCGTTGAGCTAGGTGAGGGGCGATATCTACCTGACTAATCTTGTTGGTCGGTTGGTTAAAAACAATATAGCCCATCTCTTTCATGCACACTATATGAAAAAATACGTGAGAAATTATTCAACTTTCTCCCGTTAGAAGCAAACGGAGTTTTCGTCTTACGAACTGTTAAAGTACGACTATTACATGACATAATTCAGGCCCCGCGGAACACAGTTTGGGAAACCCGGACTTAGAGAATAAAAACTATGAATTTTTATTTGTAATTTTGAATGCTTATCGGTACACAAAAATTAAACACGTGGAAGAATTGTAACACAACTTGGGACCCATATTATAATGAAAACGGACAAAATTTCTTTGGGGGGAGTTAAAAAAACCGTGAAAGTAATTATACATAAAAATAATATAGTAATGTGTCAGCGCTTGTAATTTTCAGACGTCATCCATGATTACTACAATCATACTACAGGAAAAATACCACATATTTAATTCCGCCAAATATTCCGGCTATTTATTTATATTCCGCTACTGTCACATTTGACCAATTATATTCTGTAATATGAACACCGCGAAATATCTAAATTTAATATCGAGTACCATTTCTAGCAATTTAATTCTAAAGAATGTACCAAACTATTCAAAATTAACAGTTTTACTTTTGAAGAGTTGTTGGTGGATTTCATTATTTTTTTATTTGTTTCATACAAAGAACCATGTTTCATAGTTCAAACTTCAATGGTGATGTAATATTTATAAGGCTTTTCAAAATGTTTACAAATAAACAGTACAACCAATATGTCAGCTTTTTTAACTCTATTAAAGTTTTCTACGAAGTTTCATCCATATTTTTTTACCTTTTCAAGCATAGAAATAATTAATTTCCAACAGACCCTAACTACAGACGAATAATTAATTAAAGAGCGTTTTTAAATTTAGAAGGACAAATTTTCGTGAAAGCATAAACCTGCAGAATGAAAATTAAATTATAAAAATAATACTGACTTACATACCGAATGGAAGCTATGGCGTATTTATCTTTATAATTCAATTGTTTTGTCATAATTATTTTACATTAAATGTGAAAATTAAACGTCTGCCCGTTGAAAGCGTCAAAACGCCCAGGTGGAGAATTTACTGATGGAACTGTAGCCCGTTGGTACGAGGGAGATGGACTGAGCTCCCGGCAAATAAAAAAGTTGTTAACGGATTTTTGAAGGTGATGGTAAGACGAATTACCAACAGTGATGTGAATTATATGAAAAATATAGAGCGGCGGACAGCGAGGGCAGAGAGAGAGAGAGAGTCACTTTTTTATTTGAATTGACAAAAATCAGTTGGTAATGGAAAGACAAATAGGGGTCGAAGAAGATTGGCAAACACATTGCCGGAAGATCCAGACATTGCTTCGACGTCTGTGGAAGAGATCCTTTCATCGGTAAGCCGTCGATTTTGATTATCCTTTTGCTTTGCGATGCAAAATTTTTTTATGTATTTAATTTCTTAAGGATTTCAAATTTCCGTAGTGAAATGCGGGGAACTTGCAATATCTTCTCATCCTGGTCAAAGTTTATTAATGTATTTTATTTTTTGAAACTATTTCATTTCGTTTAATTTTCTTTGAATAAGTGTCGAACTTTAAACTTTAATTTTTATTGTTTTATTTGATATAGTTATACCTCGCGGTGCCCATTATGTCATTTACAATAAAATTTAGCAGTATTATTAGGCAACCCATGCATAAGAAGAGAATTTAACTTACAATTTTAAGAATAAAAACTGAGATGAATAATGAATAGATAAAAAATTTAATCACTGCAAGAAGACGGTATCGTAAATTATTTTTGTTATTTTTGGCCTGAATTCCCAGGAAATTCTCTTCTTATTTATGTCTTTTATTCTTTCCAAATGTAAGTCTATATAATTTCTAACTTTATTTCTCTTTCTTTACATTTTATATTTTAACGAAATATTAATTTTGCCATTTAATGCAATAATTAAATTTTTAAGTATAATAATAATAATAATAGAAATAGTATATATGTTATTATAAGGGGCCTGTTATTGCGAATTTTCTGAAATAACCTTATTTCCTGCGTCTGATTTTGATGAACAACTTTTATATAAATAAAAATTTATCTTTTAATTAAACGAAATAAATTAACGACTTGATACAAATTTTTTATGCATTATGAATAATCAGAATTTTGATAAAATAATAAAATCTACGAATTTGGAATTTTAATAAAAATAAAAGAGATGTCAAATGTATGTAAATCCAATCATGACTGATATTTTCATTAATGGATTAAAAAACTTTTTGTATTAATTTGAGAAAGACGTTAATCGGTTTACAATTTACCTTTTATTTTCTTCCAGAATTATCGAATGTCTCGTACTTAATTAATGAGAGTAAATATTCCGGAGTGTATCAAATACATAGTTTTCACATTTAATTCTCCACATTATAAGTTCTCTAAGGGAGAAAACGCTGGAGGTATTCCAGAGCCCATTTGTGAGAAAGAAAGACCGACAGTGAACGATGGGAAGAGTAGTAGTAGGGGTATAGAGAGAGAAAAAAAGAAGTAGTGAAGAAATTAACGAGAGTCTGGCTGGTTCGTTTCCCTGTGAAAATATGGATCCACGGCTCGTTAAGCAGCCATCGGTCTAATTTATTCTCTTCCATTGTACGGAACATCAACACAGTCTCCACTCCACACCCAGAAAGAGATTGACAACTCTAGGAAGTAATTATCGGGGGTCATTACGAGCCGAAAATTTTAAATTGAAAATGTTGGAATGAGGTGGGGTGGATCATTGTTTCCTTTCCCAGTAACTGACAGGTGTTTGTGTGTGTTTTCCCCAGGGAATCTATTAGGAGAGAAGGGTTGTTTCCTGTTCCACAACCACACACAAGCCGGACATTACATGTCAAGAAAAAGAGAACAAAAAATACAACTTTATCTTAGGAAGAAAATGAGAAGCAAAAAAGTTCACCCGTTTAATAACACAATTGAATGAAACAGGGACGTTGACTACATTTCACAAAGGGAATTGAAATTACAGCGTGTGCTGTTAAACTACTAAATAGTAATATTAATACAGAGTTCCTGCACCAAGGAGGAAATAAAAATATTGCTTCTTCTTGCTTCACTCGTTATTACTCTATTTAGAGTTTTATTTTGGAAACATGCACGCCAATATGATTAATTTAGTTACTTAATTTGATAAAATTAATTTTTGTGTTTTGGGAATATTGAGGTTTTATTTTCTATTCTACAAAGTTGACAAACTAATTAAAGAAAATTTGAGAATTGCCGTCTTCCTGTCGAAAACATAAAAAAATATATTTTGAGCAAACCTTGCATTTATATATCCTTTCTGCCATTCTGAAAATTGAATTGAATAGTTAGTCAAGATTTTCTATGAAAGTAAAGACGAGAGAATTGTGTAAGATCCCAGTGGAAACCTCCTTCTACGCTGACGATATTATCTTAATAACGAGAGACAATTTTAACCCCAATAAGTCGAAAGCCATAATGTTTACTATAAAATACATGGCGATCAAACATCCTGTACAAATACAAAGAAAAAATATTGAATATATTAAGACACAAAATTATGGAAATTACATTTGACGAAAGGGTAACGTATAAGAAATACATTGATAGTCTGGCAATATAATGTAAAAAAAGATTCAACATCTTAAAACTCCTTGCAGCTAATAACTGGGGAGCCTGTCAGAAACTATTAATAGTAACTTATAACATGGAAATCCAGGCCAAAATGAACTAAGGCTGCCATATATATTCATCGGCAAGTAAATGTACGCTAAAGAAGCTCAATGTTTTACAAAATAACGCAATTAGAATAATAACTGGATGCATGAGGTCCACACCAATAAATAGACTTCTATTGGAAACTAAACTGCCTGCACTCCAGAAAGTAAGAGAAATCTTTATAAGATACGCCATAAACGCTAGGGTGTCATTGCACGAAGAGATAAGAAATATTACCAAACTTCCCAAATGTACGCTGCACATCCCCTCTTTTCATCCAGCGCCGTTCCTACTCGCAACTTAGGGATCTACTCAAAAAAAGAAACAACATAAACTTACCCAGACATCCACATAGATGGTATTCTCTGCCCTCAACATGGAAAACAGAAAAGTCACCGATGATTTAAAAACAAAATCTACAAGTAATGAAGAAAAGTAAAGAAATAATAAAAAATTTCATATTATCAGCAACGAAAACAGAAACCCTGAACAAAATGGTCGATTTCTTAAAGAAATAGTGAAGAGTAATGAGATTAAAATATTGAAAAGTTATCCAGGAAACAGAATGTGGCGATCAACAGAATTCGAGCATTTCACACGAAACTAATTCACTCCTACCTTTTCTCAGGAGGAGAAAAACCGATATGCGGTACTTGTAACGTAAACGTGAGGAATGTGGAATTGGAAACTCATAAATCGAAAAAAAAGGTAGAAGATTCTAGGTCATTTCAATCCTATTCATTTAGTAACAAACAAAGACATCATCCTAAAAGTCCTGAAATTTACTTGTGAAGTAGGCATTTAAAGTAGTAAATTTTCTGTTTCAGACATTCTGAGGAAATCAGTTTTATGTATTTAAATATGTATGCATTTTTTTGCCTCAATCGAAATTTTAAATGTAATTGAATAAGAAGTAACAGTTGTACTTTGGCAAATGTCAAAGGTTTTTAAGAGATGATGTAAATTGCGATGTAAATAATGTATTGTTGGTTCGCTAATAACGCTTGGGTTGATGCGAAATAAAATTTAAAAAGAGGCGACCTCAATATTCCCAAAACACAACGACGCTCTATACTAATGATGCCCACCAGCCATCATTACGTAGTTCTTTGTTTCTTGCAGTTACTGTTTTCCCGTTTGTCAGTTAGTCATTAATTGTCCTCTTAACATTAAAGATCCCTAATGGGACAATTCCGGTTTCATTACAACGTTAATTTTTTGACTTCCTCTATTAAGATGTTTAAAACCCACGTCATATGAAAATATACCTCCATTTTCTTATTTTCCAGCTCATGCTCGTTTCTATTTCTTGAAAGTTACCAGTAATAGAACAATTCGTTCCAACCAAATTTTATGCACAGAAATATTTATATTTCTTCCTGTTTCACGTTGATCAGGATCAAAAGCAGCTTCTTCATATTTTCTGTCCTCCATATGTCATTAAAAACATAGCATTGGTCATTTCCGTCTCCCTCTATGAGGAGACGTTGACGACCGGGAGATGCCATATTGTTGCAACAATGAGGTCTGAAGCCTGGTCCATTGTTTGCCGGATGTCTGTCTCATCTCCGGTGCTCCCATTTTTATTACTATTTCTCTGCGGATTGGACGTCCCCGCTCCTCTTTCTACCTTTCGAACCTCCCATCCCCTCCTCCGTGTGGTCAAAGAGCTTCGTCTGCAATATTTGATTTGGAATTGCTGCTATCTGTTGGAACAGCTCTCCCCAAGTCAATGGACTGTGAGCGAGGATTGTTTATGCCGTCGTTTTTCTCCTCTTTTTTTTATTCTCCACTATTGTATTTCGTCCCAATTGTGCAGAAAACGAGAGCTCGTGTGAGAGAGAACGAGAGACGAAGTAGAGGAAATTGCGACATGAGATATTGAAGTGGAGGGTTCTTCTCCCAGAAATCGAGGGTGAAGTGAGCAGACACACGCACACACCACTCTACATCTTCCGGGTCATATTGTCTCGTTACGAGTAATCGAAAGATAGATATTTCAGAGTCAGTCACTCGGTGACTGGTAAAGTGAACAGTTCCCCCTTCTTTTACATGTAATTTCCGGCGGATAAGGGCGGAAAAAATATATAAATAATTTAGTTCATGCGTCGGTGCAGTTGGTAATCGCGCTCAATCTACCGTGAAGAGTGGTCAATTTAGGATTTATGTTATTCAAACTGAGAAATGAAGTTATTGCTTATATGATTACTATCTAGGGAAAATGTCGCGATGGGGGCTGAAAAACACGCATACGGGGTGAGGAGTTTTAGTTAATAAACATGTGTAAATGTGAAAATTTAGGATCACCTAAATTTTGGTTAGAATAGTGAGAAATATTTCTTTTTAATCGGAAGAAGAGGTTGAAAACCTCCTAGTAGGACTACTGTGTAAGTAGCCATTGATTAATATAGTTTTGCATTCAGTCTTACATTTACTAGCTTCTGCAGTCACTGCTTTAATCAATAATGTCAGAAAGAATAACCAACAATTAAACTAGTATCATTTAGGAAGACTCGTTAGTTTTTTAATGTTCCATGTGGGAGATTCTACTTGCCCTCGTGCTCACGATAATGCAACTATTAGTTAATAATACTGATAAATTATATCATTAGCAGACAAGCATTGAAAAGAAAACATTAGTGAAGTAATTGACACCCGCCGAACGTATCGATGTGACCTTGGTATTTTTCTCCAAAGTCTAAATCGTATGCTAAAGGAATGGGCCCTACCTTCGGGGATGCCTCGTTCTCTGTTTGGATTTAAAGGTACTCACATGCCAAGGTACTCATTTAGGAGATGTAATTTCGGAGTCTCCGACCTTGGGCATATGGTAAGAGTTGTCTACTGATCCCATTGCTAGTATATATAGTAATATTATACAAATATATTGACTTATATATAATGTCTGTAAATTATCCAATAGTAAATAGGTTCAGTTTTATATATATGTTTGTAAGTGATTGGGTTGATATTAATTAATGAATTTAATAATTAACGTTTAGTATATACATTTATTAACTGAAAACACAATAATTTTAAATGGCGTGTATATATCATGTACAAAAATAAAGAATTAAAATGTGATTATATTTAAGTTCTCAGGGTAATTACTGTTTGGGTGACCACATGTAGCAGATTTTCCGTTCGTTGACAAACCTGAGTTGTTTACATATGCGCCTTGCTGTAGATGTCTCTGGAACTACAGTGTTGTGGAACTTGAAGCGGTCGGTAGACAATAGCACAAAGTCGTGCTGCCGGAATTGAGGAAACTCAGCTTTTTCCTCTTTCTTCCCTTGTTAAAACCTTTCTTCCCTGCTTCCTCGACTGATCAAAACATGGTACACCTCTCCGCTGCCTCCTCTGAGGGATCAGTCCGTAATTTACAGTCTTCCTCCAGTTGTTAATGTCTCACCTTAAACTCTTGCCACCACTCTGCTCAATCTCCTCTCGTCACCACCTTGTATCACCAGCAATCTGTCAATCTCCTCTCTCCACCACTCTCCTTCAATCTGCCCCAAAAATGTCTCCGCCGGCCTCTCTTAAAACTTCGTCCCCACTTATGCGACACCTATCAGGGATGGATATTCTCCAATAATATGCCTTGTTACATTTGGGGAACACACGCCACCCGGTCACCAGCGAGCTAGATACGGCCCCCTGAATTGTTCTATCCGGCCCCCGAGACTTTATTCCTAATCTGACGAATAAAAAAAGAATACTGGCTATATTAAAAATAAATATTGTCTCCTTTTTTCCCTCTCTTTCGTTTTGTAGCAGTGACGACTTATAAATTTACTGGCTTAGCCTACATATTGGAAAGTTAAGAGTGAGAGGCACAGGCTGCAGGCAACTTGGTAGCGAAGCGTAAAATGGGCAACGGAATCTCCTCGCAGTAGCTACCCTTTCCATCGCGATTAGATATCGAAAAACGTCTCTTGGTTCAGACCTGTCTTAGCGTTGTTGGTCTTTAATTTTACTCTGCATATTATAAAAACGTTTAGTATTAAGATCTTATCTAAGAAACGTTAATTTAATTCTGAGTGCCGTGTTTTCCAAGATGAATGGTCTTGGAAGTACTTTTTCATAATTTTTAGGGATAAACCACTGTGGGGTGACTTATGCTTGCATGGTATAATGGTAAGATTAATAAATTTTTGAGATAGGAATGTGCAGCAGTTAGACACGTGCTCCTGGCTCATAAGGATTTCACGGTTTAAATAAAAGCATAAACAATGGAATACGCTGCGTCTCAGGTACGAAGGAATACACCCTTCCTCCTACGCTTCACGGTGCAAAGGTTCTTGGAAAACAGTCCCCGTTCACCTTACACTGACGTGACGTAGAAGGATAAAGCTTTGCTGATTGGTTCTCCCATAAAAGCGCGAGATAAGTAGGAACCAATTAGAGCCTTTTGACAATCACTGATCCAGGGAGATGTTGAGTGATCAGACATTCTGCGGATGATGAAGAAAGAGGACGTCTGTCGCTGTTGCAGCCCGAGTGCACGTGGTAGCGGTAAGACTGTTTCGTGACGATCAATTTGAGCGTAATTCGTTAATAGCCTACTTACCCCGCGGTAAACCTTTAGTGGAGACAACTTTTTCATATTTAGCTAACCAGGAAATAATATTTTTCAATTTTTCGAAAGTTTATTATTGTGTTTTTATAATAAATAGATATTTGTTAGCATAAAAACTTAAATGTAAGGTACGCTACACCACTGTTCCTCATCAATAACGATACTGTAGCATTCTACAAAGAATATAACGTTTCACGACACTTCAGCTTTAAATTATATTGGCCCGCCTAAAGTTTTTTTCCTTTCATTTGGCCTCCTCTTTAAAAAGTTTGCCCATCACTGGTTTAATAGACAAAGTTATTATACAAGGGAAAGTTTCGAGTTCAATTAGGTTTGATTGAATATCAGACAAGCAATGCTTAAATTTACACATGTATTTTTAATACGGACAGAAATAGGTTGGCTCCAATACTGAACAGGCGCAAGTCATAATAGTTTGTCATAATTTATAAATTAAATAATTATCAATTACTAATATAAATTTCTCTTGAAATCGGCCCTCAAATGCTTAATATTTAATTTCAGAAAGTGATTCATAAAATACTATAATTTTGAAATATTTTTAAAAATAAATTTTTACAATAAAGGATGAATATATGTTCCTTTTCTCTCCTCCTTATTTGGTCACTGGGAACAGGGGCCCGTATCTGCATTTTGAAATTCTCCGTTAGATCTCTGTAAGGTTGTAGCGTCGTTGCAGAGTTTGTTGTCGCAGGTGGTGTGTGCTGATATTTTATACATTCACCGCTCGTGAATGTGGGAGACATATGGCAGACAGACGGATGATGCATAGTCTCCTCATGGGGAGACCTTCGTGTGATTAGAATAACAAAGGCCACGAATAAATCTCACAACATCTCCGTTTAGTCCTTCGGGGCGTAAGAAATATTGACGGATACTTCAAACCCTCCCTCAGAAACGATACACTGGTGGTCCAATGAATATCTCTCTCACGCGCCATTACTCTTTCTTCCTCGCCTGGCTCCTAGATTATATTATTCATTGGATTAGGACACAATAAAATGACTTGGCTTAGGTTAAGATGGATCAAATAGTGAATGCTAAGATACGTCAGGCAAGGTAAGTGAACAAACAACGATAAAAAACAAGAAAATAGTAATGATATATCAAATAACAGTTTCTTGAAATATATATATAAGAATATCTGAGATGACGTTAACCATTTTTTTTAATTTAAGTCAATTTTAGTTCAATATGTACGAGTACAAATTTATATAAATTGGTGCAAGTGGGGTAGATCCCAGTGACAATTTTCAAACCACATATATAAGAAATTATGTAAACAAGACGATTATAACTTTGAAATAACAATACGTCATAGGTTTTATTAATTGACCTGCAATTTGTACTCTCTGTAATTGTAAAACGCAACTGAGTACGTAATTCGGAGATGCAAAGAAAATACAGCCGGTTTGAGAGCAATGAAGAAGGCGGCAAACGGGGTAACAAAACCTAGACAGTCTTGCGCCGGTCCGGGACTTTTAAAAAGGGATAGACTCCGAGACATCTGGCTGTGAGTCCAAGCTTGAGTTAAATACTTTTGATTGGAGAGGATTTTGACCTCACCACATAGGGATATTTAATAATACTAAAAGAATTAAAAATGGACGTAATTGGCAATGATGATTGACGGAGAAGGACTTGAATGTTGATTGATAGAAATAGTGATAACTAAGAGCAGAATTAAGAGACGATTTCGATCCGTTGATTGGTCGTGAGTTGGTCGTTGCAGCGTGTAACAACAAGAAATGATCAATGTATTTATTTTCCAACACGGAATTCTAGAGCAATCCGTGAGGACCGGCACGAGATCTGAGGGTCAGCGATGAGTTTCAGACAAGCGGAAAACTATAATTGACAACGATGGCAGCGACCGCCATCGAAACGTCGTGGCCAATGCCTACTTTCACCCGGTTGGAAGCTCAAGAACTATTGGAGCTGTGACCTTTCTTCCGATTTCGCCGTACTGCCAGTTCTAAGGTAGGTTATATAAAAATTAAATCTGTTTCTATAAATAGACCGATAATAGTTCTCATTGTTTTAAACGATAGTTAGTAAATAATTTAATTTTTGTAAATATTGCATACAGAGCATACTGTTAATTTTAATAAAGACGGCATTATAATAGTTATTTGGAAAAAAATTGTTTTATATCATTTAATAAATGTAACGTTACATCTTTACATCTACATGTAATATTCTTTATTTAAAAGAATTAAAACATTATATAATCATTTCAACTCTTTTAAATAATTCACTAAAGGAAATGGAATGGAAAACACTCCACTTTGATTATTTAATAAATTATACTATATTGGAAAACAATTAGGTTATTTTATATTTTAGAGAAACAAAATCTGTTATTCGCTTGTTCCTTCTCATAAAGTTGTAAAAGAAAAAAATTGTTTCAATAATTCGTTCCACTGCGTTGAGTTAAAGAATAATGAAATTTATGAAAATTTGTTTTCCATTGCAATTCGTTCACAGTCAATGTGACGAACGTCCTCCATTTGAATTAATTTGGAAGCATTGTTTTCTAATGATTATAGCACATATGTTTTAAATATGTACTTACCTTTTATAGATGTTAAATGAACTGGTTATTTATGTGTTAACATTAATTTTTATATTTAACCCTTACGAACACGCTTTGGTTTTATCTCAATTGACTACATTAAATTTTGTCTGTTTAATCCACTTGGAAATGGTAATACATTTTTCAAAACTTAAACGATAAACTATTTGATAGAAAATCTTTAAATTATAGTGACAAACAATTATTAGCAAATGTGAACGATATATTATTGTTAGCATATTATGTTTGGAATAATTGTGACCCTAATTTCCTGTTCTCGAGCTCACCAAATGTACTATCTGCAGGTCTGCATTAACAGTTCACTAGAAGTGCTTTCTGTTCATCGTCAGTAGCTCGTGTTCCTTACCAACTCAGGTCTGGACAAGGATATAGACTATCTTCATTACCAAAAAAACACAACAACCATGGAAAATTGTAATGTTATATATTATTATTATTATTATTTATAGATTCTATTTATTGTCTCCAAGAACAATTTATGTTAAACATCCCAATAAAAATATATGAACCAAAATAATGGAATTAAAATTGTCGAATTTTAATGGAATAATTAACAATACAATCAGACACTAGTCATAAGGATTAAATTAATTAATAATTTTAATCAAAGATATTAACTAATCATGTAGAACAGCAAAACATCAATGACCAATATTAGCGAGATACTTCAAAAGTTTTGATACAATTTGCACATTTTCCATGTATGCAGTAAAATTAGTGAAACTTTAAATCTAATACATCCAGCTGAAATAACGTTTAAACTTATGTATGTATTACGTTGACTTCTACGAAAGACGGTAAATAATTTATCCAATAAAATGAATTTAAAAAGTATAAAATATGAACTGATGCGTTACCTTAACTATGACTGATTGAATAACTACTTTGAAGGCAACGATTGATTAAATTAACAATAAAGTTTCTGAACAATTAAAATCAGAAATGGGACTGTTGCTTGACATATTTAAATACAATAAAACTAATTAAAATGGTAAGCACTGTCAGCATTTCAAAAAAGTATGAGAAAGATTAATTATGATAGAGAGATGGAAGTGGTGAGATATTGGCAGTCCCTCTTTAGGGGATTATGGGCGGCGCACTAGAAAACCACCAACAAAAGGGGACGCAGAAAGAAGCCCTGATAATTGGGAGGTATATATTGAAAGATTATATCAAGGAGATTTTTTTAATTCAATTTATTTGAGGTCGCGTCAACAATAAAGTCATTAGCGACCAACATAAATGTCATTAGCACACAAATTACATTAGGGCATATGAATGGAACATAGAATTGTTACGTGAGGTGAAAAGTTAAATTATATTTTTTCATAAATATTGATAGCTTTAAAAATTTTAAAGTTCTATTTATTGCTTCTTCCGAAGATGTGATGTCTTTAGGCCCATACAATCCGATAATCTCAGTCCGTGGGGCAGTGGAAGATGATGTGGTCCATGGTTACGTTCATCTTGCACGAGCTACATTGTGGTGGAGGTTCTCTAAAAAAAGAAAGCAATGAGAAAATTTGGTGTGGTTGGCCCTTACCCTAGAAATTACTATGTGCTCCTTTCTTGTTGGGATGCTTGGGAAAGAGTAAATCTTGATAATTGTTTAGGTTTCGGTGGAATGGTCAGTGGTCCAGGAATTTAGTGCTGTAAATCCTCCAAATATCATCTACGGTGCATGTTTGGTCAGATATAAAATTGTGGCTTGAGTTTGCAAAAGTTTAGCTAGATGACCAGATACCTCATTTCCCGAAATTTTACTGTGGGCAGGGATCCAGCATACGGTAATACGATGGTTATTATTAGAAATCCAAATATTGTCTCTGATATTGTTAAAATTATAAAGGTAAAAGTAAATGTTTTTATCCCATTTAATGAATCACGGACGGAGATTTATTCTCCAGAAAGAAATATTTCACGTGTGGTCCAATATTAAACAAGCTTTGGTAGTAGAGCGTTCCGTGCCTCCAAAAATGAATTAAACGTAGAAAATTGAAATATTTTCACGGTCGGCTGTCAGTTAAAATTACAAGCCGATCAGTATTATGAAGGTCTCACAGTTATTCTTACATCATATATCATGGAGAAACAACAAAAGAAAAATTAAAATGAAGCTCTGAACCAAATATGTTTAATATTATTTGAGCAAACATTTCTCACGTCGTAACCGAAAATTAACATTGAGGTTTTATGAACCATAAACCTCTGTTAACTGTAAAAGTAAAACAGACGAATTTATGGGATAAAACGTTACCAATAAACGTCAAAGGATACAAAGAATTATTTATGGTTTTTGAATGAAAAATGATGGTTACAGTATGGTTCAGGCTAAAATTAATACTATTTTATAACCAAAAAACGTATGTGTTGACCATGAATTATTTTATTCTTCTATTATCAAATAATTTTGTAGCAGTCAGTTTGTTACACATTTGCAAATCTACTTGCATTAAGGAACCACGTTATTTCCTATTAAAATCATGATTATGAATTCCCATGCTTATTTTTTTTATCCCCTATTACGTGCCAGAATATCCCCTTTTGGCTTTTGCGTTGCTTGGGAGGGTAAAAGAACGCCGCATCTCATGGGAACCCTTGGGTCTTTGACCCCCTCTAGAGAATTTACACCACGATGTGGTGTCACGGTGAGAAACCAAGGGGGGCTTTGCACCGTACGTTCCGAGGAGGGGAGAAAATATATCTTAATGGATGGTTCACACTTAGGGAAGTGGTTGTCATATCAGGTTGTCTCCGTGAGAACGTGTAAACATGGTTCAAAAGTGAGCGAGTGAGGAAGTATTTATAATCCTTGAGTTAGCGGGATTTGTTTTATGTCTGTGTCTCTGTCAACCGGAAGCTCTGTGTCTCTCTGTGGTTATCGCCTGCCCTAATCTCTTCCCTCTGGAGATGATTCTCCAGGGATACACGTCGCAGTGTCTGTCGTCAGGTTCCCACTCTGCCCTCTGCTGAGGATCAGTCAACACATCCCACGACAACATAAACATAACAATTTCGACCAATTAACCTGCGTAGTTATTAACATCCATTTTAATACTTAATTGATAAGCCCGAGAAACAACCGACAGCAACTGTTTTTGAAATTCATCACAATTGATATTTGAGAGTAGAGAAGATGAAATTGCGAACGAATGTTCTCAATCGAAAAATATGATAATCTTCGCAAATTGAGGAAGGAATTAGGGCTTCGGTATAAGATCAAGAGACTCCCATCGGTATCATAATCATCTCGACGTAGTCCAGATGCCCAATTTCGCATTTTAATATTACCCGAATATTCAACACACAAAAATTATGCAGACATTTAAATATTTAGATAAATGGTCTACCAATTATTGTTATAACGTGGAAAGGCCCAAATCTTGCGGATGAAACGTGGTAATTAAAAAATATAACATTCAATTTATGATTTTATTAAATCTTTTAATATATTTTTCAGAGTCTTCTGGCCATTTATAATTATATTACATTACTGAAATGTATGATTTTTCTGACATTATATAGCTCCACTGTGGCTAGACGAATTTTATTCATAATTAGAATGGTATGTTTTTTGTAATAATAATTTCATATATTTAAACTTAAAGAAACTAAGTAACTGTAAATCTGAAACAAATATGCGTTTTTAAAAAATAATGATTTATTTTTTATGTTTAAAAACAATATTTTATTGGGACCTGCACTATCAATATTATGAAATGTATAAATTAAGGAGAATTGTTATTAAATATTAACGGCCTAGCTCCGGATTTGTTGCTGTGGGACTCGATGGGTAGCACAGATTTTTATTCTTTCCTGTCGATCCTGTTTGATCTTCCTTCGTCTCTCGACGCAGGTACTAGTCGATTCTGGAACTTCTTCGTGGTGAATTTTCCTTCCTCTACTCCCTGGCTTCTTTCTTCCTCCACGTTGATATGTGAGCGTTCTTTCAGTCTTCGGTAAGGGTGATAGATCATGAACTAGTACTTCCTTTTGATAAGTTATGAAAGTGACTCATTCCTCTTTCGAATATGGCTATAACTGCCCTATGTCTACTTTCTTCCCTGTTCAACTAGCAAGACACATTGTTCATTTCTTTTTTTCTCCTATTTACTCTTCCTTTTACTCTCCCCCACCATATTTCCTCTACTCTTTAACTACAGAGCTACACTGACCAATTTACCGTCTTGTCACCTGTCAGCCAAACTTTCATTTTCCCCTTATCTTTGGGAAAATGTGACCCCACGTGACGTGTCTACCCCAATCCTTTTTCATTTTTCGCCGAGCGTGTAATTTCGCACTAACGCAGGACAGGGTCGTCCTTGGAAATATTTCGGGGTTGATGTCCCTGCTACGAAAACAAGAGTAATCCCTTCTTACCTGCAGGCAGACACGATTTATACGCGACACTTTGGCGCCTTCTTAATTCTGGTATTTCCACCTCTTTTATGCCTGTCTCTGAAAATTCATACTGAGTTAATGTTTCTGAATTTGAATCGTTAAAAAAATATGAATTACAATTAGGGAGAGGTTTACTGCGCTACATATGTGCCTAATAATCGTCAGTATCCTATATATTCATATTAAATTAATCAATTATTACAATAAAGCCCTGACTATGACTAAACTTTCATAAAAGATTTATCAGTTTAATTTAGTTTCAACGTATACTATAAATAGTCTCCAAAGATCTGGGTTAAGTACATGGAGCACTTAATTATTCTCATGTAGTTGATAAGTCAAAATTGTGTCAGTAGAAAAACGGGAACATTGGTGCCAAACATAAATAGAATTATGTCTGTTATTTTCTAATCATATAAAGTTACTTCTGTTTAGTTATATTTTCATCATTGCTTCTGTCCGACTACAATCTCAAATTTTGCACGTTTCCTTCAAGTTCTTGTAATTGTTAAGGTTTTTTTGTCTTCGGTATGTTGATGTACACTGTTCATCCGATATGCTTCTCATATGTTCTTCACTTGCTAAAAATAGAGTATATTTATTATTTCATGTATTAAATAAAATTCTGAACAATATTTAAGACAGAGCTGCAAGTGACAGAATTATAAGATTTAATGGAACAGAATTATATAATAGAAATGCCAAAATCAGTTATCTTTAGTTTTAAAATTCCTTATATAGTGATTATATACGGAGCTGTTATTTGTGTTTAACTTTTAAATAAATTGTTTATAGTTACTTGTTTTGATTAACCAATTAGCATGATCTGTAATTTATGCTTCAGTATGTTTTATATATTTTAACTCATAATTATATTAGTTTGAGCATTTTTTATTGTTAGCCACGAAAAATTTATTTAATTTTCTCCCGAAACCACATACGTTATTGATTTAAGTTTTTTCATTTTCTCTGAATCTTTTTCCTGTTACCAGTCTACACTAAATTCCCTCTTCGCTAGTTTGTGTCAGCGTGTTTATCAGACCTTACGAGCAGCCAGTTGCCGAATTCCTACGTCGAAATGAGCGCGGAAGCCAAGAGAGCTGCCATATTATTTCACTCTTGCCAGTTTACTTTTGCAACAAGCTAAACGAGAAAAAACGGACACATTCTTGACGGGGGCAGGGGAACTTGTTTGAGTTAGAAACGCGTGTAAGAAAAGGGCGCCAGAGGGGTGAAGAGATGGGGAGGTGGGAGGGAAACGCGGAGAAATATTTTAAAGTTGTATTGCGTCTCCCCGCCTGAGCTAAGTTTACGCTCAGCTTTGGAAACTAGCGGTGTTTGCCACACGAGGAATTTCTGGAACTTGTTTCTACAAGATCTACAAAGAATGTTTTTGCTCGCAATAATTTTAGACTAAAAGGAAACAAGTCCTTTTATGAAATTTGGTGACACACTAAAACGAATCCAAAATGTAGATTCGAAATAATGCCTTTAATAAATGCCAAAAATTAAATTATTCAACGGATGACCTATTTATATTAGAGAAATTTTGTGTCGCGGACCATCGACGGTTACGACCAAAAATTATTTAATTGTTTTAAAAGATTAAATAAATGATGTTCAATCGGTAATTGGACGTCGGTATCTCAATGGTAGAGTGCCCGCCAGGTAAACGGGAGGTCCGGGGTTTGAGTCCCTATTCCGGTCGATATTATCCATTCTTGTCTTTTTTCCATATTGAGAAAAATTTACAGATCTGTAACAGAAAACCGAGTGTGGAGAGTAAGGTATAATCATGAAGTAATTAAAGGAGGCGATATAGTGAGATTTATAAAATCTTAGAGGCTCCAAAATAGGTCATATTTAAAAGATGCAAAATAATAGAATACCCAAAACTGTTCAAAGCAAGATTCTACTCGAAGTGATAAAGAGGGAAACCAATATTGAGGTGGGTGGACTGTGTAATGGAGGATTTGTGAAATATGGAGGTGAAAGAATGGACAGAGAAGATTGATAGCAAAGAAATATGGAGGTTGATGGTGAAATAGGCCAAGCGCTGTAGTGCGGTACGGTAAATATTATGTGAATATTAAAAACTTTTGAAATTTTTATATATGCACCTGTAGCATTGTTTAATTTTTATTAATATTTTCTAAATTTTCATATTAGTAACATATATTTTTGAAGTAATTAGAATAGAAGATCAAGAAAATAAGTGTATAATCATGAAAGAAGTAAGACAAGGATGCAGACTGTCGCGCATGCTGTTTAATTTATATATAGAACAGGCGATGATGAAGTGTAAAACGCAATATGGAAAAGGAATCATACTGCAAGGAGAAGAAATAAAAACCTTACGCTTTGCCGACGATATTGTAGTATTAGGGTAGCCAGAATAAGACTTGGAAACCATAATAAATGGAATGAACGGAATTAATATGAGGATTAATAGAGAGAAAACCAAGGTAATGGAGTGTAGTATGGGAAACAGTAGAATAACGAAGGGTGTTAGATTGGGATGGGAAAATTTGACATAAGTTAAGGAATTCTGCTACTTGGGAAGCGTAATAACTAGGGATGGTAGATGTATAAAAGAGTTGGATAGCACAGGCAAGGAAGGCTTTTACGAAAAATAGTAATTTACTTACGGGTAATATAAGTGTGAATATTAGGAAATCTTTGCTAAAAATGTTCGTATATGGGTGCGAAACGTGGAGGATTGGAGCTTCGGAAAATAAAAGAATAGAAGCCTTTGAAATGTGGTGCTACAGGAGAATGTTGAAAATAAGATGGGTGGATAGAATAACGAGTAAGTTATAAACAGAATAGGGGAAAAGCGAACAATATGGAGGACGTTGACCAAGAGAAGGGATAGATTAATAGGCCACGTTTTAAGGCACGAGGCATTAGAGGGAAGTGTGTAGGATAAGAACAGAAGAGGGAGGCCAAGGATAGAATACGCTAAGCAAATGTGGGCGGTGCCAGTTATGAGAAAATGAAAAGGCTTTCGCATGGAGGTTTGCATCAAACTAGTCTTAAGACTGAATACCACAACAACAACAACATATTTTTGACCAGTTTGGCTGGTTTATTCATTCATAAATGCTTAAAAATGAAGAATAACTATAATTGATACATTGGTACAAAATTTATCAGAATTTAATGTAAAACAAATTACAGTTATTATGAAACAAATAAATTAACGCGACTCCTTATATTGTGCAAGAAGTCTAATTCAGTTACAGGAACGTTTAATGATCAATAAAATTCAAGCATTCAATATTAACTTAGGAGAGAAGAGTTATACCTTATTGTAAAAGCCTACAAGCTATATATATATTGTAAGGCCAAATTTGCTGGAAGGTGACAACAGAATGCTACAAAACGGCGGAAATGTCATACTAATTCAGGATAAAAGAAACATGGACATGTAATATTGATCAGAGTTGTGTTCCAGAGTCGCTAAAGCTACAGAAAGCAGGTAAGATGGTGGGAGAATTCATCGCCCCTCTACCGGAATTCGAAGTGGAGACCCGTGAGGAGATAGGGTCAGGGAAACCAGCAGATAAGCAGGGAACTTTCTCATTCCGGTCTCGGCAGCCCAAAGCATAGATGTACCTCGAGATTGTGGCTCAAGATTTTTTCATAAGCAGCACACGACGTGCTCGCCATCTTTATTCAGGCGAGTTCCGGGGTCGAACACTGACATCAGTCTTTCTAGGGACACTCGTCTGCATTCCTACGTAGGTACAAGCTTCATCTGCATAACCGCTTTCAAGCTTTTCCTATGGATACTAGCAGAAAAGCTGCAATCGAAAATAAATCACTTGTTCATTTTGATTCTAATTCACATACTTTCAGCGACCCTATACTAAACTCCAGGCAACATCAGTGTCTGAAATTGATCTTCTTACCTTCCTCGATAAATACTTTACATGGCCTAGTTACTCTGATACAGAATTGGAGAGACAGGATGCTGTTAGTAAAATTGAAGATTAGGTATGAATATACAAATCCAGAATTATGTAGTGTAATATCCAGAAATATACTCCGAATATTATACCTTTATTTTCAACTATCTTATCTGTGTTAATTTTAACAGACGTTATCAATTTTCACTTACAAAATTAAAAACGCAAAAATTTTCTGGTTTAGCATATTTACAGTTATTCTAAGGAATGTCAGGATACCGATCATTAAAAATAAAGGAGATGTAGTTTCTCGAAAAGTTTTTTGTGAAATTTTTAAGCACGCTATTACAATCCGGGGAGTTACTGTTTGTTTGGATATTAATTTAAAATTACGAAACTATTATTCGAATAGAACTAAAATATTTTTGTTTAGACTCTTCTGGATACATGAGAACCAATAACAGCATATAGCGTACATGGCATAAGGAGGGATAAATCTAATATAATAAAGGGAAAAATTACTGTAAGTGAATTTATGGGCGCCACGTGGTAAAACTAACACGAATTTTAAAAACGATTTATTATAAAATTTAAAGTCCTACATTTATTTAAAGAAAAACTCCAAGATATTCAACCTAAAAAAGTAATTTTAGTGTCAGTGTAGAATTTCTGCCACTAGATGGAAGCAACGTCAGGTTAAATCTGGTCACGTGTCCTCCAATCATCTGTGTCCCTTCTCAGTCCCTCTGCCTTATCGCTACGCTATCCTCCTCAAATTTTGGTGTAGTTCACCTAACTGGTGGAAATTTGTCTCTGCATCACCAGCCAAATTTCTTCATTGGCTGGTGAAAAGGCTTGTACGCTCCATCAGAGTGCTGATACTTCCTGGAATTTTGCTATTACATGCAGACTGTTTTTAGGTGGGTCGTTCCATCAGGCAATTCTCGACCTGAGCCTTTCGACGCTTTAACACTAGTAAAGCTTAATACCATTTAACATAAAAAATGAATCAGACGAAAAAAGTGCTACATAAGCATTGTAAAGTAACCTAAGCAATTCATTGACTAACATGAAAACAATAATATATTTGATACAAAAATCCTCGATTTAAAATCCTTTAAATACTACCGCATATATAATTACAACTTCGTATTTCACAGAGTAAGACTTAGGGCTACAGTAATTTAAAACTTACATATCACTTCAGATGTTCATAAATCATTCCATGATTTATGAAAAAGTGAGATTTTTTCTAAAAAAAATGCAGTCATACATATGCAAGGAATTTACTGGCGTCGAATATAGTCGTACCATACCACCACGACCATCATAAATATTCATCAAAATATAAATAGAGGCAAAGGAGTCTCTGTGGAATACAGCGTATTAAAGCTTCTCTAGACCAAAAAACATATATTTTACGTAATGAAAAATGAAAGAAAATATGGGATAATAACTTTTCAGTATGTGGGTATTATTCATAACTTGTATGCAAATTCTATTCTTCAACGGACGTTCTTATTAATTAATAAGTATATCAACTAATTATATCAAATAAAGTTAGACTAAATGAGTAATATAGACACAAAATATATTTTGTAGGCTGAATTGAAAAAAAAATTCTCTTACTGGAGTGTAGGAACTGAATGGGTGTAATTAACTACTTCAAAATATATTTGTCTTTAGTAAATTACTTAGAATGTATGTTTGCCTGTATCAATTTTTAAACGTAAGATATTACAGAATAGTGGACTCCTTATTTTAATATTATTATATAGTTTGGGAGAAAGTTTCACAATTGCTTATATACTACCCAGAATTCTTCAAAGACAAATAAACCACATAAAAAAATTCGGAACCAACGTGGAAAAGTAAAAAAATTCCAATAATTTCAAATTGATTCAAGTAAGAATGTTTCGGTTACGTTCTACTAGTCTTTTAAGGTTGTCACGTTGAATAGAATAATTATATATTTTTATTACTGCGGAATTGTAAATAAAGGAGTGTTTTTGTTGCGAAACTATTCGATTTGGATTCTTTCAATCAAATAATTCCATTTCAAATCGTGTGTCAATTCATTACTCATCAATAATCACTTCACCTTCTTATTACTGAGTCGTAGGCAAAAGAAGACTGTAAAATAAATCCTGTCTTATCGATGTTAACTTTCAGGATTATAATAGAAGAAACAGCATTACTGGGAATGTATTCCAAATTCCACTCACAATCTATGATTTTAAAGTAATTTGCCGTAATTATAAAATTTACTTAATCTTTATTTGCGATCCTTATGGTAATAGCATTGGAATAATAACTGATGTAAATACGTTTATGTATGATTTAAATTTTCGTACCCTCCACCCTCGACCCCACGGTTAGTAGTAGTGTATTAACTCTACAGACCTTGGTTGCTTCTGGGTCGCAAGGAACACGAGTGCAAAAATTTGATCACATATGCTCTATGCTTTTAATACATGTCAAAAATACACTGAAACAACCAAATTTATTGAGGAAAAGTAGATACTTGAACCATCGGTATGATTAACGTGAAATAATCTGTACATATAAATATCTACGATAAAAAATTGAGTATTCGCGGCATGGGCTCTATATTATCAATCTACACTACGACTAATAAAACATTGTGTATATTTATAAACTTAACTTATTATATATATGTTCAGGATAAAAAAACAGTTGATTTAATTAATGATACTTTGAAATTGTTATCGCCAATGTCGCTTCTGATGAGCGACATTTAGTTACATAAACATCCGTATCCGGCGCCAGAGTTGCAATGCTGAACCACTTGCATAGTGGCATCTAAAAATTTTTCAAGATTCTTAATTAATTGAAAAGTATAATTACATTAGGTAAATGTATGTGTAATTCACGCTCAGCAACAATTTAATAATCCGGTTTTACGGACTACGAGTCGTAATCTATACTGTTGTCTTTCAGCCAGAAGGTAAGGACGATGATTGGCGTCGGATTTTCTTTGGCCTAAACATGGCGAAGGAAGAAATCTAAATCTTCAAAAGATAGACGGATACCTTCTTCAAGGTGATCATCGCTAAATACGAAAGCTTTCACGGTAATAGCATGAATGATATATGGACGCATAAGGGAAAAACTTGCAATTCTCAAGTACGGTATATACATCCTGTAGCGCGCAGTATATATTAATTTTATTGATATATATTGCCACAATTGGAAACCTGCAGTGATGGCTGAGAGGTATAGAGCTGGGCTGCAGAAATGTGGACTCGGGTTCTACTGCCCCTCGATACAACCGTTTTTATTTGTTTTCTTGGTTTGCCTTTCATTTCTGGTATTTCCTGCTTCAAGAATGTTGTTTCTGGAATATTTCATGAATGTATAAATTGTACTGGATCCCGAATCGAAGTCAGTCTTACTCAATACGAGCCTTTGCACAGCAGTTCGAGTTGAATAAACGTCTATAACCTCTAGGTGTGTGTGTTACTGTATCTCACGATCCTTCAGAAACGTGACAACACTCCTTCTGAAACATCTCCTTGACAATACAATAAAATTTAGTTACATATTTCGTTAAATTTACAATCTATTTATGCACTCATGGACCTGACGTATATTTTTAACTTTAGAAATTAAATAATAGAATAATAAAAATTTGCCTCCTCTACTTTATCGTTAGTCAGCATTTATTAATTTGTTTTCAATGTGTTACTTGGAGCCTGTGACATGTCTTCTGAACTTGTATGATTCCCGCAAAATAGAACATGTTTGAATTCCTTAGCTGCATCAACTATTTATATGAAAAGAACTGTCTGTTATAAGTATCAGTGTGTTGTGTTTTACTGGTGAAAATGTCATATTAAAGACGGGAAGTTCTCAATGAAGGCTGTGTTGATATCAAATGAAAATCATTAACAACTTTGCAGATATCGTTAAACGGGATAGCAAAATCTGTTACACGTATTCCGGGAGTAGCGTCATGAAGAACTTTTGTCCCCCGTGTAACCATAAAGCTACATAAAGGGGAAAAAAGGGAAAGTGTCGAATAAAAAGTTACCCTGTGCCGTAAGCTGTGTGTGCAAAAAGGAGACGCAGGAGAGGCGGCAATGTGTCACGGGGAGGAAATAAATTCTACAAGGCGTAATATTACTTAGCGAGGACCGCAGGTGTTTTTCATGTACGTTTTGCCTGAGAGGGAGAACGGAGGGCTGCTGTGGTGCGTGGCAGGCACCCCTAGACCCTAGATTTATATATTCGGGTCTGAACTGTCTCTTGACGGATGTGAGGTGGTAGGTATGCATCGGAAGCCTCGTCCGCGTACGTGATAAGGGTCACGGAGTGGAGCACGAGACAGACTGAATATTCTACTACCTCTAACCTTTCCTCTCTCTTTCTCTAGCTACACTTCTTCCACATATACACAAATTTATGACGTCACGGTGACAGTGACGTTCTTCAACGTCAGGACGTTCCTTTGCGAGATGAAGGCAGAAGTGAGCAGTAGAAAATAAAACCAGGGAAAGAGAGTCTAAGAGACCCGCCGCCTGTATCGATCTATCTTAAAAGTGAAGAAGAAAGAGAAAGAAGGTGGAGAAACAAATTTGGCAGTTGGAGGCGTGGCAGAGAGTGAAGCACACCTGACAGCGTTTTTAAGGAACTATCTCATTGTCAGTGAAGACTTCAAAACAAAACACAATGTAACACATAGTATCAAAAAAGAATACCTTTTAAAACTATTACGCGAATGAAACATTTTATACGGTTAAGGAATTGTGAAGAAGGTGAAGTTGAAGTGTAATACTGGAAGAGAAAATAGACGATTCAAAACGGCAGAAACGATCTTAACAGTATTAGACATTCAAATCAATTATTGAATGTGCTGTTGACAGCAACAGAAAGCGTTAATCCTTAGTTTTTGAATTACTAATAATAATTGAGAGATTAATTGGTTTATGTTTTAAAATGATTAAAATATTAACAAAGTACAATTTATTTATTATTGATTTAAGTTTTTAATTTGGTCCTTTTCTAAAAATGGAAATTTTAAAACATATTAATGGCTAAACTCTATATATTTATTTACATCAGACTCCATTATTTATCAGAATCATATCATATAAACTAAGAACGCAGCAGAGATATCAATAGTTACCTTGAGCCGTAGACGAACCTGTTTTATATTGAGCTCGGTGACTGGTGCCTTGAGCAGGTACCAAGCAAGCGTCTTCAAGGAACTCGGTGTGGGTGGGTGAACGGCAAGCAGGCAGAAGTGACTCTTTCTTCTTCTTCCGTAGGAAAGTATGAATTTCTGCAGATGGAAAACGGTAAATTTGGCACCAGTTTTCCTTCTGGGAGTAGGTGATAATATGATAAAATCTCAGTCGAGAATTTTGGTTAAGATTATAGAAATTCTGTGGGTTTGTATTTTCCTTTCATTTATTTACTGATAACCATTTCTTCTCTTCTCACAGTACATCTTCATCGCCTTTCAGACAACGAATTTTACTGTGTCTTAATATCCTCTTCCTTCTATCTCAAGCCTTCTTTCTTTAAGTCCTGCGGCGAATTCTTCAAGTTGTACGTCTTCCTTCTCCTTCCCCCTTGTCTCTTCCCTGACCTCCATCTCCTTCCATGGCGAGCTGTGTACTACCTTTTACGTCTCCCTGTCACTCTACTATGCGCCACGTGACGTATATACGCCAATTCTGTATAATCTTCAAAGATCAGGATCTCCACAAAGATGATAGGAAAGAGTGACCACGGGGAAATTTCCACTGGTCATCGTCCCCTGGCGGTTGACCAGCTTTAATGCTCTTACTTTGTTCCTAGGCAAGAACCTAGGTGACTTTACGGTGCCAGACTAATCCTGGAAATTCCGCATAAGTTCTGGCTGCATCTGAACTACCTTTCATATTGTTGTCAAAATATTATATGTTAAACTATGAAATAGAGAGTATTCATCTGCGCCGTAATATTCATTCGATTTTTTGTAAAATAGCTGAGAAATGCATTTTAACCATTACAAATTAGTAGGCACTTAATGTCAATTATAATACGTTTTTGGCCCATGAAACATGATTGTATTTTAACGGAATTATGAACGGTGGGTAATTGTTCGTGAAAAGGTTAGTTAATATACACTTACTTAATGAAGTTGAGATATAAATGGATTTAGTTGGGGTATTTAATTTTTTCTGAAAACTTATAAAGTCAGCAAGTATAATTGCTTGACGAATTTACTCTATTTCAATCAAATCAGCACATACATTGAAATATAAAAACTGAAGTAGAAAATGTATCCATTCTTTCACGAAGCCAGAACAAGAGCAGTTAATTAAGGTGCAGTAATTGATGGATGTGTTCAGATTGGATTTTTTAATCTTGAATGGCAGAGAGAAAGACTTTAGTTTAGCAAAAAAATGGAGGATAATTTTTTCCCGTGTGCGTCAGCTCAATGTGTATTAATTACAATTCTGCGATGACATCAAAGGCACGGTAAATCTCCATGCACGTAGGATTTCGAAGTTATTATGTAATCGCTGAAATCCTTCAGTCCGTTTAGAAATTCCTCTCCTTTGATTTTTCCGTTGTTTTCTTTTTGTGTTGTGATGTTTTTTCCTACTTTGAATTCCTCGCCAACTTTTTTCAATGGGCTAAAAACGCAATGTGATTCTCTCGCGCAAGAAACTGTGATATTTTATTAAGTGGTCTGGAAGAATGTGGCTGGGTTTATCTTGTCCATCTTTTAGTGTGACTTGTAAGATTGGTCCACCTTAAACATGAGTACTTTAGATACGAATTCCGTCCAAAGCATGCTCTTTGAAAAAATTAGGGAATTTTTATCTGTATTTAAGAAGATAAGATCTACTAAATAAAGTGATAATTTTTATTCGTTATTTGCTATTTTATGTAACATAAATTTTTTATTTTCATTTTCCCCCACCTTATATTTTGAATCACTGTCGACGTCGTATTATTTTAATCTTATTTTATAACCTAACCTTATTCACATAATATCGTTTTTCAATATCTAATTTTATATAGTACTTTTTATATAGTATTTCAACGATCATTCGAACCTAGCAGGATTAAAAAATTAAAAACTTCAGAAAAAGTTTTATTTGTTCAATAAAGATTTAACAAAGGGTTCTGTGTGGATCCTTCAATTATTTCAATTTTAAACAGTCATGATATTTGACTAATAATATGACTTAATTTAAAGTAGTCATTTTACGTTGGTATCATCAAGTTTTTTGAGCTAACCTGTTGATGACTCCCTTATAAAATGTTTTGAAACCTCAGTGGATGCTTCATTGATCAATAATCACTATATGTTTTATATAAAGCTAGATAAAACGGCTTTGAGGGATTTATGGTTAAATTCAGTACTTTACCAACTACGTCACCGGAAAACTCGTAAGTAGATCTGGCCGGAACCTTTTGAGTCATTGAAGAGGAAGAGAGCAGCTACCGCCTGTTCTGAAATTTATTTACCACCAGATTTTTTATGTCAGCTCAACAAATCATAAATATTATTAAGCACTGCCCTGTGAGAAGTCTATTTCACACTCCAACAAATACTATCTTTGAAATTCCCTTAAATAACGTACTTAAAATCTTAACCACTGTTCTTTCTGAATTCCTCCTCCTAATGTCTCATGCCGTCAACCAGCAACCCTCTCCACAACACCTCAAAAACTTAACATCTCACTCTTCTTCCAACAACCTCTAAACTTTCGCTCCTCCCCTCTCCAGGCGAAATATCCACGAATTTACCTTTACATTATGAATTCACAAAAAGGGGTTGACATGTCTTGATTCAAAGACGTGATACCTCACGCACCTGATGTTACTGAACTTTCTGTGGAAA
This sequence comes from Eucriotettix oculatus, assembly GCA_034510155.1. Lineage (NCBI taxonomy): Eukaryota > Metazoa > Arthropoda > Insecta > Orthoptera > Tetrigidae > Eucriotettix > Eucriotettix oculatus. Next base: position 21,520,865 of record CM067377.1, on the reverse strand, counting down.
TTTTCAGACGTGACTAAATGTTGTGAGAAAAGCTTATCACTCCACTCAACTCATAGCTCTGGGTATTCTGAATCAATTTTACAGGCGGCCTCTTTAACGGTTGTTTGTTTGGCCGTTTTCAATTTTGACCGCCAGGACTTCCGCAGCTCGGAAAATTTAGTTAAATAAATTTATTAAAATTAAAATTAAATGAAATAGCCCTTAAGTAAGTGTACACAACAGATGGGTACATTTTATTTACCTTTTCAGGATGTTTTCCTTCTTTATGTCAACGGTAGAACAGTTTCAATTCTTTTCTCTATGTTTCCAAATAAATACTTTATTTTCACGTTTTTAACTTCCTATTTGTGCTCATTTTAATTGATTTGCTATGTATTGTTTCTGAATTTGATATGTTCAACATGTTACAAAATTTTTTATACCCATAAATTTCCATCATTTGTACGGTTAATAATACTAACAGACTTTGCTTATGTTTACTCAAAACGTATTGTGTGTTGAATGAATCCCTGACTATTTAAGTTTTTCTGTCAAAATTCTCAACAATTGTTTAACACTATTTTACTGCAACGCCTAACACAAATAAGTTTAATTGACTTTTCTACGTCCCTTAATGTTGTTGATCTGTTAGCCTTCATATCCGCCTTTGCATTATTTGTAGTATTTTTCTTTCCAAACTTTAGTTTGCCTCTCTCTGTGTTGATGTTCGAGTTTGAAGCATTACTTCGTCCGACTGTCTGTACTTTCAGGGAGGTAACAATGGTGAATGTTGATGCATTTTAATTGAACGCCTTTATTATCACTCACGGAAACATAATATTATCCCTAGGGCTTTGTTTGTAGAATGTTCTACAGGACGGACTCAGTCGATGGAACAGAGACAAGGCAACTGAAACAACATCCCACACGGTCACCTCGGGATTCATCCTCTAGCTCCAGGACTTTATAATGCATCATGGAAATTATTCGTGTTTCTTCAAAAATATTTTAAAAGTTAAAAAAATATGTAGTTTGACATGTAAAATTGCGTAGTAAACTGATATGTTATGATGAAAAGCACATTCGTGAGAAATCAAAATTCGATAAGAGAGTATTAAGCGGTGTCTATAATATTGTATATATTATCAACTGTTAACTTCTCATATAGTTAAAAAAATTATAAGAAATAAACACTTTTTGTAACTACATCTTTCTTTAAATTTTGATAATACTATTGTTTAAGTTACGGAAGTGAATTTTATGACGAGATTAATTTCATACATGTTATATTTTAAAAGCCACAAATTTACTGTCAATATAAACCATTACATTTTTCAACTAAATATATTATGTTATGATTTATTAATTGGTTAATTTTGTCTTTCGGCTATGCTCTTTGTATATATCTTTAGTTGATTAATTTATTGCTAAGGACCACAATAGATAATCGAAACGTCTACTTTATGTTTGAAAACTGCAATATTTTGTGTATAAGTCTTAAGCTTTGTCGACGATATTGTGGTGTTAGGGGAATCAGAAGAAGACTTGGCAACCGTAATAAATGGCATGAACAGAGTCCTGGAGAAATAGCTCAATATGAGGATTAATAGAGGGAAAACCAAGGTAATGGAGTGTAGTTTGGGAAACAGTGGAATAACAAAGGGTGTTAGATTGGGAAGGGAAATTTCAACGGAAGTTAAAGAATTTTGCTACTTGGGAAGCGTAAAGACTAGGAATGGTAAAAGTATAGTAGACATAAAAAGCAGGATAGCAGAGGCAAGGAAGGCTTTCGCGAATAAGAGGGATTTACTTACGGGTAATATAAGTGTGAATATAAGGAAATCGTTGCTAAAATGTATGGAGCGTGGCGTTATACGGGTGCGAAACGTGGACGATAGGAGTTGGGGAAAGGAAAAGAATATAGAAGCCTGAAAATCAGAAGGGTGGATATAATCACTAACGAGGAAGTTTTAAACAGAATAGGGGCAAAGCGAACAATATGGATGACGTTGACTAAGAGAAGGGATAGATTAATAGGCAACGTTTCAAGACATGAGGGTCTTGTAAAATTATCATTAGAGGGAAGTGTGTGGGGTAAGAACAGGAGAGGGAGGCCAAGGATGGAAACGCTAAGTAGATTTCGGAGGATGTGGGTTGTGGAAACTATGACGAAAATGAAAAGGATTGCGCAAGATAGGGTAGCATGGACAGCCTTCGGACAGAATACTACAACAACAAATCTTTATGCGGGTCGTTAATTCTTCATAGGAATAATTGATTTTGTATGAAGTAATATTAAAATGTAATCCTTAAAATTCGGGATGCAATAAGATTAAAAGTTTGTAGAAAAATAACTTCTTGTTTTTTTCGATACAATACGAATTAATAAACTATAGTACTCCAGAAAGGTAAATACATTTATGCATTTAGTCTACTTACAGAAAACCTCATATATATTCCTTGAATTTTTCTTCTATATAATTTTAATATTTATTAGTATATATACCGTATATGTATGTGTATAAAAAATGCAAAATAGCTAAAAATACAAACCTTTGATTTAACTCTCGACTCAATTTACGTCTTTGTCAACCACAAACACTGGTTTGAAAAAATATATTAACTGTGCAAAAATAATTTGAATTTTTTATCTAAAGAATTTCGTTTTACTAATAATATTTGTTGTAATTGTAGGGGTTTAATAAATATTACCAATTGAGACTTCAATACCATATTGTTATTAATATTCTTAATTTCATATCTGTCTGGGGTAATGATATAAACGTCTGTAGAAAAATTATGACAATTATTCTAAAAATTAAACACCACACGACATCTTACCAACATGTGAAAAATTTCCCCTAAATACATAGGTGTTATATTTGTGAAATAACTCATAATAGAGCATGAGTTATAAAATATTAAGTCCTATATGTTATATTATAAATCAGTTTTCAGGAAATTCTATTTAGAAAATTGTAGTTTAACAAAAATTTAAGAAAAATTTACTATTCCGACTGAAAAATAGTCACAGATGCTGCATAACTTCAGTTCAAGACTTAGCTGTGGCAGGGAGAAACTGGTATCGAAAAAAAATTATAAAACAAGAAAGAGAGGCAGAAATTTATAACTCTAATTACAGTTTCGTTAATAATTAAATTTCCTAGGGCAAGATAGAATTTAAAAATGTTTGGTAAAAAGAAAGCTGTATAACTTCGACAAGAACAATGTTTGAGGTGTTACTAATTTCGTATAACTCTGCAGGATATGAAATTTTCCAATCGATGGTATTGCGATAACTATAAATGTTAGTTGTATATTTTATTTTATTTATATAAATTAATTTACAAAATTAAGCATTCAGTACGAAGTTTCCATAGTTCTCAAGGTGCCTGAGGAGTCTTAGTCCTTTGTCTGAAAGGATTTTGCGACTCGGCGAAAAACCCAAGGTAAGCTGTGTGACCCAAAAGATGGCTAGAGGTGACCCCTTCCAAATTTTGAATTTTTGGACAGGAAGGGTAGAGATGGAAACCCCATTGGAGGACCTCGGGAAGATAGAAAAAGCGGGGATACCAATGAAGTTTTTAGGAGAGATGAGTACAGGATGGGAAGGACCTCGAAAATTCATCCGGAAAAGAGTGTAGGAGATGAGAAGTCAGAGTAGCGAAACGGAAAGTCAGAATGGTGGACTTCAAGGAGTCAGAGAGGAGAGACGATCTGACCCCAAGTCTTGCGAGAAAACGAAAGTGGAGACACGTTTCCTGAGCCACATCAGAGGCCTGTCGCTTCACGTACCACCCAGGAGTAGCCTTTGCGTTGAATCCAGTATCGCCGGTCAACCAGGAAAATAGTGGAGTATGAATGCAAAGTTAGAAACAAAAGGCAATGATATCTCTCTCTCTCTCTCTCCTATGCCTATAAGTACGTCACAAAACCGAAAGTAATGTGAATTAAATCAATAAACTCTCTTGCTATGTTATTTATTTGTTAAGGGCTCAGCTGGGCAAATAAAATTAATTTATTTTTATATATTGTAATTTGTTTAATCTTTTACATTTGTTAATAATATAACTGTTTCATACGTCAAAATTAAAATTTATGCGCGTTTCCCCATTTAAATATATACACTAAATCCTTTAATATGCTTATAAATTATAGAACACGTCACAGTATTAAAGTTAAAGGACTATATTTCGAATTGATGAAACTACGTTGATCAGTGTAACCTGTAGTATATTTAGAACTTGTAAAACTAAAATACAAATAGCTAGATTTTTAATTCGAAGGCAGAGAATTTTTTTAATGTGTCTATTACATATGAATACGTTCAGTGTAAAAATATTAAACATTCATTTGCTGATTTAGTAGTTAATTGTAATTAAGTGCCAGAAACCTAAATAATGATAACTTAGCCCCCATCTCAGTGATGTTTAAAAAGAATGGGAAAATATTAGGATATTGCAGAAAAATAGTTCATGCAATTTTTGATAATTAATTTTTGAACAACAATATCACACGAACAGATTTAACTAACATCAGTACACTGCAAGCCGCAATATATATGACATTTTCCTGACTGTATTTTTACTACGGACAGAAGTTTGGCTTTGTGGATTTCTTGGAAACTAAAAATTGCACTTCACGGATCTAAATTTCCTATTAAAAACTGCCTATTGGAACGCTAGCCTTATTGTTGGAATAAACCTGGGACTGGAATAAATATTTTAGTTTCTGAAACAGTAAGTTTATCATCCACATTCACTGCACATTGAATTCAAATTTTGGTTTGAAATGTTTGCTTCTTCGCTGTGTAGCTGTACCGAGATATGTGCATACTCCTAGTTACCTGCGTTAATGCTTTATCTACTGAAAAAAATTAATTTATATCACATTTTCCGAGTTATATACCTCGCCTTTCAAATACATTCTTTTCACAATGTTAAATGATTTCTTTTTGAGGGAAATAATAAATTATAACTTGAATTTTGTCCCTAAGAACGACTGACTTGAATATAAATTTCATTTAATGGTCTATTTTCTTATTTCTTTAAAAAAGGAATTGATGGTTAAAATTAGAGCCAGAAGAACCATTTCTAATTAAAATAATTGGGACTGTTAACACCCGTTCCAGGTGGAAATCAATCACTGCTTTCTACTTTCAACAAGGGTAGACTTTTACGAACCTGTGAAAATAGTAAACGTCATCCGATTTACACCTCTAACCATACTTAGTTAATGAGCCGAAACGAGTAACAGGAATCTAATAAACCTTGAAATTTGTTATTTTAAGCCTGGTATCCGGTTACCAGTTTCCAATCACTACTCTAGGGGGGGAAGAGAAATAACTTACGACCCAAGTAAATTGCTCTGCGCTAGTGAAGATGGGAAATGGGGAGAACGGGTTGTAAAAGGCAAATAAAACATTTAAAAACGACAGTGGAGCTATTCAGACATCCGTGAATGAGTCAGGTAGACAAAGAAAAGGTCCCACTAACAAGCGAAATAACAACCTACCACTTTATTAATTGAAATGTTTTGTGTCGTGTGGACGCTGTATTGTGAACGACCGATAATAAAATTCGTGATATGTTCCTCTGCAAAATTAATAATCTTCTTCTGTATTTTCGAGGGCCGACCCTCTTCATTTCGAATTTTCAACGTTTTGTTCGACTTTACTCCATATTTCTAATTTTTGTTAATAATAATTGCTGTTCGTTGTTCTAATCGTGGCTGCCTTGTACATTGGTGAATATTATTTTAGTGCCTCTTCATGGGAAGTATTATTACATATTTATTTAATTCAAAGCCGTTCCTAGCTGAGAAATATTTTTCTTGTACTAACATCGAAACCTAATTAAATATAGGACAAGTTATGAGGGTATACTGAAAGGGAAAGTTAATTCTACAAACTATGGAACCAGAAGAATGCTAATAATGCTCATAAAACAGGAGGTTTTTAGAAAACCTACGTACTGTACATAAACAAGATTTAATTTGAAGTAAAGTTGCACATTGAAATTATTAATATTTCTATTAGTGCTTTTAATGATTGTTTATTATCTTTGCATACGAGCGGTGATCTCGTGGTTGTTTGAGAGAATACTATTATCTTTGTCTTGAAGAGACAGAATTAGATCAACTAAAATATTGAAATGAATCATTCTCGCCTTCTTGTTCTGCTACGTAATATGAGAAACATCTTTTAAGTATTAATATTATTATTTTGTCAGCGTAAATTTTGAACCACAAATGCTATGTAAATGCTTCATTATGTAATTATGGTGACTCGAAATACGGCGGAGGCCGATTTTATAATTTGAAGTTGACGGGAGTTTTCAGACGAATACTCTGAGGGAGAAAAAATTCCATTGTGGAGTAACATGAAATGAAAGGATGAGTGTTAATTTTTTTAGTGCATACATACGAAATGTTATTACAGTTAGTACCAAGTAAATAAGACTTTAGGCAGTAAAGTAATTAATAGAATATCAACATATGAACAAAAATAAATATAATGTTAGTCAATCTACTCTTATTAACAAAAAATTACTTATTTGAGTTCGGTAAAAATTTTAAAATGTCGCTAACAATTTTATACTAATGCTTAATAATTGTCTAGATATTTTATTACATTAAACAGGAATTTCTGTTGGTTATGACGCTAGTTGTGCTAAGGACGGAAAACATAGTTCATTGAAACCTTCTGTTTAGAAATATAAAATTAATGATAAAATGGATGGTATTATTGGTTGAATTAAAATATTGCTATTTCTTAAGGAGAATATTTGCTTCATCTCAAGCACCATGAAAATAAATTTAGAAGATAAGAATCGAAAAATGTTGACCGGATCCGGGAACTCCGGCTTACTTTGCGGTTGCACTAACCATCTGAGATAGTCTAGGTCTGTTTCCAGATTTGATGACACATTCCTCCACTTACGACAACCGCATGGTAATAGGGAGGTCCTGGGTTACATTCCCCGGTCCGGTCGACATTTTTACATTCTTATCTTAAAAAAATTACTACTTCTTACATAAATATTAAGAGTCGTATAATTTTTTAATAAAATTGTAAGGGACATTTCAATGCTATTAAATCACAGTTTCAGCCCAGTACAATAGCAGAAATGAGAAGTCATCTACTAAAAAATAGGGACGTCAATTCGGACAACTTGGTCAATACATAATTCATATATTCAGATTACCAAAACGGAAAGATGTCTTAAGATGTAAACGCCAATTAGAATTTGTGAAGAAGAATATCAGTGTCTCAAGTCTCCACGTTCACATCTTTTATATTATACGTTTATACACTATGACCTAAGAATGTCCAATTTTTGATTAATTTAAATGAATCTAGTTGTTGTTACTCTAAAATCATCGTTTTGATAGAAAGGTTCTTTTCCATAACGTTTAAGAAGCCGTGTGTTGATTATTTTCTTTTATGTAATCGCAAATCAGTAAAAAGAATTTCTGCCGGCATAATTTTTTTAATAACGTTATTTTTTTAAATAATGTCTACGGGAGTACAAAAAGAATTGATAATTTTTTAATCAATTACTCGTAGTTACGGACGTCTAAACACCTCTTAATAACGTATACTGTTTAATAGAAGACAAGGTAAAATATAATTCCTGTAATAATAGAGTGGCGGAAAATAAATTTGTTCAGAGAAACTCTCAACCAATTCTGAAAACATGGAATTTTATATGTGAGAAAATCGGACGGCGCATTCAAGACGTTTCGGGAAGGACGTTTACTGCGGGGATCGATAACAATTAATTTACAGTGAATTTTATGAAAGGTAACCTAATAATGGTAAACTAAATATTTAGAAGAGACTCCATGCTTACCGTCTTCCAGATGACTGAATCAGAAATTTATAACGTCTACAATTGATGGGGAATAAGACTGATGGATGATTTAAAGATTTTTTTGTTACAACATCCATGTAAATCAATCCACTTGTATTGAATAATCAATGTGAGTGACTGTAACAGTTCATATGTCTCTATAAGAAGTTATGGCTACCCGAGGGCGTTGCATGACCTCTCTTCGTCCTCTCACCGGGCACGAACCTGACACTGCTTTAATATCGCAGAGGGTTCATTGGCACACATATTTACTACAGGGAAATATTTGTCTGCGTTACGTCCAACAGAATAAACAACCCCTTCGGCGATAAATACGTGGAATTTTAGTGGCGAGCATGCTACATACAATATTTGCCTCGTCCACGGCGGCTGATGTGATCTCTCTCCTCGGCTGTATTATTTTCCTCGATAGCAGTAAATCACTCTCTCCATAAATCTCCTCAATCTTTTCCTCTTCAACACCGCCGAAACGTTCAGGCCCATCAAGCTTGCTGCTCCGATACAAACACATTCCCGACTTCATAAATCAATAAAAGGGGGGCCCTGTAATTCGGCTAATATACTTTACGTGCCGTAGCGAAAACTTCCATCCATCCTCTTTCTCTCTCTCCGAGGCAATAAAATTATCTGCTGGGGCACGAAAAAGGAAAAGTCAAATATCTCAATTGATACGCTTTAAATTTAATAATGGGAGTATCTCACTAGCTCCGAGCTACGAAGTCAGATAAGGAAAGGACGTGGTCCGTGGAACAACATAGTTGAAGGGGGAATGAGTTTACATTCCTCACAAGTAATGAGGGTATACGTGCATTATGAGGTATTTCCTTACTAAAATAAATCAAACATTCAGAATTCCGCAAAAAATTCCACATACCATTTCCCAAGTCAAATAAATGTTTGACTGATCTTAAAATTTGTTGTTCTCTTGTAAAAACTCCAAAGTCCTTCATCATTTCACAATCAGTATAATTACACGACTTGCTTAAAATGTCTCGATGCTCGAAAAAATGGTCCAAGTTTTCAATTTTTGTACTAATTCGTTTCTGTGTATTTTAAAACTCATACGTCCTTATACTTATTATGTAACTGGAAAGAATTAAATCGGGGGACGACGACCATGAAGATAATTTTATTAACACGGGAATACAGTATTTTAGTCGTAAATGCTTCATCTGACACTCAGAGAACTTTTTTCTATTTATAAATGAAGGCCTGTATTATTGCCTTCGGAAATTCGCAGGTCCAGCCTAACGAAAACAATCCTTCGTCATAATTGTTTTATAAAATAAGGGGTAAAGCCCCTCAAGGCGATTCTTAACGATAACAACTTTGATGAGAAGAAGTGAAAATTTGGACTTTCAGTTTGTACATAATACTTTCCCACATTTATATAAAAGGGTGGATTCCCTACTTGGCTCTGTAGTCCGTTGAGGGCCTTGGCCTACCAGCTCGACTGAAGACTGTGATAATAAATTACTCATTCCGAATTTATAGTGATACGTGGTCAGCGCATTGATTCTCCAGCTGTCTTAATCCCAGTCTCCGTAACTGCGACGGCATAAACATAGAAGCCCATGAGAGGATTCGAACCCGGGATCTCTGTGTTGTGAGGCAGTGACATTAGCCACTAGGCCACAGGAGGTAGGCAAAGGGTAGATTTACTCTTTGAAAATTATAAAACATTTCCAAGACAAATTCTAAAATAAATTTGATAACTGGACTTTATTATAATGAAAATAAATTAATAGAAAACTGGACCAAAATGAATGTAGACGAACTATAAATATACTGATAAATTAACTAAGACGAATATTGTAAAGAAGTTAACTTTCCGTATCCATTTCTTTTCAGATAACTGTTAATTATTGTTTCAACCGAAATTAATCGTACTCCATATAGCTTAACCAGACTGTAGAAATAATGCTATCTTGTCTATCAAGAACAAGTTAGCCCCGCCGCAAGGAAGAGGCAGTTTTTTAGTGGTTCTGTGTCTCGGATTAAAGCGTGTTTCTAGAAGCGTAGCACAGAGCATCGCTAAGGAACTTATCAGCTGGACATCGATGTATGTGGGGCGACACTTAAATTACCGTTTTAAAATTTAAACCTTAAAATAGTCCATTTCTACTCATTCTAAACGTTCACGTGAAACTACTGTAAGTAATTTGGAGACGTTACTCATTTATGACGGAAATTTGAGAACTACCATGCTGAAAACGGATCCCTTGCTGGCAACTGTAGAAGGTGACTTCCCCGGAGTAGGCATGGACACAGTTGACAATACCAAAATACTCCTGAACTGTGTGACAATAATATAAATTTTTACCCGTAATAAAATTTTATGTTTGCATTATAAATACCATAAAGACTTTGTGTGTTTCGAGTTTATGAAAATTGAAATGAATTTCTCATGATCAATGAAATAAACTTGAGAAAGTATATAAATACGGATCTTCATTTTTTGTTATATGGGCTGACTGAGTCGTTAGCGTTTTTTATATAGTTAATAATCGTTCATATTTGAGGCTGGTATACGTTTCTCTGAAGAGCGAAAGAAATGTAATTTTTGTTTTGAAGCTGTGTAATCTCTTTCCACTGTTTTCCGTTAGTTAAGAAAAATAATTATATTAGTCAATATTTTAGATGCGACTTGAAATCAGTGATACACGTCTAATATTTAACAATTATGATTCCTTACTAGAAATTAATTCCCTATCGGATATTCTGGAAGTAAAGGCTTCCCAGAACACATAATATCGAATAAATTGCGACTCACGCATTCTTATGCGAGTTAACCAACGTTGCTCCGGGAGGAAATCCGATATTCACTTTTGAAATAAATTTCCCCCTTTCCGCGAGGAAGACGTCGATGAATGCTAAAGGAAATGCGTTCGTCTGCGAAATCCTATTTAGAGCGACTGTCGACGCAACTTTGATTGACGGCGGAGTTAATTGAAATCGCTATATTTGCAAAGTAGCTGGAGCCGTTTGCTTTTATTTAAGTTCTCCTCAGTCCGCAGGCTTCACACAGAGACTGAAAGAAAGAGAAAGCGAGGAGCTGTAAATCAAAAGTCGATCGTGTGGGGGGAATAAATCACGTTTACTTAGCCTGCGCAAATATGCATTGTAAATTGGCGCGGCGTTCCACGAATAGATCGCGTTTAAAACTGCCGGTCGTATAGCCGACAGGAGGAGTTGCGGTGGCCTCGGAAATAATGTCGAAAACATGAAACAGTTAATGGAATTTTCTCTGTGGTTAATTAATAAATGTATGCGTTTCACGACGACAATTTCAGGCGATTAGTAAAGAACATTATTTCTTGATTTATTACATACTGACGAAATAGTTTTAAAACTTACTATAATACATAATTAAAACAAACCCATTTTTCTGAATAGTTTTGTTTCATAAACTGCACAGTTTCTAATGTCATCCGAAATTTTAAAGTTTGCACCTTCAAAAATATTAAAACGTTTGTCAGTTTATAATTTGCTGCAAAATTAATTCAATTAAAATTTTTAAAATAAAAGTTAACGTATGTTATAAGATTACAGAACTCATCAGGTATGCACAAACTTTTGTTTTGTAAGTTTCTAGAACTCCTGACGAGTTCAACAACGTCACAAGAAACTTGTTGTTTAAATGAAATAATTTTACGACCAGTTTTATTTGAATAGACGTTTCGGTGCTAAATTCACACTTCCTTCAGTTTTTTCTCCTTGATCTGAAGCAAGTAACGTCTGATATTAAAATAATTAAATGAATGTTTGGGTTCGTGATTTAAAGTTTCTTTTTATATGATTATGCTCCATTATTTTAGTAGATTATTTAACAGGATAACATTAATACATATTTTATTTTTTATTTGAATGAGATGAAATCTTTCTCCCAGGGTAGTATTTCGTGGGAAAATATAGCCAAACGTTTGAGTGGGAAATATGCGATCAAGTTTCTGTAATAAAAAGTTTATTTTGATTTAATTGTATTGTCCAGAACGTAATACAATTTCTTCCTTCCTTTCCCCTCACTTTCACAATAACACAAAATAAAAAAAGCTTTGCTCTACTTTTAATTTCCATTCCACTTTACTTATAAGCACTCTTTTCGTCGTATAAGGCTCCCAAGTAGCTCCGTAGTAAATTTTAAATTTTCTTACAATTTTCTCATTTCTCGGCCACGTTACCACAACTACGGTTTCTCTCCCAACAACAATTTAGTAAATTCTTGTATACTATAATATTAATTCTTCCGTTATCCTGGGACTGTATAACACTAATCAGGAAATCTTATAACGTAATTGCGTAGTTTGGTGTCCGTTGTTTTCTACTGTCGTTATTGTCCAGGACACTCGGCCAAAGGGTCGCCGAGTCATAAATTACGTCAATCCTCTCCGCCTCGACCCTAGTACACCCCTCTTAACCGAGCCAGAATTGCTCAGAATTTAAATTCAAAAAATTACCTGGGGCCTTTTCAATTTGATCTCATTACAATTATTTTCTGTATTCTACCTGTAAGCCACCAACTGTTAAATTCACTTGCCAATTTAACGGAAACGAAAATATCCATTAAAACAATATTAATTGGAACGTTAATTAAACGTTCACAGTTGAGATTGCCAGAAACGTGAGAATGTACACATTTTCATTTGACTCAGTCAAAACTGTGAATTCGTGACATGAAGCAAAAGTAAAATTAAATAAATTATGGAGGGAGAAAGAAATGTTAAGAGTTTAGTACCTCAGTACACGCGTAATGAAGTAAAGTGTGTGGAGAATGTTTAGGGGTGGAAAGGGGTCTTTCGTCCCTACGGAACATTTTTTTCTTAGAACAAACGCGTAAGACCTTTTCTCTGACAATTCGGACCCAATCTTGAAGACGATCCGTGCCAAATTCAAGACAGATTAACTTCTGTCAAATTAAATCTTGGCACAACTAATTTAAAATATCTGCTCCTGTGTGACTAACAAAAAACACGTGCAAACACATAGCTCGCATCCAATTGTTTGAATTTTTCCCATTGCTTGCAATTATGAAAAATCCTACCAATGGAAGTCATTCAAAATTTATGCTGATTGACTGTTGGAAAATGGAGGAGAAAATTGTAAAGAAGACAGAAGGTGAGGAGGAAAGAAGGTTTGGGAAGCACGAGTCATTAGATTGCGTACCTCGGAGCACAACAAAAGTGAACTTTAAATTCATGGTATTATCAGGTTAAAATAGTGACCGAGAAAAGATTTTGATATTTGGCTAGATGGCTATACAAATCTAGTAAAAGTCGTGACCTGCCGGTGAGACACAGCAGCCGTATCATTACAATCATTCCGTCCTAAACAGATGACATCACAACCCGGTGTCAGAAGTAGAAGTCACAAACGACAACTGCTTCTGTCGGTATCATTAATCCTTTCACGGACAATATGCAGACATGTCCCTATTTTAACATAAAATTGACTGCATATGCAGTTCTATCCGCGAAAGGGTTAATTAAAGTTTTCTATAGCATCACATTACCAGTTCGATATGCCAACAAAACTAACTTCATTATGGCTCACCGCTCAGGTGATCCTGGTTATTAACAGTCTCGTTACAGTTTTTGGAGTGCTCTTCCATTTTAATTTAATTCATTCCTTTGTTTTCATAAAATCTCATTAATCACTCACGTTTTGATAAATAAATGTTAAATATTTTTTTTAAATTCAGGCATTTCGTTGTCATTTGTTTTACATTAAAATATAAGTAAATTATTTATTACAAATGCCCAACGACGTAGGCCTTAATAATATTATAATGAATTAATATTACAATTCTAATCCAACAGTGAGGTACAATTAAATACATTTTACACACGTGATACGCTGAGACATTTTCACTGGATTATTATTATTCAGTAATAAAAGAGCGACAGAAGTTGGTAGTGGTACCTTAAATACTAAAAATTAATAAAAAAAAGAATGAATCCAGAATTTGTAACGGTAAAATCTTTGCTCCACAGAAAAGAATCAGATGTAAAGGAGAATAAGAACCTGAACATAAGAGTAACGAATAAATAGGTATCTCATATATACTCCGTCAAGTAGTTTCTTCCCTCAAAATGAGAATTTTAATCAACTCCAGCGTCAATAGAAAATATTATGATAATTTAAGTCATGGGAATGTTGTAGGAGGTAATAAATTAATTATATTAGGTATTTAGAAAACTAAAAACTGTTATTAGTCCTGGATAATTCTTCGTTTCCCGATACGTATCTTTAGTCACGTTCTGGATCATATCACAAGATCCATACGGATATTAATGTTTTGCAACTTGGACGTATGGGAAGGAATTTAGTGGGAAGTGAAGAGATGTAGAATGGAAGGTTAGAGTTACACACCCCTGGCATGGAAATGCTTGGCATGGCGCGAGTTTCCCACCTGAGTGGATTCCGTATCGGTAGGGGAGTGTTTTCCAATAGCCATAGCTTCGAAGCACAAACAACATATCCAATCGACTACCCTTCCCTGTCCTACCTCAGTCAGGCGAGGGTTGATGTTCGATTAAGTCATCAATACAGAACGCGGAACATAGGAAAATAATGTATAAAATAATATTTTCTAACGTTAGAAAGCGTTCCTCAGAGAGCGTGGCTATTAGTTGGTGTAGTTTCATTTACATACATACGGGATCATTATCCTTAATATGTCTTAATAATTCGGTACTAAATTAACGTTCCCATTAGTATTGACACTTATTCCATGTATGAGGGATGTATGTACCATGTTGTTTTCAGTTCTATTTACGGCAAAAGCTAGATCGAGGCATGGATGTCCCCACGGGTAACCTCACCTGCAGGCACGGAACGGCGTGGGACAAGTAACGGAAACCAGCACTACCACATACAGGAAACTACTCAGTACATTACTTTAAATATAGCCGGCGAATAACAATTAATCCCTTAGTTACACTTCAGAAGAGCCGGTTTTCTATCCTTCCAGTTCGCTACACCATGGAATAGTGTCACGTATCATGTTCTTGAAATATAATATAGTGCACGTGTGTCAAATTCAATTAATACCCGGGCCATTTAAAGCAACTGGTAAGATTCAAGCGGGCCACATCGAATTTACAAATTTTTCCTTAAAATTATAAATTGTAGTGATTATCAGAAATATGGACAGAATAATTAAAATTAATTATGTAATTAAATTAATTTAGTGGTAATAATTTAAAATATTGATAGGTAACTATTAATAGCTTTTATTTAAACATTACTTTGATTTATATTTTATAAAGTAAAATTATTATTTTTAAATAAAAATTCCCAGCGTTTTCCTTCTACTGGTTTTCCAATACCAGGATTCGAAGACTGAGAACAGACAATCTTCATTATGGCTAAAATTTATTGCTAAAATTTTTATTGAGTTCTCTTTTGCAACACTGAAGAAAATCCATAAAATAGTATTAATAACTTTGCCTATCTTTTTCTTACAGCAATAGTTAAATACTTTTACCCCCAATTTTATGCTATTTGAAAGAAACACGCACTGGGGGAATTTATTATTAAGGTAAATGATGCAATAAGTGTTACACTAAGTAGCAGGGAACAGACTGCTCTAAGGGCGCGATTATTAGCTGGGTATTTCACATCAAGCAGGAATATTTATTGATCTTGGAAGTGCAGGGAAGGAGCATTGTTGCCATCTGTTAAGTAAAAAGTTCACTATCAGATGCGGAGAGTGATCTTAAATTTACTATTGTCAGAACCAAAAGTTGAGTAGCGGCACAAAGTCAAAGGAAGTAGTAAAAAACAAGAAATTCAGACGCTGATCCGCGCTTCCTGAAGCCATGAGATTCCGTATTCTAATGACTATGCCTTATAATTTCCCGACTATCTGTAGTAGGCGGGGTTAATTCCCCTCCCAGATTCTCAACGTGGTTACTTTTCATTGTGGAAAATTTGTCACCGCCACCTGATGAAAAATACTGCAGTGGGGAAAGGTTTTCAAAAACAGGAGATGGATGGCAGATAGGCATAGTTTGTGATGGAGTAAGGTAGAAAGTAACAGTGGAGGCTGAGTGCAGGAGTGATAGATTGGTTCTGATTTGTTATGTGGTCCTGACTTGGATCACCCAAGGTGTAATTCTCTTCATATCTGCGGCGTGTGAAAAGAAGTGCGCATTTCGTACTCGGAAGACCAGAGGAACTTTGTGAGATTCTAACTGAACGAGACCGAATGACAAGCGGCGTGCTTCAGACAAAGCAGAAACTTGTTTGCCCTGTTTGTGACGTTCTTCTGATTTTGTCTTAGAGCCGCTTCCCAGTTAGAATAATATACCATTGCTCTACATGTTACTTGTTTAGTTATTTTATCTTATATATTTTATTTTGAGTGAAATTATTATTAATATAGAAAAAATTATTTTTCTTAAGAATAATTTGTGCAATATTGTATAGTATGAATAATATTCAATTCTGAAATGTAAAATCAAGTCTATGTAAGTAGAAATACTTTCACCCGAAACTCAAGCAGGAGCGTATAGAAATTTTAACCCTGGACCTCCCGTTTTCCGGGCGGGCGCTCTAACCACTAAGCTTATCCGAGTCGACGTCCAAGGAACGATTCAACATTCCTCCATTCCCGTAAACCTTTCTAAGGAAATAGAAATGCTTTCACCCGAAGCTCAAGCGGAAGCGTAAAAATATTTTAGAAGAAAGATAAGAATGGAAAAATGTTTTACGGGAATTAAGGGATGTTGAATCGGTTCTTGGACGTCGACTCGGTTTAGCTCAGTGGTTAGAAAACCCACCCGGAAAACGGGTGGTCCGGGGCTCAAGGCCCTGGTCCGGTCGACATTTTTACATTCTTGTCTTTCTTCTAAAAGTAAAATTAATTTATACAACTTATTCACATATATTCCTCATTAAATATGGTACATACCCCAGTTATTTACCTCGTGGTGCTAAGGCATTCTGAAGACAATTACGATAGGAGTTTCTGTAGTTGTGTAAATAAATACTATAATTTTTTTTTGAGTAATCAAAGGTGGATTTTGATAAAAAAAATTCAACCGCAGGAAATTAGAGTGAATTAATATTCTATTGAACATGAACAAATTTTAATTTGTGTGATTAACGAATTATTGTTCGACAACAATACAGTAAACTGACATACTAAACCACCGGGATAGACTCGACCACACAATATCTCGAGGAGTATTGAGAAGTAAAGGGGAAGGAAAGGAATGCCTCAGGGTTAGAGTTATAGACGTCAAGACAGACCGAGATAGCAGCTGGAACCCAATTCAATTACAGGCTATCGACAATCTGCTGGAGACAACCTACGATGTATCGTCCACCTCTTCTCCTCTTCTCTTCTGCACTGCACCTACTTCTCTTTCCTTCTATGCGTCCTTTCTTAGCGGGTTTTTCCCTCCTCTGTTTCCCCCTGGCCAAGAAATGGAAAGCGTTTTCGCCCCGCCCTGGCGTTTTATCACTGTCTTGTCAGGTGTCACTTCAGACGACCGTCGTCTTCGAGGAAGAAATGCGATCGGATTTGTAAATATTTGTAGACAAAACGGTAGCAGATCTTTCTGGGTGAGAGAAGGGGAGAGCGGAAGAAAGAAAAATAAAGAATTCTTTCTAAAACGCAGATAAACTGGAACTACTGGTATAATATATCAACATCATAGAAAACCTTGAGCAAAGGAAAGAAAACCAAAATAACCTTGTTTTTGAAATGATGCTATGTGAATAAGTACGCTTATAAAATTACATTAAAAATAAAATAATATTTGAAACAGACCGGAAACATAGTTTCTATATTCAATTTTCATTGTGTTTCCAAAGGAAAACAAACTTAGCATAGCCAAAATAAGGTACGTAAGGAAGAACAGAACGAAATAAGAACGGAAAACAGTGGAGAAAAAGATGGAAATAACTCAGAGCAGACAAAAGACATAAAGACGTGAATTGCACCTACTACTTAAAAACTAACAATCAAATAAAATAAATTAACGACCCAGTTTAACAGATTTTATTAGTTTCGATTAAACGACATTTCATCACTACATTTAGGGCATCTTCAGGGGTTAAACTTTCATAAAAAGATGAGAAACGTGTAAAAATCGAGACTTGACAGCTTCCAGGGGTAGTTTTAACCGAAAAATAACAATTAAAAAACCTGTCTGATTGTTAATTTGTTTTATTTAATTATTTGAAAATCAGACGTTAATTGTTTTACTATTAATAAACGGAATTGGAGGAAGCAAGGACACTTCAGAAGAATTTGAACCCAACATATTAATTTACAAATATGTGAATTACATAAAACACGTCTGTCAACAACTTACATTTCTCAAGTCAGCATAAAATTGACCAACAAAGAAAATATGTCCTCGGGGAAAAATAGCTCCACAAAATCATAAAAAAAGGAAATTAGTGAAAGAACATTACACAAGTGATTATAGAAGGATATTATTACAACGACATTTAAAAATAAATTGGAAAATCAAAGATATATAAGCAAAGGTTTTATATTGTATCAAAAAGCAATATACATACAGTATAAATTAATAAAAATATGGCCAAATAACTCAGTAAATAAATGTAAATAGTATTTAGTTAATGTAAATACAACGTTTCATCCAACTTTGTGGAATTCTTCAAGTAAATTTTTTAATGAATGAATTAAATACAATATGAGTAATTTGGTGTTGAGGAGCGTCTCCCGCGACGGTTACGAATGTCCACAAAATTTGTTGAATCTTGCTATTTATGTTATTTAAATACTAATTCATTTTATTTGCTGGCTTATTTAGTCGTATTTTTATTTATTTATTTATTATTTAACTTAATGTCATAAAAACGATGTTTTAGTTTATACAGTATAATTGTTAAGTAAGTAAATAAGTAATAATTTATAGAATTTTATATATGTAGGTGGGAGAGAATGTAAATGTGTAGTGGATAAAGACCTATAAATTAATTCAACTCAAAATAAAATGTAAATAGAATATGCCGTGAAATTAAAAAGAACAATAACCATTTTAACGCTGATAATTAAGAATAGTAAAAGGGGTGAGAAAGTTCCCGAAGTTAGCGTTTATACAATACATCATTATGATGGTGTATTAATGTAATATAACAACTCGTAAACATAATAATTTACGTGAATTAATAGAGTAACTCTTCAACTATAAAGTGAATATTATATTTTTACTATGCAGTAGATTATTCTCATGTGATATTACATCAGTGATTTTTTGGGCAACAGGCTACAAGAGAGTGATCCAGAAAGTTGCAAATCATCTTTAATAGCACACGAAAGGAATTGAAAATGGGGATGCGAAAGGAAGATAAAGGCAGCCAAATGTAGACTAGGGCCCTGGGCTGTAGTGTTTCACCTAAAAGAGATTCAGAGAAAGCACCAGTAAACCTGCATCAGGTAGGTTGGGCTATTAAGTACTATTCTAACGTTCTTCCGAATAACGGGAGATGAGTTTGCAGTAGGGTCGTAGTATTCCCTTTCACCAGTTCCAATGGGATCAGCCCAAGGTCTTCGATCCCAATATATACACCTATAATAGATGAAGGTGAGGTAAATCGAACTATTGAATTCTTGTCTCACCCCCTTCTAATGACGGGAGAAGAGTTTGATTTTTGGTAGTAGCATTCTCTTCTCTGTTCCTGCGCAGTAGGCAGCTGGCCGACTGGGCCAATAAGATCGGCTGACAACTCCTACCGTATGCTCAAGGACTGCGACCCCGGAAAATAGACTCCTAAATGGGATCGAGCCGTTTTGATACGTGAGAACCTTGTTACCAGAACGGAGAACGAGGCATTCCCGAAGGTAACCCCCTGCATCCGTCTTGAGAAAATGCCCTAATAGGGAAAAGCTCCACGGGTTTCCCTTAGACCTCTTTGACGTGCCGCAATCATTCGCAACAATGACTTATAGTACTATTTTAATTAAATCGTGAATGAAAACCACGGTATTACCTTATTTCAATCCAAGTTCTAAAGAATTAACCCACTTCCTATAGTCTTTATTCATAAACAATTTAAGAAGCTTTCGGATTATTTATGCCTTAATCATTTCTTCTTCCAATGGCTCAACAGCCCTCTTGAGGGCCTGGGCCTACCGAGGCGCCTGCGAACTGTCAATTGGCGTGACACATTCCGAATTTGGTATGATACGTGGTCAGTGTATCAATTCCCCAGCAGCTTTGATCCCGGTACTCGCGACCATTAAGACACAAACATCCAAGCCCATGCCAGGATTCGAACCCGGAATGGCAGCAATGCTAGCCACTACACCACAGGAGGTCGGCGCCATAATGATATACAGAACATAATATACATATATATATAACTATATACATATAATAATGACTGATGAGGTAAGAAAATGAATTAACAGTGACATGGATGTATCTGTTTTGGCTTGTGATAATTCTTGTATTCTGTTACATTGACTTTAAGACTCAAAATAAGGTGTTTGTATGTAAAATTTTAAATATTTTATGTTCCTTAGGTTATTATGGCGTAAAAAAGCTGAAAGCATCCTAAAATGTTTATTGTGAAATATAAAAAAAAGTGTTTTCTTTCTAGGAATTATAGTACATTTTCAATATTTATTGCGTAATTAAAATGTATAATTACCAAAGTAAACTGTTAAATAAATTTAATAATTATTTCATCCCTTTAAGCTAGATAATCATCTCGTTTGACAGGCTACGTGAAGTCATAATCTATCCTGTTTTTTACGGAGGAATCTAACCCTTCCAAAGATTGACAGGCAATTTCTTTTTTGTGATCACCGAAATCAAATAATGGTATAGGAACGAATAAGAGCTAACCTTATAAGTCGCAGTGTGTTCGAACAACGCCCGGTTTATAAAGCTTGAAGCGCACATGCATCATCTTTGAACAGAGAGGCGCTGCGGGAGTTTCTCGTAGACGCTTCAGCCCAGAATGACTGCGGGGCTTACCTGATCATGTCGGGGATGCCTCGCACTCTCTCGGGGTATTTTTTATCAAAGTTCTCATATGCCGAGACACCTTCACCTATTTTAGGAGGTATATGTACTGGGGTCAAAGACCTTGGGCATATGGCAAGAGTTGTCCGCTGATCCCATTGGATCAGTCGGCTAACTGCCTCCTGAAACTGGTGGAGACACGGAGAAGGGAATGCTGCGACCCCACAGCAGACTCGTCTCCCGTCATTCGGAAGGGCGTGAGAATAGTTCCCAATGCCCGACCTACCTGATGCAGGTTTTCTAGGGTTTTCCCTGCATCTCTTTAGGTGAAACACCGGGTAGGATCCTTACACTATAGCCTGGGGGCCCTAGTCAACCCTGGGCTACCTTGCTCTACCTTCCAAATCCTCCCTTTTCTACTCCCTTCCTATGCTATTAAAGGGGAGTTGCCTGCTTCAGGATCACCCTCATGTAGCCTGTTACCCAAAAAAAAATTGTTTTCAGAATATATGAAGCAGGAGGATATCCTGTTGGGAAATGAGTGAGAGCCAGGTGGAGGTTGACTTCCTCCTTCCTGGTTTTCCTTTTTCCCTCCCCCTTGGTCCATGGCCAAGGTAACTAATTTAAGTCTCCTGCAGGCTGAGACGACCTTGAGCAGTTTGAGAGGTGTATGTACGGGAGTTTACATACGGTAAGAGTGGTCCGCTGACCCCATTGGACCAGTCGTCCAACTGCCTCTCAATACTGATCCAGGCATGGAGGCTGGTTTGTTGCGTTCTCACAGCAATCCAGTCTCCCGTCATCAGAAGGGCGCAGGAGTAGTACCCACTAGCCCGACCTACCTGATACAGGTTTTCTAGGGTTTTTCCCTGCATCACCTTTAGGTGAAACACACTATAGCCTGGAGGCCCTAGTCAACCCTTGACTACCTTGCTCTACCTTCCAAATCCCACCTTTTCAAGTCCCTTCCTATGCTATTAAAGGGGAGTTGCCTGCTTCAGGATCACCCTCATGTAGCCTGTTACCAAAAAAACTCTGTTGTTGCTTTTTCATTGTATAACTGCATTGTATAGTTACATATTTTTGGATTGTTATTATACAAATATAGGAAATTTTCGTCGACTTAGCTTTGAACCTTCACTACGAACAAACATTCACTTCGTTTCACGGTTGTGCGTAGTGAAGACCCGGAGTGAATGTTGCGGTTATTTCGTGGAAACACAGAGTGGCTTTCAGAGCACAAGCTTTTTGCGTTTATTTAATGTTGTTTTTTTAGTGAGAGAGGAAACGAAGTCAAATACATCAACACTAACTTTTCTAGGATATAGAAAATGTAATGTTACTCAAACAGAAACCACGTAGGGCTCGAAATTATATGAAAAGCCTTGCCAGGAGTGTTGCAATGCGAAACATCAAAAGTTTGTGTGTCCATGCAGCGTTAATTAGAGGAGAGTAGAGATACTATCGTAAAGGAAAACTTGATAAAATGATACATATATGTGTGTTTATATTCAATGTAAATCTAAAACGCAGTAAAAATTACGCAACCCATTAGACTGTATTAATGTTTTCGCAGTCTCCGTGACTACAAAGTCACGCAAAGTGCAGTAATATTTATCTTTGCGCTTAGAGTATTACACATATCTGACCTCTGCTGACATTAATAATATAATAATTATAATAAAATAACGATAAAATAGGAATTATTCTTTTAATTTGATATCACATGTAATCTACGCTTCGTCGAAATTAAAGTCTTCCTCGTTTTGACCGCTTTACAGCCCTTTGTGAGCCTTAGCCCCTTGATGATTACTTTTATCTATTTCTTTCTCTCACCTCTATCCGCCATGCTTTTACTTTAGCGACTTTTAGGTCATTAAAAGGTCCGTCGAAACATCTTAGCTTGGGTTTTCCGTTTGTCCTACTAACTTCTGTATGAAGGCTAATTTTTTACATGGGTTAATATCCTCTATCCTTCTCATGTGCCCCAGCCAGTTAAGGCTGCAATATGTAAGGATTTTAGTATAATTTGTGGAGCTCGTTGTATTTTATTTTCTATTGCCATTATTACCGCTTCGTCCTCAGGATCATCCTTTATAATATTTTTAATTTTTCTCATAGGGAGTGTCCAAGTCTCACATCCAGATAAGACTACAGTTCTTATTTATGTTGTGTATATTTTTATTTTCGTCTGCCTTTTTATCCATTTTGACATCATGAATTTTTATAGACTGTAATAACTTCTGCAGTCTTGGCTTATTCTGTGGTTAACTTCTATGGAGTTGTAATATTCACCAGTAACTATTGCTCCTAAGTACATAAATTTGTTAGCTTTTTCTTTGTTAACATCGTGAATAGAAATACGAAAGTGGGAATTCAAAAATACGTATCGAGTTACAATTGTGTTTCTTTTAGTTTGCAATTATCCTCATTTTATCACCTTTTTACTGAATTTCGAAATTTTACTAAAATTCGATTAAATGTCATCGCCATCTGAGAAACGAAGGACCATTAATAACGTGAGGGGAAATATTTAAAAAGCCCAAGTTTACTCGTCGTGGTGGAAACGAGATAAAATACGTCATCATGAACCTTGCTAGTATCGACACAATGAAAATGTCTGAAATTCATAGGTAAAAATAACAGTACCTAATTCAATCACAGTTTAAGTTTACAATAAATAAAATGACACCAAATTACACTCATGTAATTAATTCAAAACATTTAATAATCTTTATGGACAAGGGAAGGACATGAATTGCGTAATATTATGAGTGATAAAATCACGAAAGGGATACGAAACGTTATAATAATTAAATAGTAATCAAATTATTATTAGTGGCAGTATTTTTAATTATTGTAAACAATACCTAATGGTATGGAAAAACATGCTGATAGTATTTGAGGATAATCGTTTCCTCACGATAGTTCTCAGAGCTGCGTTAAAGTCGTATTTGTCTTCCATTAATGGTGCTCTGTTAAATATTATCATTCATTTTTGTACTGTATTCAAAATTAAATAGTTACTTATAATTAAACACAATTAAATAAATTTTAATGACATATTTAAGACTTTTTAAATACAATTTAAGGAGAACGTCTCGC
Source organism: Eucriotettix oculatus (assembly GCA_034510155.1). Lineage (NCBI taxonomy): Eukaryota > Metazoa > Arthropoda > Insecta > Orthoptera > Tetrigidae > Eucriotettix > Eucriotettix oculatus. The sequence goes on along the minus strand of CM067377.1, from coordinate 21,496,954 downwards.
TAAGTATTTATACCTTCTTCAGGTTTTTTACTACTTATCACCATATTTTTTCATTATCAGGTTCACTGTATACCTGGAAACAAGACAAAAAGTTTAATTATTTTAAATTTTCCAACAAAGGAACCTTTACAGAGTCGTGATGATAACCTGAAAAAGGTACAAATAAGTTCCTAAATGTAGTACTTTATAAATTGTATTAACAATGAAGTCAGAAATAGGTAATAAAATTTATTTATTTGACAAACCACTTATTATTAATGTTAATATTAAATTTATCAATATTTTCTTTCTTTATAAAATTATTTAGTTTTTTCTTTGATACCTACGACGACAGTGCAAGAGTTGCATCTGTTGATAACATTTCTTGGAATGATTTTTCTTACTGCTATATTGGTCAGACTAAGCAATCTTTATCAATTACAGTTAAAGAGAGTAAAGCTAATGTAAATTTTTCTTTTCTACAAGCGTTTACCTCTTACAAAATACTGGCTAGAACAAAATCATTTAGTTTAATTTTGGTAAATATTTTTGTTTTAGATAAATTTTAAGAAATGTTACGTGTCAAATCTAACTATTTTTTGTTAATGTAAAATGTGGCACTACTCGATTAAGTAAATTAAATGACGGTTTATTAAATTGCCTTTGTTATATTTATGTTTTGGTTATTCGTTGGTTTGAATTATTATTATTACTTCAGCCAGTTATAAATATTGACAATGGACCGCAACGTTTATTTGGTATTAAGTTTTAAATTCTTGTTCAAAATTTAATAATTGTCTGTTATATAGGTCGTTAATTATTATCTACTTTAAATTAAATTGTTACTGACTTTTAGACATTTATTGTATTCTATTTATACCATTAAGTCAGATAAATTTAATTGTTTTGTTTGTATATCTTTGGTACTCTCTTGAAACGTTTTTTATATAAGACCATTCTTCGCATATAACTTCTGTGTCAAATACCTTTTTCAACAACAAATTGTAGAGTGAAAGCTTATTTTTGTAATTTTTGATTTGCGGTAATCTTGTTTCTATCTCGTAGAGCCAGTTCCCTCACTGATTCTGAATTGGATTATTATTTTCATGTAGTCACCTCTTTTTCACTCCTCGCCGTGTATTCAATTTTTCCTCACTTTGATCGCTCGCTATGCTCTAATTATTTCTATTGATTACTCTCTGTTCGGACTGACTTATTAGCCACGTCTGGAGGAAGGGAGGGGGTGAGGGGCGGGGAGGGGAGGGAGGCTGTAGCCATCCCTTTGATTGATGTGCACGCTCCAGGTCTCGGAGCGATCGATCCAGGACTCACCCTTCTCCTCAATCACGGCTCCATCCGCCTCAGTCAACACCAATTTAGCAGGTGTGAGCGACAGCCGCCATTCCTCCAGTGAAAGCCGCTACCTTCTTTACATATAAATTCTCCGACACATGCATTTAGATTACTGAGAACGTCTTGACGGCATCAGTATTCGAAAATATCATGTATTCGTGGGACTTTGCCTTAGGTTTAACTGAATGTAAGTAAATACATTTGGTTGCCATCGTATCTCTACATAACGACGAGATTCTCCGACGAAAAACAGTTTACTTGTACCAAAATAACGAGATACATATCTGAAGTACTTGATGAACTGTCCACTTATTATTGTAATCTATTAAGGAGGAAGAAATGACAATAAATTTCAGGCATATGCAAGGGATTCTTAGAAGTTCACAAGCTGCTTTACTATATTATAAGAGCTGTAAATAATTTTTATTTAGCCTTGAACACACATTATCCAAACATACACAGGAAAATCGTGACTTTGGCGGCAGTATTTTCAGATTATATTTCAAAATTCTTGGAAAAAATAGCATGCCTCTTTATAAGCTTGTTTATAAGTTGAATGATACCTGATAGAGAATTCCGTCACTATACGGTTTCAAAACATTTTTTATTGTATTTTCAAAAGGTTTACTGTGAGTGAATTCCCAAACCAGCTTCCAACAGGAAGAGAAGCTAGAAAAAATTAACCTTGCGAAGTTGTCGGCGAGTAAGGAACTTGTATAGACACTGGCGTGGTTATAACTTGAGAAGTTGGAGAGGCAGTACCACTAATTCTAGGTGAGACTCGAATTAGAACCACTCGTAGTTTTACAACCGAGAAAATACTCGACCACACCGTTTGAGAAGAAGAGAAGCAACACGTGAGCAGTTTCGTTCAATGGAGATAAATACCGGATTTCTTAATCCTAGATGGAGATACCGAAGTCTTATGAAGAACTTGACATTTTTTCTCGAAGCTAATCAACAATAAATAATTTTTCTGTGCTTAACGCCATAATATTGCCAACCAACCCTGCTTTACTGGCTACCGTCGCTGTCTCAGAACCGAGAGGTCCCATGTTCGTATCCTGGTATTATCATGGATATTTTTGCCGTCATGCTCACGGAGACTGGAATTAAGACTGCTGGAGAATCGATAGACTGATCACGTTTCACTCCAAATTTGGAATGTGTCACATAAGATGACAGTTCGCAGTCGACTCGGTAGGCCGAGGTCCTGAATGGGCTGCAGCACCAGTGAAAAATAAGAATAACTTAATAATAAGAAATAATAAACTTCTTGAAAGTCAAATTTGAATATTTATCATCCGATTTTGACAGCTATATATTTTGAAAATTAATGAGTTTATAAAAGAACTGTTAATATTTTAAGAAAGACAAATCGAATTTCTTTAACATAATAATTCTATGAGCTCAATAAACGCCTTTCTGGTTTGTGATATTAAACACAGTCAGGCTTTGAGTTAATGATTTAACGGCTGTTGTTATATGGTTCCGCAGTGCTACCACTGTTGTTGGAGATGAAGACATTTAAACGTAATCTTTATAATCCTCCACATTAAAAGAATCACTACCAATGAGGTCCGTTGATGATCGAGACCAGTACTGAGTCATTTTGTCCTATACGGCTTTTTCCGTCGAGGAGGCAGCCTATCATTTAAAAACCCTCGTACGAACATCATGTTTTGATTCTGTCATGTGTTACGGTATTGCAAACTGGGGTAATTCACTTCACGCGCTTCACATTTTTAAACTACAAAAGAGGGCCATACGAATAGTATCTGGTGGAATACCACTTGTATTTTAACCTTGCCTCGTACGTATATTCTAGAAATTTTAAAATTTGTATGGGGAAACATCAATCTATATGCTGTAAACAGTTCAAGCTATTCATACAACACAAGAAATCGCTCTGAACTCCGTGTTGAAACCATCGTCTAAGCCTTTTTGAAACAAGCATTCACTATTCCGGTATAATTCTATACAATACTCTTCCGGAGAAAATAAAAGCTTTAAAGGTTCAAAAATTATTCATAAAGAGTTGTAAATCTCTGTTAATTAATGGTGCGTATTGTTCACTGAAATAGTTCGTAGAAGGAAGGACTAAAACAGTTTTCTGATGTCCTATCAAATACTCCTATTATTTTACAGCTATACTCTACTAGAATTTAACTGCCGACTTATTTTCTTTTTCATGTTCGACGGGAACCTACGCACGATCTTCTGCTGCCTCCTCCGTCTACTGAAAATTGAAGATTGAATCTTATCTTTCCCCTATTTGTCCTTAAATTCTTTATTGTAAAATTTTGCGTATTTCTTGTGATATTATTTTGACATATCCTATTTCCTCAACCAAGGACTAATGGATTGAATAATAAATCTAAATATAAATCTAAATTGAAAGCTCAGGGCTTTTGAAATTTTTATTTCAAATGATTCTTTTGAGACATCCTGTACTTTTTGTCTTGATACAATATTTTTAAATTTATTTTTATTTTCTATCGCCTTAGTTCAAAATAGACCTAGAGACTTTTATTTTGGCTATGGGCTAGGAGAGTCCTAATTCGTTGTGTTAAATTCAGGGATGTTTTGTGTTACTGCTTTCACAGCTGCTGTTATACGTTTCCGCAGTGCGACCACTGTTGCTGGAAGTAAAGGCGTGTATCTGAATCTTCTATAAGAAACGAATCAAATGCAATGAGGTCCGGTGATTTTCGAGGCCAGTGACCTAAGGCTGAATCATTTTGTCCAGTACGGCCGATCCGTTGCCGAGGAAGCTTGTCATTTAAAAACTTTCACACATATTTCAGATTGAAAGCTGAGTAGTTTTTTGAAATTTTAATTCTTTTGAAACACCCCGAACTGTTTGTCTTGATACATTATTTTTTTAATTTATTTTTATTTTCGATCGACTTAGTTTCAAAATAAAATATTACTGCCTTCCTTCGCTCTACAGCCCATTCAGGACCTTGGCCTACCGTGTCGACTGCGGACTGTCATCTTGCATGGCACATTCCGAATTTGGAGTGGCACGTGGTCAGCGTATCGATCCTCCAACAGTCTTAATCCCGATCTCTGCGACCATGACGACACAAACGTCCAAGCCCATGCCAGGATTCGAACCCGGGACCTCTGGGTTGTGAGGTAGCTACGCAAGCCACTACACCACAGGACGTTGGCATATTACTATCTTAGAGACGTTAATTTTAGTGGAATCATAAGGTTATTTTATTTTTAAAATGTGATATATGACAATCCTGATGGCATATCGTCAGTTTAAATTGATATTTTAATTTTTTTGCAGATAATGAAACAGTTATTATTTTGACTTCAAAACAGTCTGTTTTAGTAGTCCTTTTAGCATGCTTTGACTTTTAATGGATGTAGTAAATTATATGGGATTTAAAATTGAATCATTTGTAACACTGATAAACGGATAGGAAATTAGAACTGGAAGGAATGTGAAACGAATGGTCTGTACCGTGTTTCACTTGACAGACATACTGCATCGCAAGTAAAGGTGTAACATTATATAATTATTCGTGCCCATCGAGGGTGGTGAGTAAAAGCTGTGTTTTGAGGTCAGCGTTTTCTCCCCTCATGTAACACACAACAACAGTGCATTATTGACATTCGCATTGTTTGTGTAGTTTACTGTGACGGACTGCTTGCTTGCGGGGGTGGAAGGCCATTAATCCCCCACCCACCCCTTCACCCGCACTCGCATCCATGTCAACATATCGCTACGGCCATTATAATTACTAGGTTAGGGGGAGGGGGCACCAGAGGATGGGAGGTGAAGCCCCCTGGGGAGCCCAGGGCTTCGATCCAATTAGCAGGTGACATATTGTACAAACAGTCTGGAGGTGCTAAGCGCTCCCCTAGTGTTGATTGCCTATCTGTGAGCGATGGCTCCCTCTCGTCCCGCGGTGGTTTACCTTCAATTAATGGACGCAATTAACCGAGAGCAAACAAGTTTTCTGCGAGCCCTAGGTGCCGATTATATCTGGCCATCGCCGTAGCCGCCGTCGTCTTCACGCGTGGGTGGTGCTACCAGGACGTGGTAGTAACGAAAAACAAACAACACTCGCTCGCTGGCTCCATTGTCCCGAGGAGCCGCCGCCTCCGACACCACAATGAGGGAGGTGACGACAGACCAACGTGTACCTCATACCTCTGGCCATCCGACTGCAGTTCATTTCCCCAATTACTTTATGGAGGCGGCGGACATTCAGACAAAGCAAACAGTTTGCATAACCACTACAGCATCTAATTTTTTTATCTTTAGCATAGTTCCGATGACTGCAGTGAGCAACTTCTGATACTCCGGACCATCTGCCCAACTTTTGTTCCGAAATTTTGCGATAGAAAAATCCCGGAAAATAATTGTTGAAAATCACTAGTCCACTCTACTATTCATAAATTATACAAATATATTCATACCACTTTAAATAACATAATAGTAACAATTATGCCGACCATTGGAAAAAAAATGCTCCAGATTGTTTTAATACCACTCATAACTTTCTGAAACATTTTATGTTTGTCAGAAGAATATGTGCAAAGGTAAGAAAGGCTTTCGTAAAAAAATAGAAATTTACTCGCGGCTAATATAAGAATGAATATTAGGAATAATACTGAAAATGTTTGTATGGAGAGTGGCATTAAGTGGGACGTGGTCGACAGGAGTTGCAGAAGGGCTTTCATAATGTGGTTCTCTAGAAGAATACTGAAAATCAGATGAGTGGATAGAGTAACTAATCTGCAAGTTCTAAGCAGAATAAGAGAAGCAAGAACAGTAATGTACGACTTTGACCAAGAAAATGATAGATTAATATGCCACGTTTTGAAACATGAGGGTCTTGTAAAGTTAGCATTAGAGGGAAGTGTATGGGGCAAAAACAGAAGAGTGCCAAGGATGGAAACGCTAAGCGGATTAGGGAGGATGTGGGATGTGATTACTATGATTACTACGCAGAATAGGTTAGTATGGAGGGTTACATCAGCCCTATCTGAGGGCTGAATACAACAACAACAAGTAATTATTTTTTTATTCTGTTTTTATAGTCGCACCAACAACGAGGCCATTAGCGACTTGCTATTTATATGCCTAGTTTTTCTTTTGTCTGTCTGGTATGCTTAATCAGACTACTTGAAAACACTTAAAAAAAATAGGCCCTTGCCAGGAATCGATCCCGGGTACTCTGTGATGCGAGACTGTAACGTAAGCCACTAGGCCACAGAGGCGGCCTATTAAGTATTGTTTATCCTAAATTTAAAATTAGATCATAAATTACTCAATCAGAACACAAATAATTCTCTCCAGATTTTTTAAGCATTTGGTAGCGCCGAGAAATACTCCTCATTTAATATCCAATATTTCTACAATTAGACGTCAATATATTTAAACACTGCCAGAGATATGTGGCGGAGTTTCCCTTTTTGGTCTGGCGCTGTAGTGTTGAGTTTCAAATCTTCTTACTCTTTTTGTATTTATATAATCGCTTAGTCAAACATTTATCATTAGGAGTTCCATGAAAATATTTTTTATAAGTGGCAGTTCGAAGAGTCATAATTAAAATCATTCGCTACTTTCCCAAGGAGGTTAAATAAATCCAAATTTCGATTTTGATAATTTAAATAATCGCTGTATTGAGACCCTCAATTACTAGCATTAACACCAGAATAATATATATCTGTCGTTATTACTGATGCAAGTGCGGGATACAATCCTTATAGTAATGATACCATTGTGTGGGTTCTTTAGAAATTTTCTTCGTGAGAACAACAACATCGACGTGGTTGGTGATAGTGTATTATCTCTCAGTCTGCTATTAAAGCTACTCTGCCGCAAAATTAATAACTCTAGCTTCCATTGTGGCCCGAGCGAAATAAGAAGAACACGGCTTTCTGTATGACGTCACTGGATTGTGTAGAGTTGATGCCGGGTAATTGATTAAATTGTCCTTATTGAACTATCTGGTCTGGAGAAGAGCAATGCTGATAAAAGAAAACTACCATCCTTCAGCCAATTCATAAAGTTAGTAAGTACAACTTACAATTACAAATTATATTTTACTAATTTACAATCGTGGTTGGATTGTAATAAATATAATCTCAGATATTGGGAATCATATAACATACCTGTTAGGCTCTGTTTACAAATTAAGGGCATTTTACACCGTCTTCTCAGCTTCGATAATGTAATAATTTCTTTCTCCCAATCACTTTCCTCCATAATATTGTTAATGAATTACTGCTTTTCTAACTCGATGAGACGCTCATTATTGATTAAAGGCCATCAGCTTTACTGCTAGAGTCTGTATACGTGCTTCATCACTCTGCAGAATAATTGTATTATACAACACACAGTCGAGCCTTATATCTAGACTATAATGCCCTTTATTAATAAATAATTAAAATAATGTGGTGTCGAGACGTTTCGGTAGCAGTACGAAATTTTATATTATTTTAAGGGACACACTGAGCATCTGCCGAAAGTTAGAAACGAAACGTTTTTCTAATTCAACAAATGCCATGAACTTGGTTTTTTTTCCTTATCCTCTCTTTCAGTCTTCTAGCAAAGTCAATATTGCTTCTCTTGTCCCTACAGTCTTCCTAAAACCAAACTGATCTTCTCCTAACTTGTATTCTATTCGACGTTCCATCTTCTTATATGCTATTTTCGTTAATATTTTTCACGCATGAGATACTAAACTAATTGTTGTTAACAAAATTACTATTACATTATGCACTTAAAATATTCTGCAAGTATATGCCCATTAAAATATTCAGTATTATATTAAAATGATTTTAAAGGTCGTTAGGACATGCTTATTGCGCTTATAATGAGGGACGATGGAACTTATTATTTCGATAAGATATTCATCAATATTTATTCCAACGCTATTTCGTCTAAATAAATAATTTATAAACTTATGTAAATTTACTTACGGGTAATATAACGTGAATATTAGGAATCCGTTGCTAAAAATGTTCGTATGGAGCGTGGCGTTATATGGGTGCGAAACGTGGACGATGGGAGTTGTGGAAAGGAAAAGAATAGAAGCATTTGAAAGGAGAATGCTGAAAATCAGATGGGTGGATAGAACCACTGCTTTAAGCAAAATAGGGAAAGAGCGAACAATATAAAGGACGTTGATCAAAGGAACGGATAGATTAATAGGCCACGTTTTAAGACATGAAGGTCTTGTAAAATTAGCATGAGAGGGATCTGTGGGGGGGGGGGGAGAAGAGAAGAGGGAGGGCAAGGATGGAATACGCTTAGCAGATTAGGAAGAATATGGTATGTGGTTGCTATGTAGAAATGAAAAGGCTTCCGCAGAATAGGTTAGCATGGAGGGTTGCAACAGACCAGTCTTAGAACTGATCACAACAACTAACTCCCAAGATGGCGACCGTTACATCTATGTATTTGTTCGGTGGTTCTATCCTCAGTCCTGTACAGATTTTTCTTTCTTCTGTTACTTTTGTTGTAGATCAATGAAGCTCGAATTGAGTGAGACAAGATAAACCGAAAAATAATGAACCGTAGAAAGACAATTATGGCCCATGACTGTGACCACAGTTCGGTTTTAACTAAAACATGAATTTCAATTACCTTATATGAATATGTAAGGTTTATTAGCTACTAAATCCTGTTGTAATCAATCTAGTTTAAAGTTGAAATATTAATCATATTGGTCATCTCATTATGTGTTATGGGATATAGCTTTGAGTTCAATAGAAATGAGTTTTTTCCGGAAAATGTGTAATTCGACAGTGACCGCTGGAATTAGGTCTAGCAGATATCCCTCTTCTCTTCTTCCTCCACACAGTTCCTTCTCGTTCTAATTTTACAAGACCTTCATGTCTTAAAACGTGGCCTATTAATCTATCCGTTCCCTTGGTCAAAGTCCTCTATATTGTTCGCTCTTCCCCTATTCTGCTTAAAGCTTCCTCGTTAGTGATTCTATCCACCCATCTGATTTTCAGCATTCTCCTTTCAAATGCTTCTATTCTTTTCCTTTCCACAACTCCCATCGTCCACGTTTCGCCACGCTCCATACGAACATTTTTAGCAACGGGTTCCTAATATTCACAGTTATATTACCCGTAAACAAACTCGTGCTATTTCGGTACGGCGGAATTTTTCGCATACTAAATCACCCACTCCTTTCTGTGTATCCAGACCATCCCGCTCAGGAGACAATTTCTACATATTCCCTCCACTAATATGTTAGCCGCTCTCGCATATTCCCAACTTCTGACACAGGGTTCTTTTCTGGGTTTTAAAAAATGTGTGCACCAGACAATGTTTCAATTCGTCGACGCGTTTATTTTTATATATGTATTATTATGTAGTTTAAAAGCCCGTAGGGGACATTCCTTGTCGAGTTTCAAGACGAAGTCGGGTGACGTCGACATTAAAACCTCATCCAAAGAGAGTTGCATCCATTCATTGGAATCTGCATTAGCTTTGGGGGAAGAGTAAGGGGAAACACGCCTCAGAAACATAAACGACGGAATAATCGTGTGCTATACTTCAAAGTCCTCCAGCTGGAACACCAAATTATTTAGCGTTTGAAAATCCTGTAATATGCAAAAGTTTGTATGAGTATGCACATCACATCATCCCCCCGTTTTGTTTCCATCTTTCTTCTTCTCTTGCCGTCGGAACAATGGGAAACGAACCACATGGTGGCGATCTAAATGCAAAATCATACAGCAACCCCTTCTGAATAAACAGCAGGACAATCACACATGTGCTGCTGCAGTGGTAGCATATGGTATGGGGGCTGTGCGGGGATGAAATCCCTCTGGAAATATCAGAGGGTGAAGGGAGGGGGGGGGGTTGATGCATGGAGCACAGTCCAGCGACACACTGCATCGAGCTTATTTCCATTTCAAGCTTTCGATGGACTCTATCGATGACTGATGACGTGATGTTTCGCGTACTGAAACGACTAGCGTTGATAGATTTATTGAGATGTAACAGAGGATTGATCTGGTTCTCTATCTATCTGAACTTATGTAAAATAATTAGTTCTTTTAAAACGATTTGGTGGTAGAAGACAGTCAATGATTCTTGTAATAAGAGTTCTAATCAATTAGATTTTTCTTCTAATATACAATATATGTTGAATAATTTTTTATTTTCCTTCCTTACACTTTTGTGCAAAATATCGGTAATTAGTTATGCCCGCGACTTCAATTATATTAGAGTTATCATCCTCCGCCATTTTCCGTGGTCGTTTCCTAGTTTCTAACCTGTGTTCCCGTCTGCGAGGCGTATTCTCGGCTTTGCCCCCGGAAACCAGCCTTGACACTATTAGAGTGGATATTTAAGCTATGTATAACAATCTGTTATAAAACATTAACTTTGTCAGATAAGTGACTTACAAATTTGCGTGGTGCTGAATCTAAAAGCAAATACATGATTATAGTCCTTTATCTGTACGAGCAATGCTGTCTCAACAACAATACCCCTGTTACAACAATAGATGGAGTGCCAAAATTATTATTACGAAAATTTAAGTTAAAATTCCTGTTTAAATCCCTCAAATATTCATTGAAATCCGTTGAGTCTTTTCGGGGCCTATTCGAGAAAAACTTCCAGACACACAGAAAGTCACATTAATTTTATTTCTTAACATAGATTTGTATTCCTACGTTAAGTCGTATTATTAAATTGAAAGTAATCAATTTTATTTCTTCTTTAAATACTGTTTTCAGTTAATACCAATTTGGAAATTATGAATATCCATTTAATTTAATTCTTATTTTATTTTCAATTCCTTCAAAGTTTTCGCTATACATTACAAATCAGTTTAGCAGAAACAATATAAACAGTGAATTATATATACAGCCAAAAACGAACAATAGAAATTATAATTAATTTATTCAATTTAACAGCGTAATTCTGTCCAAATATGGATCCAATCAGGGTGAAAATAAAGACATTACAACACCAAGGGATAGCCAACGACCGTAAAGGGTAAAAATATAGTATGTTTTTGAATTGTTGCAAATTATGGATCGAAACATTAAATACGGTGTCCAACAAAATTGTGTCAGTTAAGCCATTAAAGGAATTAGTATAAATGTTCATGTGAAAAATTTAGGAAAATAATGGGGATTTGTAATTGTTTCTATCTAAAAATTGGAAATCATCCCAGTCAAAAGTATATTTGGTGTTTAAAATGTGTGTGGAAATAATCCACAATTTATGATGTTGAACGTTAATGTTCCCTAATTCTGGTGGAGATTTCTTATTTTATTTGGCATATGTATAAATATTAACAGTTATTACATTTAAATTGGCGCACTGTGTTATTTAAAATATTATAGTAGTGGAGGTTTGTTTATTAATAAATTAATTATTACTATGTATTTCACAGTTGGGCGACAATTGTGATAATTAATAAAGGGATCATATTATGAAGGGTTCGAAAAAGGCAAGAAAAGGGTTTAATTAATTATTTTGAATTTTGCATTATTTCCGTGCGGCGGCTGTTTCTAATAATCCACGTCTAGATTCTTGCTAGACTTGAATTAAGGACGGATGACACCAATTGTCTGTAAGAGACGCAGGTTTTCAGACTTTTTCTCGCGTACTTTTAATGTATTGTAGTAATGAATTTTATGTTAAGGAATATGGTCTTACAAAATTTTTATAATGATGGAAAAAGACGGGTCGATATGGTAACAACTTTAATATTATGAGATCTAAATAGTTGTTAAAATATTGATAGAACTAGATAGTGTTGTGGGGTAGAACTTGTGTTGGACATTTTCTCATTGGCGTTAGAAACTAAATATTTTACAAGTTAAGAGTGATAGTTTTTCAATTTTATGTATTTAATATAGAAATAATAGTTATTAAAAGAGTGTAAACTGTTATCAATTTAGTTTAATTGATGACTAGCCGGAAACCCCGCGTTGCCCGGGTATTTATTTATATTACCCCGGTACATTATTAAATTCTTTGTCAACACATGACACCTAAAACGTCACAATATGAGCTTCAAATCTAGTATCTCGACAGTCAAAAATACTCTCGGTAGAGTAACAGGACTAAAAATATTTTCAGTACTCTGAAAGAATAAATATCTTCCTCACCTAAGGGAATTTTTTTACTTAAATCGTATATTAAAGGTCATCGTGTAACACAGTGACCCCTTTACACCGGTTTCGACCGAAAAGTTGATAATTTCATTGTTATTTTCATATGACTCATTTCCACCCCCACTCTTTACATGCTGAAAGGGGTTTAAATTATACAAAAATATTGTTTTGTTGTCTCTCGCCTGAACCAGACGGGTTGGGTTCTTCCGGAGCCGTGGTAGATCTCGCTTGCGAAATTCAAATTCTGTTTGCCTTCAAACGCTGTCTGCGCTCTTCTTAAGTCTCATTGCCTCGAAGATTACGAACTCAACCTGCGTTACACGTGCCCCAACCGAAATTTTAACGCCTCACTTGTGGCATTTTCTGATTACTAACAAGAAATAACGCGACGATAAACCTCTGAACACACATCAAAAAAACCCGAAACACACTAAGTTTTGCTGCTGGTACTTGAATACGAATGAATGTCAATCGTCAATACTGTATGAACACGTCTCTGTCTCTCATGCTGTCACAGTTACATTTGTAATAACACACTAAGTAGGATGAATGATATAGGAACGGCTAATAGAACTTTTAACTCGCAGTTGATTTATACGCCGCCTTATTGCGACAATTCAATGGATTTATAAATATTTACATTCTCCTGAACTCTGCAATATGTCGAAATGAAACATAAATGAAACTTTAAGTTAAAATATGTTTTTCAATCCCTGAAATTTTCATTGAAATCCGTTGAGCAGGTTCGGAGCATAACAGATCAAGCTATTCAAACGCGCGGGTGTAAAGCAGCCTTCTCGTAGTTAAGTTTTCTGAAGTTTTCTCATTTTCTTAGTTTTTCTTTCCGTACGAACCTTGCACAGGGTATTAGAAAACTTATAAAAAAGGATGAATGAAATCGTTAAAATCGTTCTCAAATTATTGAGTGACGAAGGAAATTAGGGATTCATTTTTAAATGTATAGGTATCGAGAATTTTATCTTTATAACGGCAATAGTAGACCGGTTCGAAATTTATTTTGGAAAGCAATTTGATTTTAAATCACGTAAACAAATTGAGCAAATAAGAAACTGAGTAGAATTCTAGTAAGCTAAGCAGCGATTTGTTTACAAAAAAATTTATTCCAAGGTTAATTAATTGAATTTAGATTGAAATTCATAATACAAGAAATTTAATTTATCTTTAATAAAGTTAATTAATGAAAAGTACAGACAATTTATTAGAGGAAAGTTAAATTAATATTAAGTTCATATAATTACGACTTTTCTTCCATAATTATGGACTTAATTGGATTAATTTTTAAATGGATACATTTATTACACATGGAAGAAATTTCAACATTATATGAAATAAATATTAATTAAATATTATTCCAAGAAAATTGGCTGTATTTATTTTATTTACATTTTTGCCGTAGCAGTCGCTTGACAGATGCAAAATTATCCACATTGGTAATAGTAAAATGTTTAACTTTTGAAGTCTATAAATATGGCCGAAATGTTGTAATTTTATTAACTACATATTAATTGATTTTTTGCTGTTGTGAAAGAAATGGTACTTGAATACGAATGAATGTCAATCATCAATACTGTATGAACACGCCCGTTCAGCCCAGAGGTTGACAAGGAATTTTTAATTTACCATATACTTTAATGTCAGGTAATTGAGTTGTTTAATAAAGTTAAATGTTAGACATGAAACCAATGTTCTTTTATACTTTGTTATGAGATATTAAACAATTTACATACATCTTCGTTAATTTTAAATCCTTAAATTACTTTACTCTTATACTTTCTTGATAGTTTTTATATCACGATCTAAAGGGTTCCATCAAATAATTCAATGCAATTTCATTCAGCGGAGATTATATATCATTGGCAACACATTCAAACGATTTATTTTTATTTGTTTTGGTTTTTCAATATAATAGTTGAAATAATTTAATGGATTGGCCAGAAATTGGAACAAGTTAAATACCAAATATCCACTTTTAATCAATAAAATACAGAAACTGATAAATATTACATTTCGTTCACTGTGAACATACTTTACATTCAGCATTTCCAGAACAAAAGTAATGATCGAGATCTGCTCAAAAGACTATGTAAATCAGTGCTTTTGGCGACCGCATACTAAGCGGAGTTGATGGGTTACATTCTCAGCCCTGTCAAGATATTTGCACCCCAGTTTGTTAATGCTACTTTTTGTAGATCCCTGAGACATGTCAATGAAGTTCGAGTTCCGAATAGAAAAACCGAAAATTAATGAACCGTAGAATTAATTAACAAAGACGTAAATTCTAATTACGACTCATGACTGTAACCACAGTTAAGTGGTTACTAAAACATGATTTTCAATTACCATCTATTAATATGTACAGGTTACTAGCTACTAAAACCTTTTGTTATCTAGTTTTACGTCCGTCTTCCTGAGTCTCGTTTAAGCTATGCGCATTCCTCTCTAAATTCTATTATCAAGTCATGTGAGTTTGAATTTTATGCATAACGCAATATATTGTACTATAGCATTGTACCTAATTAGCGATGTAATTTAATAAGCGTGTTATTGTGACGATGTTTTTATTATTTTTTAAATTTATAAATATATGAAAAAGTATATATTTACATGGGTGGCACCATTAAATCTCAACTTTGACATTTAAAACAGATTCATTATTAGCAAATGTCAAAGATTCAACCATTTACATTATTTAGAAATTAATTAATTATCGTGAAGTAATTATTTTCTTCGTCTAAAATTTCCACATTTTGCCAATCGAAATTGTGATTATTAACATGTGTACTTTTGAGTGTCTATTATTTTTTAATGAATTTTATTTGCCAAGCTGAGCCCTAACCAAAGAAATAACATAGAAAGAGACTTAATTAAAGTTAACCTACTTTTCTATGGGCTGTGTGACGTGTTTATAGCCATAGCAGAGCGATAGATTATTGCCTTTTGTTTCTTACTTTGCATTCATCCTTCCCTAGTTTCTTGGTGGACCGGAAATCCTGGATTCAACGCAAAGGCAGCTTCCGGGTGGCATTTGAAGGGCAGGCCTCTGTTGTAGTTCAGGAAACGTGTCTCCACTTTCGTTTCCTCTTGAAACTTGGGGCCGGATCGCCTATCCTCGCTGACTGCTTGAACCCAGCCAGTCCGACTTTCAGTTTCGCTACCTCCTCTCTGACCTTTGCCCTCCGACTCGCTTTTCCGAATGTCTTTTTGAGGTCCTTCACATCTCCTAAAAACCTCATAGGTCTCCCGCCATTTCCATCTTCCCCAGGTCCTCCAATGTGGTTGGCGCCTCTACACTTCCTCTCGAAAATTCAAAATTTTGTAGGTGCCATCCCTTGCCACATTTTGGGTCAACCACCTGGCTGACCTTGGTTTTTCGCCGAGTCACAAAATCCATCCTGACAAAGGACAGATTTTTCAGGCGCAGGTCAGGCTCCAAGTTAATGACTGTGTCTGTTTCCCGAGTTGAATCCCAGAAAGGTGTCTTTCGAACGTCTCAGGAACTGTATTCTTTGGAAACTTCGTACAGAATGCTTAATAATGTAAATTAATTTAGATAAATAAAATGAAATATGCAACCAAATTTTATACGCGTCACAATATTTTTTTCTCGGCTCATCCTCCCTTGAATACATCTTCATGTGAGTGGTAATTTCTTATTTCATTATGAATTGAAGATCTTTATAAATAGAAGAACGTTTAATTGAGGCGAAAAGCAGACAAAATTAATGTAACAAACAATGTTTAATTTATAATGGTCCTGATATGGACCATCTTCAGTTTTTAATCGAAGTGAAACGGATTAATGTAAAAATTGACACTGATTTTATGAGTATTATCCACAATTTAATCTTTCCAGTGTACTCTGATTGTCTTTATCTCTTTTAGTTTAATGTACTTGGTTTTTTAATTATTTTTATTATTTGACTGTAATTTTATTCATTTGTGTCTTGTCAACTTGATCAGGACCAAAACATGAAGTTATAAATTCAATTATTTTTATATTAATTTTTTCACTGTTTTTCCTCAATTAAATGCTATTTAAAATATATAAATGAACTAATTGCACTTTATTCTCTCCCAATAATTTTTAATCTACCACCATTTTTGGAAAATAAAGTGATTAATAGTTTTATAAAATATTTCCCACTGATAAAAACTCTTTGTTGTAGTATAAAGTAATTATAAAATCTTAAATGTTTTAGTAACATCGAAATGTCCGGCCAAAGTGTTTTAAAAGTTGTTTTAAATGTCGGACATATTCGTCTGCCTTAATATTATGAATAAAATACAAAAACGGTCGAAAGTCAGTAATAGAAGAATTTTAACTAATGAACTTGCAGTAAGACTACAAAGAGAAAAGTAAACAACTTTTAGATTATTTGAAGGGATACCATATTTGGCGGCGAAGTAAGATTACTATTATTGTCTAAAATTGAATTGGAACTGATATAAAAGAACGTCGATGTTTTCAGGAAAGTACTGAAAGAAGATGATTCTGGAGTAAATACAGCGCAATTCTGATGCCATAAATTGGCAAAGAACTTTAAGCTGTGCAGTTGTATATTATATTGAAAATTGCTAAAATTTATTCTTATCAATATATTGTTTTTAATGGTATGTGAACATTACGCATTTGTAGATTTAGTAAATTATTTGATTGTAGGCCACGATTTTGGAACCTTGAGAAAAAAGTATAAAGCGACGATTATTTTAGAATAATATCCAGCCGAGTATTCAGTGCAGTAATATAGAGCGGGATATATAGAAAATATTTACAAACTGAGGAGGTCCCGAAGTTTGGGATGAAACGCTTGAGTTCAAATTTTTCAATTTCTGACTTGTTTGGAATTGTAAATTAATTTTCTTAAATTATTGATATATGAACAAGAAGTAGACACACGGGTTTGGCGGGGAAGGAAGCAGACGATATCAGATTAGCCAATTTGCGAAAAAGAATATATATATATATATATATATATATATATGTGTAGTTAAAGTCGAATATAATATAACACATGTGAGAAGGCAGTTGGTAGAACCAGGTGCGAGAAAAGTGGCGCAGAGATTTGTGATAACGGATGGACCAGTCGCAAATTGCTCTCTGATTTTACTTGTAATAATAACGCAGCAGTGAGTTGACATCTATGGACTGCACAGCGGCAGAGAGCGTGACAAAATACAACTGCGGCACTGTACAGAGCTAACAAAATTACAGGCTTTACATACCATCTGTGGAAATACTCAGTCAAAGGGAGATATACACGCTCTCCCGGACACACTCTCTGTGTAGGAGATGCCTGGGTAATAAAGTGCGATGAACGGGTGTACCAAAATATACCAGCAGAGGATGCACGCGTCTCAGTGAGTGATTGGCGATGAAACCGTTCAAGATAGCGTACAAAATATGTGAGCCGGGAGAATGTGAATCCTCCTAGATTACAGACCAAAGTCTCCGAATTTATCGACGTAAATGTTGGAACTGCGGAAGATTACGGAATGGAATGATCGGTTTCTTTTTCGAAAGATAGAAATGTAAATAGTAAATGGAAGCCTTTGAAATGTGGTACTACAGAAGAATGCAGTATGTCAATTTGCAGATCAAATCAGCAAGTCTTCAATAGAATTTGACTGTAGAGAACGTAATGAATGCCACATTTTAGTGCACGCATGACTCAGTAAAATCATATTATTGAGTCACACTGTTAGATGATTAAGGATGTAGTTACAAAAATACAGTCCAGACAATGAGCACCGTATAATTTTAGGAATGACCGGGTGGCGTTCTCCTCCTCCTCCTCCAACCCGACACCCCATGATTGTCTTAACGAATTTTACTGACCATGCTTGCTAACGGATTGTTATACGACATGCTTGCGATCCGGACGTGCTTGATATCCAAGCCCAACTACTAACAATAACCAATCGCATGTTGCTGTCGCTCAAGAGCAGTAGTCTAGCTCATTGTGCCCTACAACCCATCTTACAATCGCTGAGGGTTCTTTTCCCGGTAAGGAGACCCTTCAGGTTAAATTATCGGCACATTTTTCCCTCAGTCCTACGCTCTTCATTCTGTCTTCTCACACAATATCTCCGTGAACGACCGTAATAAAGGCTATTATGCCCTCAGGTACGGATCAAACACAAAATCCCAATCCTTGTGCATTACTAACAGCACGTGCAGAGGGGGTGTAGAAAGTGTTAGACCCCCATGCGGGCGGTGCGTGCTTTCAGGGGACACCGCCCTTGGGACCTTTGACTCATTAAAACAAGTCTAGAAAGTCCGTCAGGGCTGACTTCCTCCCTTCCTGGGTTTAACACCCCCTCCCCTTCACCATGGTCATGGCATTTATTTCAAGTCTCCTGTAAGCTGAGACGACCTTGAGCAGTTTTCAGGGGTGTATGTATGGGGGTCAAAGACCTTTGGAATAGAACAAGAGTTGTTCGCTAATCCCATTGGACCATCCGTCCACCTGCCCCTCATATTTTATCGAGGCGTGGATTCGGGTATGCTGCGTTCCTACAGCAACCCAGTCATTAGAAGGGCGAGGAGTTGTACCCAATAGTCCGACCTACCTGATGCAGATTTTCTATGGTTTTCCCCTGTATCACCTTTTGGTGAAACACCGAGTAGGATCATTACACTACAGCCCGGGTGTCCTAGTCAACCTTGCTCTACCTTTCACATCCCGCATTATCAATTCCCTTTCAATGCTATTAAAGCGGAATTTCCTGCTTCAGGATCACCCTTATAAAAGCTGTTGACCGCCAAAAAATGAGGCAAAAACATACAATTAGTAAAACAAAAATAATTTAATACAACTACATGTGCTGGTTGAACTAAAGTTAACAATACAAAAAATTATTACATTAGAAATAAATAAATGTGCAGCCAAAGAATACAATAATTTAATATCCAACGAGCATTAAAATTCAAAGAAACAAACAAAATCAGTATATTTCATGAATCAAACTAATAAGCAAATCCGCGTCCGTTTTTTACATTCAGTGTATTTGTGTTGCTTTTAATGTGAAGCCTTTTTTTATTCCTGTTTTATTTTCTTGCCATTCAATTTTACTGCTGACTGCCGTCTGTAGAGGTTATGGATAATTCTTCTTTCTTTATATTTTATACCTGTTATCTTCAAAATCCGTCATAGTTTGCTCTACTTTACATAATTGAAAGATTTTTCTAAATATACAAATGACATGAACGTATGCATTATCCTGTCTTCTAAAATTAGACTCTGAGATAATATTGCTTCACTTTTCCTTACATTCTTTCTAAAACCAAAATAATCATCTCTTAACTCTCATTCTATTTTAGTTTGTAATATTCTGTACGTATGAGATTCTAAGCTAATTGCCCTGCGCTGTTCGCATCTTAACTCTTCTTCGGGATAATTACGTTGTTCCTAAAATCTTCCGGTATACCAATTAGAGACTATGTTGAGAAATGTAAGAAACGTTTCTTAAATAATTATTAGTTACAGGTTTCCAACAGCAAGAACTTTTCGTATAATGAATAGGGTTACACAAAAGTGAAACCTAGAAAATTAGAAACTAAATTAAATGAAAATACGACAGCATTTAGTAGTATTTAAGCCATAGTAAGTGAACACTGCAATTGTTAAACGGTAATTATGAAAGAACTGCTGGAGGAGAAAAAAATCAATATGTGAATCGAGCCATTGTCATGACTCACATAAATTAAATCTTTTACTACTTTACCGGATTCAGGGAAAATTTAACGTGTAATGCCCTAGTTCTTTAATTGAACAATCAACCGATAAGGAAGAGAGAGGGAAAAGATTTAGGAGGGTAAATGACGAAAGGAGTTTAGACACAGGTCGAGGTTATTAGGCATTTTCGGGGAGACACATTATAGGCTCTAGAGAAATGCGAGCCGGGTTATTTTGCGGTCCAAATAGAGGAAGCCCTGCCTTCTTCTCCCTCGAAAATGCGGGAAGCATCTCCTCCCACGGAGCAAAGTGGAGGAATTCTTTCTCGCGGCGGCAAGGAGACGCCGACGACGAGGCGAGATTTAATTCCGTGCCGTTAGCGGCTGCCTTCCTGCGTTATTAAATTCTCCAGGCAACGCATCCCTACGTCTTGTCATCTCATACCTGCAGGTCGATAGTCCCCATACCACACGTTGATACACCTCACATACTCTCCTGTTACTATATTTCCCCTTAGTAAAGCTTCCTGACGTGCGCTTCCGACAGCTATGATGCAGTAAGAAGACACCAATCTACTAAATGCCCACCACTCAGGTCTTGTTTAAAGTTAATATATATATTTACAGGTAACAGCTGGAAAATAATAAGGATAACTTAGGAATCAAATCAACTAGTCTTTTTTATTGATCCCGTGGAGATAAATTTTGAATGAATATTTAATTATCTGGTAGACAACATCTACAGAGCGCAGTCAGCAATAATCAGAATTGAAGGGCAAAGAAAAGAAAGCAGAAATCAAGAAAGGAGTAAGACAAGGGTGCTCTTTAACTTCTATATAAAAACCCGATGAAAAAATTAGGAACAAATATAGAAAAGGAATCATACTGCAAGGAAATTAATTAAAAACCCTATGGTTTGCCAATGATATTGTAGTATTAGGGAAGTCAGAAGAAAACTTGGAAAACATAATAAATGACATGAACCTCGTCCTGAAGAAAGAGTACAGCGTGAGGATTAATAGAGGGAAAACCAAGGTAATGGCGTGTAGTATGGGAAAAAATGGAATAAGAAAGGGTGTTACATTGGGAAGTGATATTTTGAAGGGAGTTAAGGAATTCTGTTACTTCGGCAGCATAATAACTAGGGAAGGTAGAAGTATAGTAGACATAAAGAGTAGGATAGTACAGGAGAGAAAAACTATCCCAAAAAGGAGGAATTTACTTACATATTTGGAAAATGTTCGTATGGAGCGTGAGGTTGTATTGGTAATAAACGTGGACGCTAGGAGTCGCATAAGGGAAACGAGTAGAAATTTTTGCAATGTGGTGCAATAGGAGAATATTGAAATTCAGATGGGTGGATAGAGCAGTTAACCAGGAAGTTCTAATCAGAATATGAGAGGAGAGAACTAAGAGAAGGGATAGATTTATAGACAATCTTTAGAGGCATTAGGGTATTGTAAAATTAGCATTAGACGGAAGTTTGTTGGGTAAGGGATGGAATACGCTAAGCAGATTGTCGAGGATGTAGGTTCTAGTAGTTCTGTATTTCTTTAATCCGTTGGTCTTCGGAATCCTGTTTCCTAAATAGCGTTTCTCGTTACCTTTTCCCATCAATAAATTCCGGCAGTGGCTTCTAAAGGTACAAGTTGGTGAGACAAATATGTCCGACATTAAAAACAACGTATAAAACACTATGGCAGGAGATTTTGATGTTACTAAAAATTATGTATTTTATAATTACTATATTCCATATCAAAAAAAATTATCAGTGGGATATATTTTATAAAACGATTAACCACTTCTATTTACGAAAATGGTGACTGATTAATAGTTATTGGTAAAGAATAAAGAGCAACTTAAAATCAGACTTATTAAAATAAAAATTCTTTAAGAATCGCCTCAAATTGAGGATATTGTTCATACTTTTTAGGACAGTAGTGGTCGACCGTTGATGAATGTAGGTCATAGGAACTACGTGGTAAAGCTGGGGAAATTATTTTTAGTTGAATTTTGGGGAATTTTACGACGGTTGCATATAAAATTCAATAGCTTCAATTTATAAGTCCATAAATCGCTACTATTAGTCACATTCAACAGGCAGTTAGTCGACAACTAAGACCACTCTCAATATTTACTACCAAAAGAATTAAAATGTCTGTTCATCTATTTAAAGACTCAATATACTTTTCACGATCCTACGTTGATAAAAAATTTCCACCGCAGGTCTCCATTAATTATTTCTTTGCTTGAAGTATATAATGATCGCAAATATCTTTATCTGTATTTTATTTCTTAACTGCAATTTACTTTACAGCTTTTCTCATTTTCATACCGGTTCTTGAACTATTGTATCCTGGGTTTTCTGAAAAGCAGCAAACATATTTTAAGTAAATATTTTGAGTTATTACTTATCATTGTGTCTCAAAATAAAGTAAGTACAATTCGGGTGCAATGTGAGCGACCCGTCACAGGTTAGGGCGTATAGGAATACTTTTCAGAGAGAAAGGTTAATTCTGTTTGTGGCTAGTTTGTTAGGATGGAGTAAGTGGAGGCATAAACACGTACATTACACGGTCCAGTGTTAACGACCATCGTATTGTGTGTTCGGTCGTAAAGCAGTCCTGTCTGTCTCCCTGCCTGCTTCAGTAAACACATTGCTAACTGAACCCA
This sequence comes from Eucriotettix oculatus, assembly GCA_034510155.1. Taxonomy (NCBI): domain Eukaryota; kingdom Metazoa; phylum Arthropoda; class Insecta; order Orthoptera; family Tetrigidae; genus Eucriotettix; species Eucriotettix oculatus. Next base: position 21,474,129 of record CM067377.1, on the reverse strand, counting down.
CACACATAAATGCTGAAACCGCAAATAGTGGCCTACATTCTCGAATGCAAATAATGCAGACAGCATATTTTGGTTCCTATCCTTCAGCTGACTCCCTCAGATAATAGACAAGTACTGAATATCAGAATGCTTTAATACTGTAGTTATAAAAATTCACCGTATTTCAATACAGACCAGCGATAAATCGGACACTATTAAGGAGCTGTAGTGATAATAAAGTACCTAGAGTGACCGAGATTAACATCCATAACTTTAGTTAAACTGATTGGTGAAAGTCCCGATGACTTTTAAAGCCCTCTGTAAAAAAAATTCTAAGCTGCTCTGCGTAAGTCGCAGGGATTCACACAACAGACGGAAATAATTCATTTTACTGAATAAGATATTTGGAAATGTAATCAAAATTTATATTTTACTAACCTCAACAAAAATGTTATCTACCAACTTTAGTAGAGAAACATAAAAAAATACCTGTTAATTAAACATGGTTAAATAATTTACACTTTTGCATTAGAAATTGCGGACTCTAAATACCGTGGCCAAAAATATTTGTAAAGGTGGGCTACTGTGTCAGTGTGATTAATGACGGTCATATTGTATCAATACCTTACCGGCTAGTTCAACTAGTATTTCATCTGCCATCTGCAAACTCCTATGCATGTCTGCTTTATCTCCACTATTGCTCAACTACCAAACATTGAAATTCTCCCATTCTCTCCACCATTGAGCAAATTACATTCTATACCAGTCCCCAAACTTTTACTTTGCAGGTACATCTCAGTTATTATCTTACAGAACGACTAATACCTCACGGTACAACTATAATCCTACTGTGCAACCATTACTGAACTAATACATTACTGCTTTTAATAGGTCATTCAGGCGCCTTTTGGAGTCCATGTTTCACCCACCAGATTTTGAACTCTCGATGATACTGGCCAATGAGAATCAAATTCATGTCCCTAAAAATCTCAATATTGTTTATAGATACATAAGCGGCAGTTTCTTGATGAACTACGGTTTCCTGCAAAATATTAGCGTGTAAGACTGAAACGTAGTAAAAGAAATTTGCTTTGGCAGACATGTAAGACTATTGAGCGCTTTATTAACTGTTGTTAATCCAGTAAAAGCAAACACACTACTGGCTGTCTTACTTTCCTGGACTCGGCAACTCAATGACCCAGCCAGTTCTGTTGATAGGATTTTATTTTCACAAAATTCTTACTCATAATAAAATAAAAAAGGTCAAATTAGTTAATTTCGCACATGTACACCTCAATACTAAGCGTTCCTAAAGTAATATGGGTGACATCTACCAATTTATCGAAGTTGGCTATGTACGTTTAAATATGAGCAGCCAATAACTCCAATAGCAGAACTTTAAATCCGTAAATCGTTGTACTACTGTCAGTTCTGTAAATAATTGTGTGTTACAGTTTTCTAGTCCAGCCCAGAAATACGACAGCTGCTTTTTGTTTTGTCTTGGCTTCAAACATGATATTTCTCTCCTCAGCTTGTCTTCAGTTTACAGCCCCCCGGAAGTAATTTCTGCATAAATAATTGCATATGTATGTTCGACTTGCCTATTAAATATACGACTACATGAGCGACTTTCATCCGTCGATCTTATTCGTGCGAACCGGTTTGAATTTTTTGAGAAATTAGAATCCTATTACGTTTTGATCTCAATAATCTCTATGCTTGATAATTACTTCTGGAATAAATCTTCCCGCAAACTGGATGAAATATAATTTTGTAACTTTCATTTGTATTTGACCGTTCGTAGGCTGTAATCTAGTTTGAATTATTTTCGTAGGTACTGTTGACTCCTAACTGAAGCTCAATAAATCGATGTATACGTAATCTGATGAAAAATAAAACAATGAATTGCTTCATTCTGGGCAATATTGTAATAGTCTTAAATAGTTCGTGAATGAGAACTAGGTACAGATAGAAAGTGACGCGACAACGGTAAAAGGTCGTTGAGGAGGTTGTAAATCTGTCAGCAGTGTTTGTTTTAGAGTGCTAATCGGTAGCAAGAACGACGTGTTTTGCTTGTAGTGTAGTGTAGAGAGAGAGAGAGAACAGATTGACT